>CM038045.1:41251830-41709330 GCA_021397845.1 Areca catechu
TTCAATTTGGCCTCCATCTCGGACAAAGAGCGCCAGCCACCGAGGGAGCGATGCCGTCCCCCAAGGCACCGGCAAGCCGCCCGAGGACCACGAGGAGGCACCCTTTAAATCACAATAACTATCCGCATCCACCACTTACACTAGAAGGGGAATAAGCTCCCTGACCGAGATGCCACGCTCTACAACAACCACCTGCACCACCCATAAGAGAAAGTCAACCAAGATATTCGAATCCTGGGGGCGGCGGCCCCCCAATCGAGACCCTGCCAGATTTTCCAAAGTGGAGCGACCGAAAGGAATGTCAGAACGTATGGTAGCTTCCTAATCAAGAAAGACGTCTCGTCCACGGTACGGAACACCATCGCACGCGCCTGCTAGCATGGGGGAGATTCCAAAGTAGGTGCTCAACAGTCACCTGGGCTTAAAAGAGCCATCAACACCCCCAGCGGGGAGGTAAGCCAAAAACAAGCCAGAAAAGAGTAAACCAATACGCTCATTCAAGCAAGTATGGGAGAAGAGGCCACACAGGAGGATCGATCCACCTCGGCCACCATCTTTCCCAGCACACTTGCGCCCCCACTCTCTCACCACTCACTCCTCCTTGCATGGAGTCCATCTTAGAGGCTCGACTAGGAGGATCTGTTTCCCTGGATCGTTACTGATTTGATCGTCAGAGTGCCCTCGCCAGAATCCCCGTCCCGAGCCTTTAACCCTTGTTTTGCAGGTCTCGAAGCGCAGACACCTCCCGAAGAGACGATGGGCGATCCGACGTGGACAGTAGCTACGGGCTACGATGATCTTGGTGACAACACCTAATACTCCGAGACTCATTTTCAAACCAGCTTTGGGTTAAGCCATGGGCCAAATCCATGACTATTTGAAATAGGCTTGAACCTAAAATTAGTCCAAATAAATTTCAAGCTAGGCTCAATCTAATGCTTGGTGTGGCTACGGCCAACTCAAAGCATGAGCTCCAAATCTAGCTTGATCCTAATCCAAATTCATTATTGAGATTTTCTACCATGAATCTTTTGAGTCGAGCTCAAGTATTTTAGATCAACCAGGTCAAAAAAAAAAATATTAATTAAGCCAAATCAAGTTAAGCACAACCTTTCAACCTAACCTGGCATATTTAAGTCAGATCCAATTAGGTATAGTACAGGATCTAGAAAGAAACCTTTTAAGTTTGAACCCAGTCCGAGGCTTAAAAAAAATTTTTGGTCAGGCGTAGGTAGGCTTGTCGTCGTATCCAATTCCAATCCCATGATGCTATAGGTCTAGCCATTTAACCTCATCATCTAAGACTAAATTATCAATGCTTTTTGTTGGAAAATCTTTGATACTCGAATATAGAAATTTCTTGCAAATCTCGTGGATGGGAGAACACCTAACTGCATCATCTCCGATATATATTACTATTTATAGTCAAGCACATATCTTTCCTTTTTATTGTTAGCCACTCCGGTACCTACATTTCAAATAGATATATGTGAGATATCTTCGATGTCTATTCAAGAGTTAGTGGCATGTCTGCGTCTATGTAGTATTAAGAAAAAGCGTCTCAGTTCGGTTTAGAAAAAATCCAAAACAGGATCCAAAATTAAAAAAGAATAAGGCTGGGAAGAAGTCCTTGGGCCCGCATGGCCAGAGGCTAGCGCATGGACGCTCGTGGCTTGGCACGTGCTTTACCTACTGGCACCGACCATGGACCAGGCACGATCTAAGAAAGGTTTCTACGGTTTACAAGGACAAATCTCCGATCTTTATCATGGTCTACAGCTTCATGTGCACAATCAAACAGTTCCGTAAGATCTGGACGAAAATTTGATATCCAAATAATGTCTCTGACTCAATTGAGACATAATCAACAGTATATTCAATAATAATCTGATAGTCAAATTTTTTTTAAGAATCAAATAAGAATTGGACCAAAAAAAAAAATTTTTTGGTATGATTTAGAGACTTGAATTTTTGTTATGGTGCCCTTCGATTTAAATGCTATAAAAGGAGGGAAAGAAATTACGGAAGTGTGAGGATAGAAGACTTCTAAAAGGTATAGCAATGATGTAGAAAATTTGTGAAATCAGAGATTTTTTTTTTTTTTTGAAAGATGAGTAGTTATGAGAAGAATTTTTAAAATTTGTTGTTAATTTTTTTTATAAAATTAAAAAATAAAAAAATTATAATTTTTTTATATTTTATATTTTTAATATTCTTCTCTTCTTGAGGCGTGGGCTACGAGGGCAACATGGCATCAAAGGCTCGCAAAGATCGCAATAGCGGTCCTCAAACCAACCAAGATGTCACGTGGCAACCGTCGAGGGGAACAGCATCGACGTTCCTTGCAGTCGGCTCAGTATTGGATTGGCAGAGTGGGGTCGTAAATTGGAGGGGCTATTGAGGGCGGATTGGCAGTGGGATCGTAAATTGGAGGGGCTATTGAGGGCAACATGGGGATCTGAAGATCCCATGAAAGGTCGACCGTCGTCCTCCTCTTTCGGCTTTTATTGCGCCTGACGGCGACGTCGCCAAAAGCCATCCCAACTTGCCTTCTTTTTTTTTTTTTTTTTTTTTTTAATGTTCTGCAATTAAAAGTCGAGCAACTCGCTGGTTTTTTTTTTTTTAAATAATATTTTTTAATATTTTATTTCTGTAATTAATGCTAATTAAAATATATTTATTGATATAGGTGTACGATATCAACGAAAAAATAAAAAAACTGAAAAAGACGATTTAAAAAAAAAAAAATTTGCTTGAAATCATGCAATTTCTTGAACTTCTTGTAAACACGAGTCCAATCCGTAATTTCTTGGATCTTTTTGTAAATCGATTCATGATTTCTTCTCCATCTATTTTTATTTTAAATTTTAATAAAAATTAAAAACAAAAAAATTAATTAAAAAATTTAAAAAATTTTAAAATAAAAAATAATAATATGATACTATAATAATTTTTTAAAATTATTATAACCTGCGATTTCGCAGTCTGGTCGTCGATTCGGCCACCGGTCTGATAGCCAGTCCAACTCCGGTCATCGATCCGACAGCCAGTTTGAGTGCTAGATCGGTGCCAGTCCGATCGCCGATCTAGCTGCCAGTCCGGTCACTGGTCTGATAGTCGGTCACTGGTCCGACAGTCGATCCGATCGCCAGGATCCGGCCACTTGTCCAACCACCGGTCCGGCCACTGGTCCGACCGTCGGTCCGGTCACCAGGATCGGTGACCGTGCTGTAAAATCATAGATTATAATAATTTTTTTAAAAAATTATTATTGTATCATATTATTATTTTTTTATTTTTAAATTTTTTCTAATTTTTTATTAATTTTTTTATTTGGTCCGACCGGTGGCCGGATCCTGGCGATCGGATCGACCGTCGGACCGGTGATCGACTGTCAGACCAGTGGCCGGACTGGCAGCTAGACCGACGATTGGACTGGCATCGATCTAGCAGCCGAACTGGCTATTGGATCAATGGCTGAAGGCGGACTGGCTATCAGACCGGTGGTCGAATCGATGATTGGACTGCGAAATCGCATATTATAATAATTTTAAAAAATTATTATAGTATCGTATTATTATTTTTTATTTTTAAAATTTTTTATTATTTTTTTTATTATTTTTATAAAAATTTAAAATAAAAATAGAGAAGAAATCATGGGTTGGACCAGCATTTACAAGAAGTTCAAGAAATCGTGGATCCAACTCGCGATTTCAAGCATTTTTTTTTTTTTTTTTTTGTAAAATCGTATGTTCAACATGCGATTTCATCTTTTTCAGGTATTTTTTTTTTGGTTGATACCGTATACCTATAAATATATTTTTGTTGGCATTAATTACGGAAATAAAATATTAAAAAATTTTATTTAAAAAAAAAAAAACCAGCTCGCTGTCCCCAAATTTTGCATTTTTTTCGGGGTAGTTTCGTCATTTCCTTGGCCTAGCACGCCTTGAACACGCGCCGAAACCCATGGAAGGTACGTAAAACGCACGGTAAATCTGGCATCACCGTCAGAGCCAGATAACGAACGATACTAATAATAATATAAACTTAAGAGAAGCATCAAGCGCATGGTTAATCTTAACAAATTCCAGTACAAAATTTATTTTATGCAAAACAGATGCTGAAAGGGGAAAGCCAGAATACAGCTGGGACAGCTTTGCGATGAAGCGTAGCCCCTTTTCACATCTCGTCGAGTATAGCTGTTTTAACGGACTGGATTCAGGCCCGAGAACAGCATGTAAATATCCAACAGCTTTGCATCTGGTATTAAGATTGACCCGTCTATCTGGATCTATGAATATTAAATATCCAAATATGATAAACCCAGAATCCAATTAAATAATATAATATTATATATATTTTTATTGAATAAATTTTTTAATCTAACGGTTTAAATCAATATTGATTGTTTAAAGAAAAGACAAATTATCCCGGTCAACCCTCATCCTGCTCCTTCCCTTCTTGCCTCGACGGCTCCACCCACTCTACCACCATCAAATGGTGTCATGCCATCACCAGCCATCTCCTCTCCCATCAGTCATCGACGCCATCCCCTGCCAGCTTACGATGCTTGAGGACCTCAACACCCTCATCTCTGCCACCAACGACGAGATTCTCGACCACTTGGTGCACAAGTATGACCATCTCTATCACTACGCCGCCAAGCCCATCGCCAGCCTTCGCATCTTTCTCTTCCCTCTACCCTTCTGCTTCCTTCCACTTCTTGACCCGAAGCCCAACTGCTAGTGGTTTGTCAATGCCCTCAATTGCGTCCCAATCCCCCCGCCCCCCGATTATCGCCACTCGCCCACCCCCCGCGATCGTGACCAAGGTGGTGTCCCTGAGTCCTGATTTTCTCTTCAACCTCGACAAGGGCTTGGTATCGCCCCTAGCCATCAAGGTCAAAGATCCGGTCCCGGAGAAGTTGTCAATTCTTGAAAATGTCTAGTGGAGGTCTACCTAGGGCCAATCTCGGGATGGAGGATCAGAGACAGATCAGAGGTGGAGAGATGACACCGGCAGAGATCCAGGAGCTCTAGTGCCTCCAAATCATGAAGAACCAGTAGTAGCAAGTCCTAGCGCCGTATTGGTTGGAGCAGCATGGCGTGGTGGCAACCTGCGATGCTTGAGCCTCAAGGTATGTTTTTCCATAGGGCATTTAGCTATGCTTCAGGTCTCGGGTCCGAGTCCGCATATGTGAGATCTATTAGAATCTAGATCTAGTACACTTTAATGCCAGATTCATCGAGTATTTAGATTCGGGTCTAGGTCTAGTAATTATGGTCTGGTCCAGATTTGCATCTAGCAACTATGGTCAGGTTCGGGTCTAAATATCTAAGCTCTAACCTAAATCTAACTTGTTAATAGCTTTATTGTCAGAAGTTTTTAAGTAAATTGTACCCTATCATCCAAACTAAAGACGAAAGTAAACAAGAACATCTTATAATTTTTTTTTATACAAATCTATTTAAATAATATAAAATTTTAAAAATCTAATTAATATTTATATATATATTTATATTATCAAAATAAATAATAAATATATAAATACACAACTATTTGATCTATATCTAAACATTTAATTTTATTTATAATTTTATTTAATTTCATACATCAATAAAAAATTTAAAAATAAAAAATACATTAAAATAATTTTAATTTGATTTATTTTTGCTTGATAATTTATTTGACATCATGATCCTTTAATTATTCAACTTATATTCATATTTATATCTGATGTGGCAATATTCGCTGACGTGGAGTTCGACATGGCAACATCCACTTACGTGGAGCCTACACAGCCACCAGCCAACGACTGTATGCGTGGGGCCTGTCACTTGGACATGGCCCCCGGGTGGAAGGCCGAGGCGAGCTCCTTGTCGAGGTCAGCTACCAGCTGGGGTCGAGCTCAAAAAGTGAGCCCCCCGTTTGAGGTCAGCTCCCGACCGGGATCGTGCTCATACTACTGAAGCGAATCCCCTACTGAGGTCAGCTCCCGACCGGGATCGTGCTCATACTACTGAAGCGAGCCCCATGCTGAGGTCAGCTCCCGGCAAGGATCGTGTTCACGTAGCTGAAGCGAGCCCCCTTACTAAGGTTAGCTCCCAGCCGAGGTCGAGCTCATGAAGCGATCCCCCATCTGAGGTCAGCTCCAGGCCAAGATCGTGTTCATGCGATTGAAGTTAGTGTTGGGAATTGTGTCCCAAAGCCAATCGTCTAGGCTGTAGATGGTGTGCTATTTGTATATGAATTTTGATATAACTAAAAGTTATCTTTTAGCTGTTCATCACAGGTTCATTTTTTTTAATTTAAACTCTTTTGTGATGATGTCATTTGAGCTACCTTGTATGTGATGTAGAGAGGATGCATCATGTAGCTCATAAATTAGTTCACAACCAAAGGATATGTTGTTTCGGGATGACGGTGTATCAAGAGTAGGTCGTAGATGTCATATATATTGGTTGTCCTCTTAACCAAGTAGCATGAAGATGCTAGTATGATATCAGGTGTTGTATTTGACACTTCACTGAATGTGACTCTCATGCGAGATTCTCTTACTACCGAAAAGGAATCTTGCATTAGAATGTGGACATGAATTATTCCTTTGACTTGAGATCACTATGGCAGTTTGCAAGCAACTTATTGTGCTTTGGTGCCGGACTACCCGAATTTCTAATCCGGTGATGGAAGGTTGCTGGGTATAGTCAAGTACTTGGGTAGTGATAGTAGGATCGAGATAGGATTGACCTCTCCAAATGATTTGGATTGAATGCTTTATATGCCTCAATTTAGAAAAACATTGGCCAGGGCATTCCTTGTAAAGTGTTGCAGGGGTTCTTTGAGATATATTCAGATGGACTACTTAGGGTTGGGTAATTTAACCCTATGCTATCCGGAGCAATAGGAGGTGCAAGGAATAAGTTCAATGCCATTCCATGTTCGATAGGTTCTTGTTGCTCTGCAACCTTCAACCTATCCGGACGTCGGGTGTCATTGCTAGATGGCGACTTTGGCTAGTACTGAAAATGTTCTCGTGCTACCGTTTAGTGTTTGAACCTATGGGATCGCACACCGAGGATTTCTTCTTGCTTTGTTAGTATGCGAACGATTGGAAATCGTTTTGGACTCGTTTGACAAAGTGTTGTCAAATTTCTGTTCGAGCTGACTCTTCGTGAGCGAGTCGACTCGAGTCATTTGACAAGGTGTTGTCAAACTTTTGTTTTAGCCGACTCTCCTTGGACGAGTCGACTCGAGCCGAGCTGACTCGAATGGTCGAGTCGAGGCAACTCGAATGGTCGAGTCGACTCGAATGACGGACTGCTGAAATTCGAAAACCCTTCATTAAATGTTGTAATTGTTATGGGATTTAATGCTGGAGTTTCGAGTTTTAATTATTGCTGTTGCTGAATTCCAAGGGACTTCTAACCTCCATGAAATTTCTAGAGACCCCATAACTCCCAATAATCTCTCATTAATCCCTCTTAATTGTTTTGAGGGCTGCTGTTATTATTTAATGGTTGCGCTACTGATAGTGAATGATTCACTTCTCATATCCCATTCCCAAATATCTTGATCAAGTTTTTACTCGACAAAATTCTAGGTTAGAGTTATTCCTTGATCATTGAAAGATTGAGAGATTTGATCTAAGGCATTATTGAGTTTGGATGGGATCTCTGAGTGCATACCTTCTATTGAAGGTTTGGGATAGAGTGTTGGGAAAGGTTCTCAGGAGTCTTTGTTCCAGCACTGCTATAGCAACTTGCACTTCAAGGAGTTGAAGGTGTCCCACTCGTCTTGAAGGAGTTGAAGAAGGAGTTCAACCGACAAAGCTTCCGTAGAGGCTAGCACCTCAAAAGAAGAAGAAGAAATAGCGCTACACGGTGTGAACCACCCGTAGAGGCGGTATCCGAGTGCTGCTTATAGATTCGAGTTTTTTCTACAGGTTTGTACCGTCCCTGGGATCGCAACTAAGAGTCAGACTTCCGGTTCTTCCTGGTGAACGTCACCAAGGTATGTACTTATTTTATGTATGACATAATTGTCCATACCGCATCATTGTATAGTTATGTGAATAGTTCCATATTTTATACTTTGGTTGCATGATTTCATATTTATATTACTCTATATGCATCTAAATCCTGATTTAGGGGTTATGTTAATTAGATTAACATTTTGATAAAATAGTTTATATCGTATTCCGCTGATGCATGCTCTTAGAAAAGTTTTAAAATGCATGCATCGCCCCTAGGAACAGTTTCTATCAATGGTATCAGAGCCAGGTTTTCTGTATGCATCTAGTTTAATGTTTCATATGAAATCAATTTGATTTCCTTTACATAGTACTCAGATTAAGATGGATTCGTCATGGCCATCCGGTCATAGGAGAGAAGTATGGTTTAAAGATCATCTCTTCCCATTCCAAGGGATTCTCCTATGGCGTGTAGGGGTACCGATGCGTCAAGATCTTATGAAGAAGAAAGTAAGGAATTTTATGGATTAAAATTGTTTTATCTTTGATTTATAGATCATAATTATGTTTAGATAAGATCTAAAAGAAATTTGATCTAAAATCTTGAAAAGTTCATGTGGAAATGTTTGAAGTTTGGAAAAATTGTGTACTGGAAGAGCTAGCTCTTTCATTGGAGCTGACTGGAAGAGCTTGCTCGTTCAGAAGAGCTGACTGGAAGAGCTGGCTCGTTCCGAAGAGCTGACTGGAAGAGTTGGCTCAGTTCAGCAGAGCTGACTCGACCAAAATTCTGTGTCTGCTGAAGAGTCGGCTCGAGCAGCAAAACTGACAGAAGAGCCGACCCGACCAGAATGTGTGTTCTGGAAGAGCTGACTCGATCTGTAAGAGCTGGCTCAACCAAAAAATTAAGAAATAGTAATTTTAAGCTTCAAACTTTTATAAAATTGTTTCATTTCACTTTTAAAATGTTTCAAATAGTGTAATGCATTTAATTGAGAATTAAGATGTATATTTTTAAGATTTAGGATATGATTCTAATCTTATTTCTTGATTCATAAATCATGGGTTAAATGGGATGGGCTAGGAATAGATCCTTATTTGGGTTAGACCTATGTTCAGATGCAATTGGATTAATTAGAGATAAGAACCTAATTAAAAGTTGAATTAGGTTTCATTTCTCTATAGTTTCTAATAGTTAGAAAGTATGATCCAAACATATAAAAGGATCTGTTGTGGCTCTGTGTTTGATCTGGTTCTTTGAGTCTGATTTGGTTGAGGAAGGTGAACCGAATTGGTGTCTAGGCAAGCTGCCTTATGGTCTATGATTTTGAGGGTACCTCTTTCCTGGCTAGCTCCTTTGTAGCTAGTGCCTAAGGAAAGATAGTTAATGCCATAACTCATTCCTTGATCGTGCTTCCCTGGCCGATATGGCTAACTGGAATTGACTCACGAGAACCTTATTGAATTGGATTAACCCATGTCACCTAAGGTTAATCAGATTTGTCTAATTTTAGGTGCCCATGGACCAAGATGTTCATGGACCTTCTACAAGTTAGTGGGAGGATTCTTGATCATGGTCCATATATTCTTCATATGTCATATTTTTTAATCATCTAAAATTATTATGTCCTTAAAAAAATGAAGTTATAGGGATAACTGAGTCTTAGCCTCCCATTAAGTTAGATGGTAATGTGTCCTTTAGTTGGGTGATCATCGGTAGCACCAAAGTATGGATGGTCATCAGGCTATTGGAATTGCCATTCATAATATGATGGCTCAGTGCAACTCTCTTAATGGTGGTCAGGTGAGCCGGCCAAAGTCGGGTTTGATCATTCATTAGCTAGAAGTACAGAATTCAATCATGTTAATGGTTGGACCTAACTAGGACCTTTAGCAAGAAGCCCAAAGGCCGACTGAAGTGTTCTTAGGGCAAAATTTTAAATACTAGAAATTGCGTGGAAGAAGCAATTGGTTTATTGAACCTACCTTTAGGTTCACGTGGGTGAGCCGGCCAAAGTCGGGCTCATGTGGCACCTTTAGGATTTTAGTACCCACTAAGGAATTAAGTGTAATTCCTCGGATTAGAGGTAGAGGCTACTAATCTGAATAAAATATATGGGAAAACTTTTAGACTAAAGTCCATGTCTTTAGGATTTAAATTGAAACTCATATACATATTGGTCTTTTGGTTTTCTTTTCAGAAAAATGTTTGCCAACTTGTCCCTCTGCTCATTGCTTGACAATGACAAACTTTCTGGCCCAAACTTCGATAATTGGTATCGAAGGCTCAAGATTGTCTTAGAGCATAAAATGATCTTGTATGTTGTATCAGATCCGGCACCTGAGGTCCCGGTAGCTAATGCTCCTACATCTGTCAGGGACACTTATCAGAAATGGGTTTTTGATAGAATTACTGTACGTTGCATTATGCTGGTGGCTATGAACGACGAGTTCAGTCGCAAATTCGAGGAGGCCCAATCGAAGAAAATCTTGCAAAAGTTGCGGAAACCCTTCAGCATGCATGACGATGTAGAGCGGTACAGGACTTTCTGTGCCATCTATAATGCCCAAATGCGAGATGGGGCATCAGTAACTGATCAAGTATTATACATGACCAAATTATTTGAATGCCTGGCCAAACTCGGATGTCCCCTGCATGAATAGCTGGGAAAGGATGCTATACTTAATTCTCTGCCCCCTTCTTACCTCGATTTCCTTGATCACTTCCGAATGCATAAGCCTGTAGTGAACTACCATAGTTTGTTGGGGTTACTACAGAACTATGAGAAGGACCACAACCTCAATCAGGGGTTGGTGTACTTGGTGGGAGGAAACAGGGCAGTGCGTATCCCTTTGGGAAGGGGAAGAAAAATAAAAAGAAAAAGACCAAAAAGGTGCAAAGTGTTGGTGGGCCCAGTCAGGCTGGGAAGAAAAGGGTGGACCAGAGTCGGGCGGAGTGCTTCTACTGTAAGAAGCAGGGTCACTGGAAGAGGAATTGTCCTCTATATATTGCTTCCTTTGATCCAAATAGGCCGAAGAAGAGGAAGCAGCAAGATGTTGCTGTTCAAGGTATTTATATGATAAATCCTTGTACCTATTCTTTTTGTGATACTACTAATTAGGTACTTGATACTGGGAGTCCTTACCATATTTGCAATAAACTGCAGGGACTTCGAATTAGTAGGAGGTTCGAGGATGGAGAAAGGTTTTTGAACGTTGGAGATGGAAGTCGAGTTCCAGTTCTGGCGTTAGAAGATTTTTCTCTTATTTTTGAATCTTATAAAGTCATTTTATATGACTGCCATTATTGTCCTACATTTCTTGTAAACATTATCTCTGTAGGCTTGTTAGCCAATGAATGTTTTGAACTTTCAATAAAGAGAAATGTTTACAACATTACTTTGAATGGTTCAGTTGTAATGAATGAAAATTTGGTAAATGGCATCTATTTGCTATCACAGCCTGTGAGTGTAATATACACAGCTAACAAACGCCCTAGAATGGATAATGTCAGCGATACTTATCTCTAGCACTGTAGGCTAGGTCATATAAACAAGAACATGATAAACAGGTTAAGACAAGAAGGTCTTTTAGAGGTAAATGATTTTGAATCATTACCTACATGTGAATATTGTTTACTTAGGAAAATGACCAAATCATCTTGTTCTAGAAAAGGTGAAAGAGCCAAAGAAATTCTAAGTATAGTACATATAGATGTATGTGGACCTATGAATGTCAGCGCTAGAGGTGGGTATAATTATTTCATTACTTTTATAGACGACCTATCAAGGTTAGGTTATGTCAGACTTATGAGACATAAGTCTGAGTCATTTGAAATGTTCAAACAATATCATAATGAAGTTGAAAAATAAACTGGAAAGAGTATAAAGACTCTTCGATCTAATCGAGGAGGGGAATATCTTTCTAGTAAATTTCTGGCTTATCTTCAAAAGAATGGGATTCTCTCTTAATGGACACCTCCAGGGACACCCCAACTGAATGGTATGTCCGAAAGGAGGAATAGGACTTTGTTGGATATGGTCCGGTCCATGATGGGGTTTTCTACTCTCCTATCTCTTCTGGGGTTATGCCCTGGAGTCTGCTTGTTATCTTCTTAATAGGTCTCCTAGTAAGTCTATAGACAGGACTCCATATGAGATGTGGTCTAAACATAAACTGGTACTCTCACACCTTAGAGTCTGGGGGTGTCCAGCGTATGTTAAGCGTTTGTAGACTAATAAACTAGGACCTAGGTATGACCGTTGCCTATTCGTTGGGTATCCAAAATAATCTAAATGATATTTCTTTTACTGCCTGATGAACAAAAACTATTTATTGGTTTTAGGGCTATTTTTTTGGAAAAAGAGTTCCTTAGTGAAGGAACTGTAGCCACTAAGATTAAACTTAGTGAAGTTCAACAGGTAGAAGAACCGATACATTTAAGAAACATCTCAGAACTGGATTTGACTAACTCAAATCTGGAGCCCATTGAGCCCCTATTAAGAAGATCTGGTAGAGTACCACATCAACCGGATAGATACTACGGTTTCTTGGTCCAGGATGAAGATCCCATTGAACTTGATGAAAATAATAAGGATCCGATCACCTATATGGATGCTCTACAAAGGTCCAACTCTGATAAGTGGCTAAAAGCCATGAAATCTGAAATGGAATCCATGGAGATCAATAATGTGTGGACATTAGTTGATCCACCTGAAGGGATAAAATCCATTGGGTGCAAATGGATTTTCAAAAGGAAACGAGGTGCAGACGGGAAGGTAGAGACCTACAAAGCCCGTCTGGTTACCAAGGGATATTGTCAGTATTATGGTATTGACTATGACGAGACGTTCTCTCCTGTGGCAATGCTCAAATCTATTCAGATTATGCTTGCTTTAGCTGCATACTTCGACTATGAAATCTAGTAAATGGATGTCCAAACAACCTTCCTAAATAGTGAGCTAGAAGAGAAGGTGTATATGATACAACCTGAAGGGTTCACATCCACAGATGAGTCAAAGGTTTGCAAACTTCAGAGGTCCATCTATGGACTGAAGCAGGCATCTCAGAGTTGGAACATACGATTTGATAAGTGTATCAAGTCGTATGGCTTCTTTAAGAACGGAGAAGAACCTTGTATTTATAAGTGGGCTAATGGTTCTGTTGTTGTATTTCTTATATTGTATGTGATGACATTCTCCTAATCGGGAATGACATTCCAGCATTACAGGGAATAAAGGTCTGGCTTTCATCTTAATTCTCTATGAAAGACTTGGGTGAAGCCTTGTTCATACTTGGTATAAAGATCTATAGAGATAGATCTAAGAGGCTTCTGGGATTGTCCCAGTCAACGTACATTGATACTGTGTTGAAACGATTTGGCATGGAAAATTTCAAGAAAGGCTATCTTCCGATAGGCCATGGAAATACTCTATCAAAAAATGATTGTGCTTCAACTCTTGAGGAGAGAGAGCATATGAGTAGAGTCCCATATGCTTCGACAGTGGGATCTATTATGTATGCAATGACATGTACTAGACCAGACGTGGCATACTCACTAGGAGTAGTGAGCAGATACCAGTCTGACTCAGGTGAAGCGCATTGGAAGGTGGTAAAAACCATCCTGAAGTATTTGAGAAATACTAAAGATCAATGGCTTATTAATGTTGATCCTGACCTAAAGCTGGTCGGTTATACCAATTCAAGTTTTCAATCAGATAGAGATGATAGCAAAAGTGTGTCGGGCTTTGTATGTACCCTCAATGGAGGAGCCATTTGCTGGAAAAGTTCCAAGCAACATACTGTGGCAGACTTGATTTGCAAAGCAGAATACATTGTAGCATCTGATGCAGCGAAGGAAGCTGTGTGGCTACGGAAGTTCCTAGGCGAGCTGGGAGTGGCACCCTCCTTGGATGGCCCTGTTCCAGTATTTTTTGATAGCACTGGAGCCATTGCTCAAGCCAAAGAGCCAAAGTCCTATTAGCGCACCAAGCACATTCTGCGCCGCTTTCACCTCGTGCAAGAGATTGTGGCACGAGAGGACATCGACCTTCAGAAGATCGATGGAAAAGAAAATCTGGCCAACCCCTTCACTAAAGCAGTCAGAATTCAAGAGTTTAAAGATTTTAATTGGAAAATGAGAATGCGATTCTGTTCTGATTGGCTTTAGTCCAAGTGGGAGTTGTTGGGAATTGTGTCCCAAAGCCAATCGTCTAGGCTGTAGATGATTGTGCTATTTGTATATGAATTTTGATATAAATAAAAATTATCTTTTGGCTGTTCATCACAGGTTCATTTTCTTTAATTTAAACTCTTTTGTGATGATGTCCTTTGAGCTACCTTGTATGTGATGTAGAGAGGATGCATCATGTAGTTCATAAATTAGTTCGTGACCAAAGGATATGCTGTTTCGGGATGATAGTATATCAAGAGTAGGTCGTTGATGTCATATCTATTGGTTGTCCTCTTAACCAAGTAGCATGGAGATGCTGGTATGACATCGGGTGTTGTGTTTGACACTTCACTGAATGTGACTCTCATATGAGATTCTCTTGCTACCGAAGAGGAATCTTGGATTAGAATGTGAACATGAATTATCCTTTGACTGGAGATCACTATGACAGCTTGCAAGCAACTCACTGTGCTTTGGTGCCGGACTACCCGAATTTCTAATTTGGTGATGGAAGGTTGCTGGATATAGTCAAATACTTGTGTAGCGATAGTAGGATCGAGATAGGATTGACCTCTCCAAATGATTTGAATTGAATGCTTTATATGCCTCAATTTAGAAAGACCTTGACCAGGGCATTCCTTGAAAGTGTTGCAGGGATTCTTTGAGACATATTCAGATGGACTGCTTAGGGTTGGGTAGTTTAACCCTATGCTATCCAGAGCATTAGGAGGTGCAGGGAATAAGTTCAATGCTATTCCATGTTCGACAGGTTCTTGTTGCTCTGCAACCTTCAACCTATCCGGACGTCGGGTGTCATTGTTAGGTGGCGACTTTGGCTAGTACTGGAAATGTTCTCGTGCTACCGTTTAGTGTTTGAACCTATGGGGTCGCATACCGAGGGTTTTTTCTTTCTTTGTTGGTATGCGAACGATTGGGAATCGTTCCGGACTCGTTTGACAAAGTGTTGTCAAATTTCTGTTTGAGCCGACTCTTCGTGAACGAGTCGCCTCGAGTCATTTAACAAGGTATTGTCAAACTTTTGTTCGAGCTGACTCTCCTTGGATGAGTCGACTCAAGCCAAGCTGACTCGAATGGTCAAGTCGACTTGAATGATAGACTGCTGAAATTCAAAAATCCTTCATTAAATGTTGTAATTGTTATGGGATTTAATGCTGGAGTTTCGAGTTTTAATTATTACTGTTGCTGAATTCCAAGAGACTTCTAACCTCCCTGGAATATCTAGAGACCCCATAACTCCCCAATAATCTCTCATTAATCCCTCTTAATTGCTTTGAGAGCTGCTGTTATTATTTAATGGTTGGGCTGCTGATAGTGAATGATTCACTTCTCATATCCCATTCCCAAATATCTGGATCAAGTTTTTACTCCGCAAAATTATGGGTTAGAGTTCTTCCTTGATCATTGAGAGATTGAGAGATTTGATCTTAGGGATTATTGAGTTTGGATTGGATCTCTAAGTGCATAACTTCTATTGAAGGTTCGGGATAGAGTGTTGGGAAAGGTTCTCAGAAGTCTTTGTTCCAGCACTGCTGCAACAACTTGCACTTCAAGGAGTTGAAGGTGTCCCACTCATCTTCAAGGAGTTGAAGAAAAAGGAGTTCAACCGACAAAGCTTCTGTAGAGGCTAGCACCTCAAAAGAAGAAGAAGAAATCGTGCTACAAGTTATGAACCACTCGTAGAGGCGGCACCCAAGTGCTGCTTACAGATTTGGATTTTTTCAACAGGTTTGTACCATCCCTAGGATCGCGACTAAGAGTCAGACTTCTGGTTCTTCCCAGTGAACGTCACCAAGGTATGTACTTATTTTATGTATGACATAATTGTCCATACCGCATCATTGTATAGTTATGTGAATAGTTCCATAATTTATACTTTGGTTGCATGATTTTATATTTATATTACTCTAGATGCATCTAAATCCTGAATTAAGGGTTATGTTAATTAGATTAACATCTTGATAAAATAGTTTTATTGCATTCCACTGATGCATGCTCTTAGAAAAGTTTTAAAATGCATGCATCGTCCCTAGGAACAGTTCCTATCAGTTAGCCCCCCTGTCGAGGTCAGCTCCCAACCGGAATTGAGCCCATAAAGCAAGCTCTCCATCCGAGGCAAGCTCCCAGCCGAGGTCGAGCTCATGCTACCAAAGCAGGACCCTCTTACGAGGTCCTTCTAGGCCGTGCAAAGGCCAGAGTTCCCACCAGCAGTGGAGGAGGGAAAGATCAGCAAGAATTCAAACCGCGGTCCCTATCCGCCTGCAGTCCCTGAGAAGTGGCGCACGTCCTGCCACT
The DNA here is from genome assembly GCA_021397845.1 of Areca catechu. Classification (NCBI taxonomy): domain Eukaryota; kingdom Viridiplantae; phylum Streptophyta; class Magnoliopsida; order Arecales; family Arecaceae; genus Areca; species Areca catechu. The sequence continues at coordinate 41,268,285 of CM038045.1, forward strand.
AGTGCCAGTTCTGCAACACGCCACCCACATGCTCTGAACAAGACGAGCCCTGTTAGACCCGGGGTCCAGCCATACGCCGCCACCTTGTTGACCATAGGATTGATTTTGATGATTACAAAATATTGATGCATGATTATGTTACAATTATCCTTGTAAAGATTGTTTTTGTAGAGTATCATAGGTTTAGAAGATGTTTGAAGTGGTTTGGAAGATGTTGGAAGAAGTTTGGAGAAGTTTAAAAACCTTTGGATAAAGTTCACTCGAGCCGACTTGCTGAGAATTCGAGTTGACTCTTCCAGAGTGGCTGAAATTGAGTTCTGAATAGAGCTGACTCCGGAATGGCAGAAGTGTAATTATTTAAACTGACTCAAGTCATCAGAGCCGACTCGAAACCCAGGATTCAAATAGTAATGGCTAGTTGCAGAAATTGTTTTTCTTCCTTCCAACGGTTCTAAACGGTCATATTTCACTTCCCAAGGCATTCCAATGGTCAAATTCACCGGGGAACACCTCAAGGAGTATAAAATGAAGATCCAAACTCAAGAGGAACAAAGTTTTTTAAGAAATGGAATAGTTTTGGAGCTAGAGAAGAAAGAGTGAGCTTCAAAGGAAAATCTTTTAGGGAATCAAGTGAGCTTCATCTTCCATACTCAAAAGAGATTCAAGATCATTCTACTACAACTATTGAGGCATCTTTTGAAGAAGATAAAAAGCTTTGAAAATCACATCTTGAAGCCTTAGAGCTATACCAAATCAAGCTAAAGTTTCAACCATCCGCTCTTCAGGAGTTTGTATTTTGTGTTGCATTATTTGTTTGTTTGTTTTGTTTGTTTTTGTTTTTAAGTTTTTGGTGAGACCGTGAAAACCAAGTTTGGATTTTTGGTGATCCCATGAAAACCAAATTTGGGTTTTTGGTAAGCCCATGAAAACCAAATGTTGGGTTCTTGGTGATCCCGGTGTAAAATCAAGTTTGGGTTTTGGTTTGTTAGCCCGGTGTAAAACAAACCGACTATATTCTATTATGAATATAATGAAAATTCCAAGTGATATCTTGAATAGTGGATGTAGGAGCCAGGGGTTGGTTCGAATCACTATACATCATTGTGTTTGTATGATTGTTATTTTTGTGTGCATTTACTTACTTCCGCTCCACGACAACACAAGACTCACAATATACATCTTGTATTTGTTTTAAAAGGCACATACTTGTTTAAAAGTTTTCAAACCCAATTCAACCCCTCTTGGGTTGGTCAACTGAGCAATAACCGGTATCAGAGCAGGTCTCTGTGCCTCTAGTTTAACAACTAGGAGTAAAGATTAATGGCTACCCATATGAGCACACATCTTGCCGAAGGGCAATGTTCTACATGACCTCCACTCTTTATCGGCACAAACTATAGCTATTGGAAAGCACACATAAAAATTTATATTCAAGCTATAGATTTTAAATTATGAAAAAATATTTTAAGAAAATCTTCCACTCCTATGATAAATGTTGATGGCATAAACATTCCAAAATCGAAATTGGATTGAAATGCCTATGAAATGCAAATGGGAGAGTTGAATGCAAGAGCAATAAACCTCTTGTATTGTGCTTTAGATGCAAATGAGTTTAACCAGATTTCTACTTGCACCTCCATAAAAAGAAATTGGGATAAACTTGAAATCACCCATGAAGGCACAACACAAGTTAAAGTCTCTAAGATCAATATGCTCATGCATGATTATGAAATATTTAAAATAAAACCTCATGAATCTATTTCTAAAATATTTTCAAGGTTTACTAACATTACTAATGGTTTGAAAAGTTTTGATAGAATATATTCTAATGCAGATATAGTTCAAAAGATTCTTCGATCTTTGCCAGAAGTTTGAGACTCTAAAGTAACCGCAATCCAAGAGGCAAAGGATTTAAGTAATCTTGCATTAGAAGAGCTTCTCGAATCACTTATCACTCATGAACTCACATTGAAGCACTGGAGTGAAGAAGAGGAAAAGAAAAAGAAAGTAATAGCACTCAAGGCGACTATTGATGAAACTGAAGAAGAATTCACCAGTTCATCATCCGAAGAGGAGCTAGATGAAGATGACTTGGCCCTTGTTATGAAAAAAATTAAAAAATTTATGAGAAATGGCGGATTCAAAGATAAAGAAAATAAGTATATGGTTAAGGGGGAGCTATACAAAGAGAAAGAAAAGAAAAAGAAGGCATTGGCAGTCACTTGAAGCGATAGCGAAGATTCAAGCTCAAGTGAAAATGAAGAGCAATCAAAAATTGCTAACACTTGCTTTATGGTTCTACAAAATGAGATAAACTATGTACCTAACTCAGAATTTATATTTGATGAACTTAATGATGCTTTATATGATTTATTTTCTGAATATAAAAAATTAGGAGCAATGCATAAATGTTTACAACAATCATATGATATGCTTTTGAATGAGAAAAATGATGCTTTTGAAAAATATGATGTTTTGCAAAGTGAATTAAATTCTATTTCTGAAAATTATAAAATTATTCAAAAAGAAAAGATTGAATGTGCTGAAAAGAATAAGTCTTTGCAAAATGAAAATCAAAGGTTGCAAAAAGAAGTTGATAAACTCAAGCCCTTGGTTGATAAATTGACTCTAAATAAGCTTGAGTTATTATTAAGCAATCAAAGATTTTCAATTAGTAAAGTTGGAATTGGAAATAATTCAAATTCTAATCTTGATGAAACTAAAATTATAGCTCAAAGTAAATTTCAAAATTTTATAGTATGCTTTTGTTGTAAAAAGCTTGGGCATAAAGCTTATCTTTGTAATTTGAAGTGGAAAAAGAAATATTCAGTAAAGAAAGTTTGGTTCCAAAAGGAACCACATGTACTAACTTCAATGGACCCAAAAGGATTTGGGTACCAAAGGTGTCCACTTAGCTGTTTTGCAGGTTTGTCTTGTAGCTCATCATAAGAAAAAGAAGATTGCAATTATAAAGTGGCTGTGCAAGGCATGAAGTAGGGTAGAAGAGCAGGTCTTCATCCTAAAGTTAAGGCAAGTGGACTAATAGTTTGTAGAAACAATGACAAATGGAAGATTATTCATATTGGTATAATTTACTCAAAACCTTCCTTACTTTTTGATATACGTAATGCTAGTTACTTACTTGAAGCAATGTACTATGTTTATTATATTTGATGCTTCAAGATAAGTTAAATGTTAACCATGCAAAAGTTACTAGCATTCTTGAAAATATAAAATTCATTGAACCATGACTTGAAATATTTTGAACATTGGTGATATGAATGATACTCAAATCATATGACAATGAACTATCCATTTTAAGAAGTCTAGCTTACTCTAGCATAGATAATTTGAGTTGTGCTAGCATACTTAATATTTTAAATTGAGCTACATGAGCTTAGTCAATTGTTTGCTTAATAAATGCTTAAATGTGATTATGCTTGTGTTGTGTGCTTTAATTGAAAATGTCTCAATTTGATCATTATAAGCTTATTTATGTTAAAGATTAAAATTGATTATGCTTATAATGTATATGATTTGAATGACTTATTGAAAATCATTATGTGATGTAAAATATATTGTTGACCATGAGAAATGATTGATTTTGATGCATACTATGCTCTCATGACTTTAATACACTTAATTGTTGAGCATATATATTGAAAATCTTACCAAGTAATGTAATGCTCCATCTACTATGGTTTGATAAATTTGGATATAAAAAGAGAAATTAAATTGCTTGATAATTGAAAGAATTAGAAAACTTTATGAAAAACTTAGAATTATTTAATTCTCTCTTATTCTCTCTCTAGTTTGTTAAAATTGCATAACTGTCATATGTATTGCAATGAATGCTTGTGATGAATGCATAGAAGTGAGATTAGATTACAAGATATTGGGGGAGAAGTATGTTGACATGAAAAAGTTTATGTTGAATATTATATCAAGGGGGAGATGTTAAAGGCGACATGAGAATGAATGTGAAAAAAAAAAGGAGAGAATTTTGACAAGAATATGAAGAAAGTAAAGAGAAGGTGAAATTATCTCAAAACATCTTCATATTCTTATGGTATTATGAAAATCATTGAAAATCATTGATTGATATCCCCATAAAAAATGGTTAAGAATATTTTTTGTTGATTACAAAAAGGGGAAGAGATATAAGGTGTCCTGAAAAAGAACATTTGAGAAATATAATGATAAATTAAGGGAGAGTTTATTGTTTATATGCTTGAGTTTATGATACTTGTTAATTTGATTGAAATATAATCTTTCATAGAGTTAATTTTCTTTAAGTTCTTTTTCATACCCAATATTTTGTCATCATCAAAAAGGGAGAGATTGTTGACCCTAGGATTAATTTTGATGATTACAAAACATTGATACATGATTATGTTCGTAATTATACTTGTAAAGATTGTTTTTGTAGAGTATCATAGGTTTAGAAGATGTTTGAAGTGGTTTGGAAGATGTTGGAAGAAGTTTGGAGAAGTTTGAAAGCCTTTTGGATAAAGTTCACTCGAGCCAACTCGCTAAAAATTCGAGCTGACTCTTCCAAAGTGGCTGAAATTGAGTTCTGAATAGAGCTGCCAGAATGGCAGAAGTGTAATTATTCGAGATGACTCGAATCCCAGGATTCAAACAGTAATGGCTAGTTACAGAAATTATTTTTCTTCCTTCCAATAGTTCCAAATGGTTATATTTCACTTTCCAACGCATTCCAACGGCCAAACTTACCAAGGAACATCTCAAGGAGTATAAAATGAAGATCCAAACTCAAGAGGAACAAGGTTTTTTAAGGAATGAAATAATTTTGGAGTTAGAGAAGAAAGAGCGAGCTTCAAAGGAAAATCTTTTAGAAATTTAAATGAGCTTCATCTTCTACACTCAAGAGAAATTCAAGATCATTCTACTACAACTCTTGAGACATCTTTTGAAGAAGAGAAACAGCTTTGAAGAGCACATCTTGAAGCCTTAGAGCTACACCAAATCAAGCTAAAGTTGCAACCATCTATTCTTCAGGAGTTTGTATTTTGTGTTACATTGTTTATTTGTTTGTTTTGTTTGTTTTTATTTTTGGATTTTTGGTGAGCCCATAAAAACTAAGTTTGGATTTTTGGTGATCTCGTGAAAACCAAGTTTGGGTTTTTGGTGAGCCCATGAAAATCAAAGGTTGGGTTCTTGGTGATCCCGGTATAAAACCAAGTTTGGGTTTTTGTTTGTGAGCCCGGTGTAAAATAAATCAGTTGTATTTCATCGTGAATATAGTACAAATCCCAAGTGGTATCTTGAATAGTGAATATAGGAGCCGAGGGTTGCTCTGAACCACTATACATCGCTGTGTTCGTGTGATGGTTATTTTTGTGTGCATTTACTTGCTTCTGCTCCACACGCAACATAAGGCTCACAATACACATATTGTATTTATTTTAAAAGGCACATGCTTATTTAAAAGTTTTCAAACCCAATTCACCCTCTTCTTGGGTTGGCCAACTGGGCAACACACGTCCACCCTCATACGGTCGGGGGATATTGGCTCGCGTAGTGCTAGACCCAGAGTTCCTCCAGAAGGAGAATCCTGTCTAAGCCACGGGCCCTATAATGCCTAGACGATCCCTCAAGAAACGGAAAGATCCTTCCAGAAACGGAAAGATCCCGTCATGGCACGGGGCTCAGCGGCCCAGCACCTGCCCCTTATAAGCAAAAGAACACCTCCAATGAAGAGGGGGGCCGAAAGGTGCAAGGTAAGAAAGGTAAGAGGTAGACGTAGGAGAAGCCGGGAGAGAGGCGAGTGAGCAAGCCCCCCGAGAGTTCAGCGGCTAAGGAGTCGGCCGGAGAACCTCCCCGCTCCCCGCTCTCCATTCCTTCCTTCTGCCGTTCAGGCATAGTTATCATGTTCTTTATATTATTTAAATATCTTTATCATGTCACCCCCTGAGACAAGGGAGTCCCCCAAGCTCTCCATCTTAGAGATTTTCTGTTCCCTCGATCATCCCACTGACTTAATCATCGGAGTGTTCTTGCCGGATGCCCCAGCTCGGGTCTCCTCTGTTTTGCAGGCCGAGCAGGCCGAAAAGCCGATGCGCCCGGAGGGGGAGAGCGCTCCCGGTGGGAGGAGGCATCCGACGCAACAGTGATGTACCGGAGCTGCAGGCCATGATGATCCGGACGGCAACAATATCTATACATCCAATATCTGATTAATATTCATATTCATTTAAAATAAATAAAAATATAAAATTTTGCATCCGATTATATATATATATATATATATATATATATATATATATATATATTAAGTAAAATAAATAGAGATATAAATTTACTGATATCCAATCTGATTTCAAATTTATTGAAAACAAATCAATTTGAATCTCTCTAATTTTTTTTGATACGTATACTTACTCTATTTATATATTTCATATCTAAATATATATGATTAGATGATTAACAAGAGTTTTGGTTTTTATCATAAAGAAAAATAAACAAGATATTTAGTGATCATATTGAAGATTAGAAATTAAATTGTACCTTTTTGGATCAAGAGAAGTTTAGAAATAATAAGATTGAGTTACCCACTGAGCCTTTGCTTAACAGTAAAATGATGTGTAAAGGTGAGTAAAAGATGGTTGATTTTTGTATGAAAAAGGATATCATGTACCCCAAAAAATTTAAGAAACGAAAATACTTAATTTACGAGCATTTCCTAAAATTCAAAACTTTGGGCTAATAAGCTTTACTAATAAACAAGATTCGATATGGGTTTGCCTCTACTAAAAGTTTGACCCGTCCTTTCAATCTAGATTTAGGTCCAAATGCAAACTCTAAAACAATAGTTTGATTCGGATTTGGGAATGTTGACTCTTACCTTGCTACCATTTTCCCAAAGACGCTGCAAGCTTTTTTTTTTTTTTTTTTTTTTTTGACAGAGTTTTGGAAGGAAAAAAAAAAGAGAAAAATCACTTCCGTTTCACCATCAGCAACCAACCGGAGCTACATGGCCGACCCTTGGCGGGCCCACCATCCCAGCCACTAGCTAGGAGTCCAGGCACCCAAAATCATCAGATCACGATCCAAGGTCTGAGGACAGTCTGGCGGTCTCTCCCTAAAGCGAGTGAAGAGTAGGTTCTACGAGAGCGAAAGGAGGAAATCTAGAGGGATCATGGGATAGTAGGATGTCCATGGTGCATTTATTGGATGGTCCCCAGCGGGATTCCACCGCCGTGTGGCTCCTTTTTCCCACCCCGAAACCGTCAAAATCCACCGGGCCCCACCTCACATGTTCGCCTCTGCCCTCGCCTTTCCAGCTCCCCGGCTTTTTGCTCCTACCCGGGACCGGGAGCACGACGGCTACGGATTCCATGGTATCGTTTTATCCCGCCAACTTTTCTCCACCCGACGCGTGTCCGATAAACGCGAATTCCCCAATGTCCATGACACGTGCTTATCGATGGCCGAAGTCTAAGCCGTGCTTCGGTTCACGCAACAAGCTCATATGATGACGGCAGCCCTGTCGTCATGAGATTATCGAAAGTACGGTTTTGCCCTTCATCCCGTCGCATCACCAAGGACAAGAGCCTGTAGCTTTCCCTGGGGCGTGGGCCGCAATTTTACGAGCCGGCAAGGCACAGAGGTCCAAGGGATCGACGTCGAACGTTCTCCCTCGTGACACGGTAAAGATCACGCTAAAAAGTAGGCCAATGAGAATATGTTGCCCCAACTATTCTCATATTTCTCTGCTCAACCGCCTAACAGTTCGAACACTTGCAACATCAGTGAGGGGCAATTACGACATTCTGACCGAATTGGGCATCCATCGGTACCAGAAGGGACAGGGTTTACCTACCCTCGTGATTAATCCTTCACACCCGGTTACCGTCAGATACTCAGATATAAAACAACGGCAGTTACAATGTTACAGCCGTTTCAATAGGCTTTACCCATAGTTTAATAATGATGAGAGTAAATACTGGGCTATGAACTAGCAATTTTATCAAAAAAAATTCTTTTATATATGTATATAATTAGTTGTCAAATGGCATAGTTATTTTACTACTATTAACCACCGTCTTATCTTGGCCTCAAGGTCAGTTTAAGCGGAATATCCGGTAAAAGTTCGCCGTGCCCTTACTAGTTATCTGGATAACAAACAGCTTTATTGGGATTTAACGGCCAAGGGGGTCGGGGACGCGATCATCGCATCACCGGCCGCGAGGGAGAGACACTGGTAAGAAGCTGGGTCCCAGCGGCGTGGGAAGGTGACACGTGAAGGAAACTAGCTTTCCATGCTAGAGGCCCATTCCCATCTCCCCATGGTCCCACGTCCGCACAGACCTACGAAGCTACGATTGATAGCAGAGATCCAGCATATCCCTAAAATAATACTAAAAATCATTTTACATGGCCACCAGCCCTCCACGTGTTCCCTGAGGCTCGTCACCAAACCCTTCCCCCACCCCAAGAACATGGAAGCCCTCACCAATACAACTCCCCCACCTCACGAGAAAGAAAACCAAATCGGACAGAATTGGCAGAGAGAGAGAGAGAGAGAGAGAGAGAGAGAGGAGTACTGGTGAAAGCAAGGAAGAGAACAGAGAGAGAGAGAGATGGCGAGCGAGATGGAGGGAGCGAATGGAGGGTTTTGGGGGTTTGCGGCAAGAAGGTGCGACTCGTGCAAGGGGTCGCCGGCGCTGCTGTTCTGCCGGGCAGACTCGGCGTACCTTTGCGGCACGTGTGACGCGCGCGTGCACGGGGAGAACAAGCTGGCATCGCGCCACGAGCGGGTGTGGATGTGCGAGGTCTGCGAGCAGGCGCCGGCCAGCGTCACGTGCAAGGCGGACGCCGCCGCGCTCTGCGTCACCTGCGACGCCGACATCCACTCCGCCAACCCCCTCGCCCGCCGCCACGAGCGCGTCCCCGTCGTCCCCTTCCTCGAACCCGTCGCCTCAGCCCTCAAGTCCGCCGGCGGCGGCGAGGGGTTCCTCTTCAAGGGTGTCGACGACTGCGACGAGGAGGAGAACGAGGCGGAGGAAGCGGAGGCCGCGTCGTGGCTCCTACCAAGTCCTGCTCCCCCGAACCCTAACCCCAAAGTGGGGATGTTGGAGGCACCGGAGCTGAAAATGGCCGACTACTTCTCAGATGTGGATCCGTTCCTGGATCTGGACTACGCCTCCTCCATGGATGCCCGATTCCACCAGACTGACAGCGTTGTCCCTGTCCAGGCCAAGGCCGTCGGCGGCCGGCTGCCTCCGCCGCCCCTCGCGCCTGACGGCGGCGTGGATCTCGATTTCACCCGATCCAAGCCCTCATACAGTTCCTACGCCGCCCATTCCCTGAGCCACAGCGTAAGAACCGCATAAAAAACGTAGATTAAGATAATTTTGGAATGAATTCGCTATTTCTCGGGTGTTTATCAAATTCTTGGAATCGGAGCAGGTGTCCTCGTCGGAGGTGGGGGTGGTGCCGGATGGTAGCTACGGCGGCGGCGGGGGAGCGATGGCGGACGTGACCAACCCGTACGGCAGCGGGGGGAGGGCCGGAAATCCGGCAGCACAGATGGACCGGGAGGCGAGGGTGATGAGGTATCGAGAGAAGCGGAAGAACAGGAGGTTCGAGAAGACGATCCGGTACGCGTCGCGGAAGGCCTACGCGGAGACGCGGCCAAGGATCAAGGGGCGGTTTGCCAAGAGAACGGAGATCGAGGCGGAGGTCGACCATATCTACTCCGCCGCCGCTGTCGCGGCGCTCATGGTGGACCACGGTTACGGCGTCGTGCCGTCCTTTTGATCTCAGCGATCTCGGGCCGGAGCCTGGCGCTCTGTTGTGATATTAATTGATGTTTTTGGCTTTCATGTACTCTTTCTCTTTTGGTCTCGCTCCTTCATGTATATTATTATTGCGTTTTTAACGGCCTTTTTTTTGAATGGCGCGAAAGTTTTTTTAAGTGTTCTCGGTTTCGAAGAGAGGGCAGCTTTTCCGCTCTGCCTTCTCTCTCTCTCTTTATTTATTTATTTTTTTTAAGACATAATTCTCGGAGACTTTTTGGCTTTCCGACACGTCATGCTGGAAGGTTTTCGGCAGCTGGTTTTCATATATGCTCTTCGAGCTCGCTCGGGGGTGAGGAGAGAAATTCTCAGAGGGGGGGGGGGGGGGGGGGGGGGAATGGACGTGACACTTGGTGCTTTAGGTTTCGTGTCCGAGCATTGTGCTGTCTCGGTTATCCAGGATACGCCAGGAAGTGATCATGGATCGACACGAATCTACGGAGCGCCCCTGCTGTTTGCCAAAGATTCAGTCTGCAGACGGGAGAATATAATGGAGTTAAAGAGTTTGTGGTACGCCACTTTCGTCTACATGATTAACCTTTCTTTCTGGCCAGTTGGGCATGCATCAACGAGGAAAGCCAGGCCTATGACCAAGTAAACAAAACGCCATGAGCATCCGCAACAAGGATTGCTTCCAGACTAGGTTGCGGCTGGTCGGCAGCAGAGATGAAAACATCGTCTTCCAATGCCTTGGAAGCTGTTCAATGTGCAGCCTGGTTGCCTTCGCGCAGTTCGTACGTGTTGTTTCTAAACGCCTGCATGGACTTCTTGCACTGTATGATGTCCTTTATTAACAAGGGAGAATGTTCATGTGTATAGACATGGAAGTACAATGAATCCACTGAATAAAAGCTATGGCCAAGATGAGAACCCAGTATGTGTACCTCCATGTGAACGTCCTCCCATGCACCCACAAGTTCGGCAATCTCTTACCACTGGCGGTAAGAACATAACCATGACAATCTCTAATAGTAAAATCTAAACCAGCCACGTTGTCTCGAATGGATCCATCAAAATTAAACTTTTTAACACTGCAAGAGGTGGGAGCTAGTATGTATCCAGGAAAAAAGTTTAGAGACCAATGGGTAAATTAATCAGAAAGTAATTATATAAGCATAGCTAACTTTTAACTAGTCTCATCTCATCAAAAAAAATGATTTGCTATTACTATACTGATATGGAGACTTAGATTTGGCTTTCATCGTTCCACTTTTCTCTTCTTGTTTCCTTCCTGGGCTATTAGAATTTCTCTTAACATCAAGGCTCCATTGATTAAGGATGAAACTATTGTAAGAAAGTTGGCCAACTTTCTTGTTGACCAAGTTACTAAAGTTCTCATGGTCTATTTTTTTAAAAAAAAAGGAAAAGAAAAGGAGGAGGAGGAGGTGAGGTTGCTAAGTTAGTTTCTCATAGACAGGATTTATCCATGAAACGGATAGAATCATTTACCATACGAGGGATGGGTAGGTTGATTTCCCATCAGCCAAATAAAGTAATACTATTTTTTATTTCTAAAATGCCCCCCTTATGCAGATATACTGGTAAATCCTAATCTCTTACCTGCTCTTTTCAGCAATCTGTAATAAATCCTAACCTAGGCAGCACTACTGCAATCCAAAGCCGATTCCCAGCTAAAAGATTCATGAATTCCAACACGTCTTTCATATTTTTCACTTAAAAATCTCCTCCCGTTTCTTTTAATCAACGAGTTTTATATTTTTTCCTCTCTAATGATTATGGGTGTTCTCAACCTACCTTTCTCAAGATACATTTCACATTAATTTTTTGGATATTAAAATTTTATTTTCCCCAAATTTGACTCTGTAAATTTTGTATTGATCTCCAACTTTATTGTTGTTGTTCATACTTTGGATGATGTAATTTCTTTTCTTCCATTTTTTTTGGTGATCAAAATTTAGTTGTATCAATTTGTTTTTTTGGTTAATATATGTGATAGTGTTGCCTCTTATACAGCAACACTAATCTTTGAAAAGTTTGGAGGTAACTAAGTTCGAAAGCTAGCTCAAACTAGTATGCTAATGTTAAACTTGATTATTTCAATTTCATTTTCTTGTCCTCTTTTTGTTTTTGGTAGTAGGTCTCGCTGAAAATCTAAGTAAATTTTTTTTCTTTTTTTCCTCTCTTTCCCGTGTTTGATTGAATGCATTGTTGACTATTTTTTCATGCCCCTATAACATACAGGTTCTTTCATTGTTGTATGAACCAAAAGCTTAGTTTGGTACGGGAAAATTGAACTTTAATCTCGAAAGTGCAATACATGATTGTGATGCACATGCAAATTGGGACAGGAAGTATTAAAAATATTATGAAAAAGATGGATAGGTCATAGCAACTTATCTATAAAATTATAAAACAAAAAATATAAATAATGAATTTTAAAATTATTTTTTAATATATAAAAGAATATGAATAATTTTTTTTTATATAAGTATTGTTAAGGTAATCCCATCCAGGAAAATACATATTCTCAGGAAAATACATATTTTAAAATTATTTTAATAAATTATTTTTTATATAAGAACGAGCCTTAAGAGATAGGTCTATTTGATACTTAAAATACTCATTTTAATTCTTACAGTACGTACGGGAACTATTTAAGGTGTGACCTGTGTGGGTACGGGTGTTGTAAGATTGGGATGGAAGTCGCTGAGATTATGTGGTCATGCATCTGATTTTATTTTAAGGTGAGGATTGTTGGGTTGGTTTACCACCAGCTTCCTAATATGTAAGGGTATGCATGACAACATAGATCGGATCAGATTGGATCATGAATGATCTCGATTCGATTCAGTTTTTGATCGATGCTAATATTAGATCCAGACTCAACTCATTAGAAAATTGGATCGGATTAGGTCGGGTCCAGTATCAAAATTTTCAACCCAACGAATCATTCAAATTAAATCGGGTCCATAAATAATACAGTTCTAATCTAAAAAATTTGGATATAGATATGGTCTGGATAAATTATAGACGACTATATTTTAATTATTATATAGCCAACTATTATTAATCATAAAATAGATAACAAATAATATTATTTTTAAAATAAATTAAAATATAAAAATAATTATAACTCTATCTCTATGTTAAAAATAAATTTCATGTAAATTTTAAAATATAATTTAAATATCCTAATAGAGATATAATCTTAACAATATTAGTATGTTCGAGTCGGATCGGATCGAATCCAAATTCAATAAATCCAGATCCGGATCCACAGATTTTTAAAAATGAATTAAATCTAGTATAAATAGATTGGATCAGATCGGATTACAGATCAATCCAACCTATTTGCAGCTTAGCCTTAAATAGCCACTCTTAAGGTTTTTCTGTTGACATCGTTGTTCATCCGTCAACTTTTCTTGAGATACTTGCGGTGAACTTTCAAACATTTTATGATGCAGGGGGCATGATGGCTGTGATTTGTGGTGATCATCAGGGAGAATCTTTCAGCCTCAAAAGCAACGGCATATTCTTTCTGCTCATCTCCTATTTCTTTTTTTTGTTCCAATCCTTTCTTCATGCCAATCCTTTCTTCATGCCGCACTTTTAGGGTTGCAATGTAGCTTCCAAATTCGTTTTTTTCATTGTTTTGGATTAAAGAATATGACATAAAGTTAGAGCCTTTTTTCCTTTCCTTTGTTTTTTTGGTAAACCAGAATCCATTAATCGATTCTAGCGTAGATACAACTATAAGAATCAAAAAATAAAATATTCAACAATTGTGAAGGTAAATCAAGCACAGACATCCGCAACGTGGATGCCGAAGTTTGAGCATTTTGTCAACTCTTATGTTTGGGCCATTTGGCTTAGCAATTTGTACTTAATCCTGGATACGGCTTCCATTGCCGGAATCGATTATATGACCAAACAGTCGTGGTTTGCTTCTTTGATCATACCAAATTTATTCCTCATATAGATTCACTTACCTGATATCAAACATATATTTAGTCACCTCCAAAATGTGACATGTATCTGCAATTCTCTTCAAGTGTTGATATCTTACTCTACTCCAGCTAAGGGCAGCAGATGGAAGCTTTTTCGTCACAAAATCATATAACATGACATTGAAATAGAGAGAAATGAAAACTTTTGACATCCATGCGTATCGCAATAAATTACAAAGACCAAATAACTTCATCATCGTTCACACGGTTATAAGTCAATCATACTCTAGACCAGTGCAAAAAACAAAGATGAACTTAAACCTGCCAATATTTTCTGGAAGAAATGGCTAGCAGGGATAACAGAAATCTGTACCCAAACTCCAATCATCCATCTCATCAACCTGGCTTTCAGGAATCCTCCAGCTTTCTACTACTTTTGAGTCATCGCAATCTGTTAGGAGCTGTAATACCTGAATGCAAGACTCAAATTAAGTTCTTTATATTTGTATTTAAAAACGATATTTATCTGAGAAGAAGAAGAATTTTTATACCTTCTGTATATTGTAAGTCTTAAAGAATGCATTTCGAGGAAAAAAACCAATCTAAAGGCCCCTTGGTCGGTGTTTAATATTTTTAAAATGTTAAGCAGTAATTCTGTTTATTTTAGACAGACACATCTACCCGAATAACCTAATATTTCAGGTTTTCAATATTAATTTGTATTAGTTAAGTAATCTAAACTTATACGACAATGAAAAAAAAATAAATTATCGTTGAAAATAACTTCGTATTGCACTTAATGCAGGCTTATTTTCTCATCATTAAAAAAAAAAAAAAAAAAAACCCTGCAATGTATAACAAAGTTGTTTATATTCTAATTGAATGGCGAGCCTAATAAGATTTTATTACCGCTCCATGTCAAAAAAAAAAAAAAAATAAAAAAAAACATTTTATCACCACTGGAGGGAAGAGATTTTTTATATGACAAGAAGATTTAACAGACTTCTTTCAGGCTTTTGTTTCTAAGTAGGATTTTTCAACAAGAAGTGATTTACCTCACTCATGGATGGACGCCAGATCGATGTCTGTCTCACGCAGTAGGAGGCAGTGAGCACTACTTTCTGCAACTGATCCGGGTCATATTTACCTTCGAGCTTCGGGTCAACAAGTTCAACTATTCTCCCAGTGTCTATAAGTGGCTTTGCCTGGATAAAGCAAAATTTTATCAGCAAGAGTGCGGGCAGTTGACTTGAGACTGGTTGTGTTTTTTATTTTTTAGCTCATTTACCCAAAGGAACAGGCTCTGTTTTGATGAATCCACGGGCCTCCTGCCAGTAACAATCTCCAATAACAGAACCCCAAACGCAAAAACGTCAGTCTTCTCATCAACAATCCCATGCATGAAGTACTCTGGTGCCAAATACCTGTTCATGTTTCAGAAGCATGCTTCGATTTAGGAATGTTCGATACATCTTTATTACCAGTCTTTACTGCATTGCCTGAGCTCATAGTTTAATGGATTTAGGGAAAGATTTTGATAAAAATTTAGTGATGTCACTGTTCACTGTTTGATGTTTATCTGAAAGAGCTATCTTTGATTTTTCAATGTTATTAAAGCTAGACCATCAGAGCTTTCTTTCCCATCCTAGATCTCGTGAACTTGTTCGATGTGAAGACAAGTAATTATTTACCCAAAAGTGCCCTCTATTGGGATGACACAGTGATGAGTCCATTGTTTTGGAAGCCATTTTGCCAGTCCAAAATCTGAAATCTGTAACAAGAAATATCCGATCAAGCCAAGAAATAAATATATACGCAGCTACCCTGCTAATTCTAAATCAGACCGAACTCAAAACTTCACCCGGGGTTCAAAATCTGGCCCAAGAAGAACATTGGAAGCCTTTATATCACGGTGAATAATTCTTCGCCTGCAGCATTTGTGAAGGTAGTGCAGACCTCTAGCAGTCCCTATGGCTATCTTATATCTCACCGACCACTCGAGAAACTTGCCATCTTTACCTGAAAGCATATTACAAAATCTACGTTTGCCTTGACCTTGAAAGCAAAAGGAAAGAGAGAATGGGTGAATCCTCACCATGCAAAGCTGATGCCAAGCTTCCATTAGGAGAGAAATCAAAGATCAGATGAAGTCCATTCTCGATGCAGCAGCCTATCAGGAAGGCCGTGTTTGGATGACGTACATGTCCAATTATTCCTAGTTCTGCAAGGAATTCTTTCTCTTTTTGCACGCTGGTGTTGTCTTTGGCCAATCTCTTCACTGCTACAGCTTGGCCGTTATAGAGGTCTCCTTTGAATACTTCTGCATATCCTCCTCTGCCGACCATATTATCTGATTTCCAAAAAGATTCACAGACAAAATATGAAAAACACTACACGAGTCATCCAAACAAATTAACTACTACATTGGTTCTTGCTTTCAAACAAACATTCGGTAGCAGACAGGAAGAGATGTAGATTTAATCGGTGCAAAAATGTATGCAATTCGAGCAAAGTAGGATTATAATAACATGGTTTAATGTATGGAAATATGGAGGTGGATCCCTCTTTTTTGGAGAACAAAAATGACAGGAAGCTGAATAAGTATCTCTTTAATAAAAGCACTGTTAATTAAAAATACCTTGAAGAGGAGGTTAAAAAAAAAAAACAAAAGTCTGGAAAAGAATCTGATGCAGAACGATAGCAAAATAAATTATGTATGCTGTCAAAAAGTTGGTGAATGGTGATCCTATTACCAGGGTGGAAGTTATTTGTAGCACGAGAAATTTCTTCATAGCTAAAGCATCTCCAAGAAGGCTTCTGGTCTTCGGTATAGGTCGAACATCCATCAGTCTCCTTTCCAGCCAAGTGCTCTGCTGAACGAAGGGAAGGAAAAAATAGCTTGGCAATAGAAAGGCGCCTCCAAATGCCGGTGCGGCTGCGACCACTAGTCTCGATGCTAGAAGGACTGAAGCACTCCTCTGGAGCAGGGTTCTCTCCCTCAGGTCCGTCTAGAACTGCTCTAGGTGAGCTCTTCTCACAGATACTTCGACAGGATGAATTCCTCTTCTCTATCATGGAATTTGACCCAAAAAGCTTCTGCAGAGGGGATAGAGCCTTACCCACATGAAGGTTTTTGTTGTTCCATCTCGAGCTCGAAGATTGGTTCCCTGCGGTAGATTGACAAAACTTTTCGTTTAAGTATAAATATGAAAAACATGAGACTTGACGCAGAACATTAGAACACTCGTACCTTCGCATGTTAGAGAATCCAAACAAGTGTCATTTTGAGGCAGACCTTGTTTTCCAACGGCAATAACCGAGCAGCCTTCGGGAGCATACTTGAGGCAATACTTTGTGATTTCATATGAATTTCTAATGCATGGTCAAAGTGAATGTAAAAGAAACATGGTTAATAACCTGAGAAACCAAATGTAAAAGAGAAGCTAGAAAAAGAAGATAATATCAGTAACCTGATCTCGGTGCAGGTGGCAGTAGCCTCACCTTTGGGATGAATTCCTTGAGCCACCAACAAGAAGAAAGTTGGCATCGATCAATGCTGCCTCATCAGTAAGGCCCCTTCCAATGCTCGAGTTGCTCCTGACTTTTGCCTCCAACTTCACCTAAAAATTTAAAAAAACATTGTTTTTTACAACATTTTCACCAGAGTTCCACTGCATAACCCAATGGTTAGACAGATTTCGTAACGGTTAACCTGCTTAGTTTCGCAGATCTCAGCGAACTCTCCAAGCATGGAAATCACAAAGGCCTTCGCTTGGCGCAATCTAGTCTTATCAGATGGGATCTTCTTCTCTCCTTTCCCAACTGTTACAAACCGAAGTCAGTAATGGTATTAGGAGTAATGTTCTAATTATCTAGCAAGCATTCTAACCATCAGAAAATTCGACAGAAATATAGCATCTAAAATACTTCTCTCAGGAATATATATATATATATATATATATATATAGCATCTAGAACACCAACATAAGTACTAGAATTTACAGGATATATCAACTTAAACCAACCGAGAACATGCAAGGCAACAATGGTGTCATTTGGATGAACTGCATTTCCCACTGCCCATGAAAGAAGCTCACTGCTAGCTCGTGCGTCAAGTGAGATGCCAACAAGTATTTTGCTGGAAAGAGCACGCTCCTCCGTGGAATCCATTAGAGAAGCAGAGGATTAGACCGGTTGCTTTCCTAAGAGCGAACGAAGGACACGATGTCGCAGTGAAGCTTGAAATATGTAGAATAGAGAGAATTGCATGGATGGTGATGAGAAGAGGTGGGTAGTGGAGACCACACTTTGGTGTCATTCAAATTGCCTTGCTTCAGAAGCATTACAGAATAGGAGAGGAGGGAAGAGGATATGGATTGTCTGATTAATAGATGGAGGGAGTGATGGCCTTCTCATTCCCGTTTTCGGCCTCCACAGTATAATGGGTTGGTTGGTGAGTGGTTTGGGGTGGAAGCAAAGACTCTGAGATTGATTTTATCTTCTTGTTGAAGCCAAAGCATGCGGACAAGGAGGTGATGGCGAGGTTCATCAATCACTGATTAGCACTTTTGAACCGTGCAGGGATTCCACCTCCTGACAGAATGAGAGGCTTTTGGTATTTTATTGATTTATATCACCGAGGTGGCAACAGGGATGCAAAAAGGGAGGGCATAGAAGGATTCGAGGAAAGATATCCTTCTACTCTGTCGGTCAATATCAAATTTTATTTTGACTAGGCCCAATAATAAGTTTCGAGACGTGATGATGAGATGCCTACTACTCCATTTTACTAGGATTTCGTTATTACAATGCAAACTTTGCATGGTGGAAGTAGACCAGTGCTGATGGCGGCCCAATGACATGCTACAGACTAACTTCTTTGAGCTAAAAATAAAGATAACGTGCATCATGAAGCACCTAGACATGTCGTTGATCATGACTTTCTAGTTCACCAGAAAATATACGCATTACGTGCTAGACTTGGAAGTGCTTTAATTTGGCTTTTTTCACTCCACGGAATATGGATAGACCTTTTTGCTTCCGTTATACTTATCGTGAATGAGTTGCAAAATTTAGAATTACGTTAATAAAGGAATTTGCAGAATCTAAATGGATTATTGGACTAGACAACTGAAGAAGACATGTCACCAAATTCCCTCAACTGAAAAGATGACAGCATAACTGGTTGGCATTGTAGAAGAGATGATCCCCTCCAACCACTTAAAAACATCATCCCAGTGCTCAATTTTCGAATAGCAATTCCGCAAATACAACGAATAATTAATACATTACCGAAACATACAGAATGAAAAGGAAATTTTAATTATCTGATGAATCCCGGGAAGAGAACCAATTTAATATAAACTGGAAAATTTACATTAACAATATTAAGGAGCAGTGTACATGACATCTCGTCCAGCTCATCTGTGAAAGCATTACTTCACAACGGAGTGTATGATATAATAATGGAGGACTTACAAAAAAAAAAAAAGGGATAATAATGGAGGAACCTGAAGGTTAAGTCATAGTGCCAAGACCACCTAATGATGCAAGCCTCCTCCTGGCAACCTTAGACCTATAACACCAGACTTCAAATGCCTCTGTCAGGTCTGGGTATCGGACATGCTCGGATCTCAGCCATTCTGCCAGTATTTCCGCTTGGTCCTGTGATGGCAAAGTAAGCACAATTGAAACAAATGCCGATTCCAAATTCTGCCAGATTTCACTATCTATCCTAACCGATGACACCTCCTCGCCATCAGGATGAACTTGCTCCACCAAGGGTCTCGCTCTCTGAACAAATGGAAGCCAAATCTTCACCAGATGAAGCCTCTTTACAGTTGGAAGTATGACATTCCCGAACCCCGTCGCCTCCAAAACCTTGGAGGCCACTTCAACCACTTTCAATCTGGTGTCCATAATGTCAACATTTGTGTTCGCTTGCTCGATGGCTTTTACCATGTTGCCAGATGTGTCCACCCAATAATGAATCAGCTCCTTCATCATTTCCATCTTATTCAAAATCTGACAAATCCACGAGATGTCGGACAGAAGGGATTGCAGGTCCTGCAGCCTGTTCATGTCTGGAGATGTGCTTAAGAAAGATTCTAGCAGGTGATCGAACCTGCTCAAAAGAGCCCTCACACAATTCTTGACTTCAAATTTCATAACCTCATTGTCGAAGGCCAGAATTGGGACATCATCATCCTCGGTGAGCATATACTCAAGCTGATCCTGAGCAGAAGACTTTAGCTCCCGCATCGATGGAGGGGGTGATGATGTAGCAAAACGGAGGCTGAGATGAAAATCCCAAGCACTGTTGTTGGGTCAACAGGCTGAAGGCGTGCAAGGATCTGCTCATATTGCGAACCAAGATGAGGGATGGTCCTCAATATCTCCTCTTCCTCGGCCTCCTCCCAGGGGACAGCTTCCAAGTAGTCAATACAATCATGAGCCATCTGGTGACAGCCCAGGTGGACAGCAACCTGGAGGATGCCAAGCGTGTTCCTTACACCATGCCAAGTGTGTGGCTCTGTTATGTAGAGGAGCCGGAGGGCACTGACATAAAAGTTGAAATCCACTTCTTGGCAGTATGCTTCAACACAATTTCGAGAATCAAGAATTTGGCATGTTGGCCAGTCCTCAGAAAGGCGATCTGCAAAGTACTTGCTCTTCTCTATGAGAATCTGTGAATGGCAGTAGAACCAATTATCACGCCCTTCATCGGTCCTTAGCCTGACAATTACATCACTAGTTGCACGATCACCAATCCTGATTGGAACGTTGGATATTTGTTTGCCCTTCACAACAAAGTGTATGAGACAATAAGCATAGAAATCGGGCCCTAACAAATTTGTCCTTGAAAATCTCTTTCAGTAAAGCAACTGAACCATTAAATTTTCAATGTAAACTGCATCAATTCTAACACAACATAGGATAGACTAAACATCCCAGGTTCCAGACATCCATGTTCAGTATTATTGAAAGATTAAGTTTTGTAAAATAGAGAAACAAGACTTCAATAGCTGGTTTGATGTTTGATTGAAGCACATTTTAATTAGTTAATTAAAAAAATGTTTCTCTGATCTTATTCAAGTTCAAGCAAAATAGTAATGCTGGCACAAACTAATGTTCAGTCTTCAAGTGATAAGCTAGCTTGAATTATCAATACTAGCACAAATTAAACAAGCAGTTCAGTCTTCAAGTGATAAGCTAGCTTGTACTATCAATACTAGCACAAATTAAATAAGCAGTTCAGTCTGCGAGTGATAAGCTAGCATGTACTATCAATACTAGCACAAATTAAATGAGCAGTTCATTTTTCAAGTGATAAGCTAGCTTGATGCCATCCTTTTCCTTGGGAGTGGCCACAGCACATTGAGACCAATACCAGAACATGCAAGAGCAATTACATTGAAAAATGAATCGTCAAATGTAGAATCCCACATGGCATACAAATTGTTACCAGAAAAACAATGGCACACAGATCAATTTCTATAAAGTAAAAAAATCTAACATGGCAGAAATGTATCAATTTTATAAAAGCAAAATGATGACATTCAAAATATATATATATATATATATATATATAGTTAGAATAAAAGATAGAAGTGCCAGTAAGCATTCAGAGGTGCCAATTAACTTTATAGTTAAACTATTTACCTTGCTTTTCTAATCAAGGAGAGCAAACAAATCTTGTTACTTCACCGCATTTTATGTTTCCCCAACAGTCCTCTGATCAGAGATTCCAACCGAGCAATGCCTTGTCAGGACCTGTGAAACCACCAGGCCCAGATATTGGAGATCTACTGCCAATGAAATGTTCCTCGACAGCCCTGCCATTTACTAGCCAATATTACATGTTGCAGGCCCAAAGTTCCATCCTAACCTTTTTTAAAGGACAAGCAAGTTCAGGATATAACTCCAATGAGGCACACTTTTATCATTCCCTTAATCATCCAACTGATAAATTTTGTTGCTCAGGCTTGATCAATTTTTCGGAAAGAGGCTAAATGTCTGGTTTTTCTGATGGAAATCCTATCTTTATATGCTTCCCATGGCAATATAATGCAAGTGCCATGTGGAAGATATGATTTGAGAAAATATCGTGTAATCACATCCTCCAAACACATCTTCTTCTTCATTTTTTTTCTCCCTTCAACAACATTCAGGACTGCACCAAAACCTTTGCAACATCATTTATATTCTTTAATTAAAAGAAAAATCCATAATACTCAAAACATAGCAGCTAACGTACACCGAGCACACTTATACGGAAAGATGATATGATTGCAGCAAATAAAAGAATTACTTCTATGTTTGAAGCACCGGACAATAAAACAATCGACTCTGTAGGAAAGCCACAGTATAGAATTGAGGCAAATTACAAGCAGCCTATCCATCAAGAACCGTGATCAAACCACCAAATTACAACTTTGGCACGATAACGCAAGTTAAACGTTTCCCAAAAACAACGGAAGCTAATCGATAGCATAGACCTATATAAAACCACCACAACTACCTTGAAGTCTTCTATGATTAGTCGTTATCCATCAGAAGAAGAAGTGCATGAAATGTATTCAGGTCATACCTTCTTTTCCTTCGAAGAGCAAGGGACCAGCGGCTGCTTTCGCTCCAATTCGCCGACGCCCTCCATGCTGTTGACCGCCCCCAGCTCACATCAAAGGGGAGAAATGGAGGAATTTGCCGCTAGAGATGAGAGGAGACCGAGATCAATTCAATGAAGGGTTTTTCTCGGACTCCCATGAGGGAATCCTCAAACCCTAAATGATTACTGAAAAGTTCACAAATCAACAGAGGGAAAGCGAAAGTAGGGCGAGGATGCGGCAAAGAAAACTCGAAATATTCTCTTCCATTGTCGCAGTGGGTTACAGCGAGGGGGAAGCCGGGGGTGGAGTGGCAGAAATTACTGGAAAAAATTCCACAGAATTGATCAAATGGATGGAGGACGCGCTTCCACCATGCAAAGTTTAAATTAAGTTGCGGTCGGTGGATCGCCAGAAAATTCTAAGATTACGTTGGATCTATCTAGATTATCAATAATTTTAAATTAAATATATTATATAATTTTATTTAATATTTTTTAAATTAATAATATATATGTTGTCGTCAAGATCGTCGTGGTTTATAGTTGTTGCTGGTACCGGAGTGTGCTCCTTTCGTTGTCTGTCGATTCTCTGCTTCTGGACCTGCGAAACAGGGATTAGTGATTCGGGCCGGGATTTCCGGCGGGGGCACTCCGACGATCAAGTAAGTGACGATCCAGAAGAACATATCCTTCTTGGTCGAGCCCCTCTTGATGGATTCCGTACTAGGAGGAATGGAAGATGTGTCAATGAAGGAGAAACGCAGCAGGAGGAGAGTGATAGCGGGGACAGAGGGGTTCTATGTTACTCCGCTTCTCCTTGTTTCCCGGTGATTTTCTCTCAACTGTGGTGTTGGTGGTGGCGCTTTGCTCTCTCTATCGAGCTTGCGCCTGTGTTGGTAGTGGATTGTTGTTTTTTCTGTTGTTACCTCTCCCTTTTTGGGGGTGCCGATCATTCTTTGTAGTTGGAAATTGGCCGTTGGAGCCTGCCTCGAGATCCTTGCTGGGTTGGCAAGCGCGTGCGGCAGGATCCCGTGCTGTGGACGGGACGCCTTTCCTGACAGGTGGTAGGGGAAGCTTCCATTCCTTCTGATATCCTCTCCGGTCGCTCCATTCCGAGAAGCCTGGCAGAGCCTCGATCAGGGGGCTGCCGTCCTAGGGGTGCGTGCTCTTTGGCTGGCCCATTCCCTGGAAGTACGGTCGGACAAGTAGTCATGGCGGCATGGGGGGCGCCGTTCCGTGGTCCTCGGGCGGCTCGCCGGCGTCCTAGGATGGCAGGGTTTACTCCGGTTTGGGCGCTCCGAGCTCGTGCGATCACCTTGGTGGAGAAGGGAAGAGTGCGGGCCCGGTCCAGAGGGCGCGCGCTCGGAGAGGCTTCACATCGGCGGGTGAGCTATTGGCTCGACCTTGGCCGCAGGGCACTAACCTTCGAGGGTCTCGCTCTGGAGGGCAGAAGACGGACTTGGTCCAGAGGGCGCGCGCTCGAAGAGGCTCTACATCGGCGGGTGAGCTCTTACCGCAAGGCACTAACCTCCGAGGTCTCACTCTGGAGGGCGGAAGACGGACCCGGTCCAGAGGGCGCGCGCTCGGAGAGGCTCCACATCGGCGGGTGAGCTCTTGGCTCGATCTCGACTGTAGGGCACTAACCTCCGAGGGTCTCTGTTGACCCCTGGAATGATTTTGATGATCACAAAATATTGGAGCATGTATTTGATACTAACTCTTTACAAATGTTTAAGAAGTTTTTGCAGGAATGAATTACCTTGATTTTAAAATGGTATTCAAATTCACTTAAAAATATTCAATTTGAGTTTGTAAATGCCCTTAGTTATGAATGTTATAATCATGAAAAATGGGCTTAAAAATGTAAATAATTTGATAAAGCATGTAAAGTAACTTCTAGTTATTTGATGAAGTTTTTGGGAAGCTTGAAGCAAATTTTTAAAGTCTTATGAGAGCCGACTCAAGGCGGCACGGCACGGAGGCAAATTTTAGAGTTTCAGAACTAAGAGCCGACTCTTACAGAAGTATAGTTTTTGGAGTTCTGAGACCTAGAGCCGACTCCTAGATCAAGAGCAGACTCCAGGTATACATGTTTGTCAAGTATAAAAGCATGAAGCCAAGAACCGACTCCTAGTCCAAGAGCCGGCTCCTACAGAACTTTGATTTTGGCATTCCTGAGACTTCGAGCCGACTTCTGGAGCTCGAGCCGGCTCGTAGAGCCATTGTCTGCACTTCAACAACTAGCTACAGAATTTGAAATTTGAGTTCCACAACACCTCCAATGGTCATTTCACGATTCCTAAGGCCCTACAACGGTCATATCACTTGAAAAACTATAAAGGGGATCATTTTTTGAGGGATTATACAATTAATGAAGATTTATTGCTGAATATTCTTGAGAAAAAGAAGAGCTTCCAAGTTATTCCTTCACCTACCTCAAAGAGCATTCAAGTGAGATTCAAAGCTCACCAACTCCACTCCATCATTGAATCCACTCATTGAAGAAGGGAAGAAGCAACTTTGAAGAGCATTGGAGTGTATTTAAAGCTTGACTTCGTTTTGATCTTCATCGGCAACATCAAAACAACTTTGGTTTGTTGTAGTTGCTTATTTTGCATTCTTTATCTTGGTTTGCTCTCTTAGAACAGCAAGGGGCTGTATCTAGAGAGAGAGTTGAAGGTTTTAGGTGAACCTTGTAAAACCTAAGTTTGGGTTCTTGGTTTTTCCGGTTTAAAACCAAGTGTTTGGGTTTTCTTTGGTGATCCCGTGTAAAATCAAAAGGAGTTTAGGTTTCTTTGATGATCCTGGTAAAACCAAAGTGTATAGGTTTGGATTGTGAGCCTTGTAAAACAATCCGACTGTATTCCGGTTAGGGGATATAGTGGAAATCCCAAGTGGTCCTTGGGTAGTGGATGTAGGAGCCGGTTGCTCCGAACCACTCTACTTCTTGGTGTTTGAGACCTACGTGGCTCGAAGATCCTTCTACATCCTGGAGCTGGGCTCGGGGATGCTTGGAGTTGGAGAGCTACGTGGCTCGATGATTCTTTGACGTCCTGGAGCTGGGCTCAAGGGACGCTTGGAGTTGGAGAGCTACGTGGCTCGAATATCCTTCTACGTCCTAGAGCTGGGCTTGGGGATGCTTGGAGTTGGAGAGCTACGTGGCTCGAATATCCTTCTACGTCCTGGAGCTGGGCTCGGGGACGCTTGGAGTTGGAGAGCTACATGGCTCGAATATCCCTCTACGTCCTGGAGCTGGGCTCAGGGATGCTTGGAGTTGGAGAGCTACGTGGCTCGATAATTCTTCGACATCCTGGAGCTGGGCTCGAGGGCGTCGATGGTATTCTCCTGCAAGACAGATAGACACTTGTGCAAGGAAAAACCATTATTATTATCATTGTTGGGAAATCTTACATTATTGATAATATTTCCGCAAGTTGCAGGCGCTCCATGTCCTGGGAAACCTGACGCCATCGAGATCTTCGAGGTAATAGGCCCCTTGTGAGAGGGCTTTAGCTACTTTGTAGGGGCCCTCCAAGTTCGGGGAGAGCTTGCCGCACTCCCTAGGCTGGGACACCTCCGCCCGCCATAGCACCAGGTCTCCGGGCTTGAAAGCTTTTATCTAGACACGGGCGTTGTAGTACCGGGCCACTCTTTGTCGGTAGGCCACCATCCGTAGGCGGGCTTTGTCCCTTGCTTCTTCAAGAAGGTCCAGGTTGAGCAGGAGGTGCACCGAGTTTCGCGCTTCATCATACTGCTGCACCCGCAACATAGGCACACTGAGCTCGATGAGAACAACTGCTTGGTACTGAAGACGAGCTGAAGGGCATTTCATTGGTCGCCGTCCTGGGCGTTGTGTGGTAGGCCCACAGGATGCTCGGGAGCTCTTCTACCCACATGCCCGTAGCTTGGTCCAGTCTGGTCCGGTGCCCTTGGAGGATGGTTTGGTTGGTCACCTTGGCTTCCCCGTTTGTTTGGGGGTGAGCTACCGAGGTAAACCGGTGTTAGATACCGTGGGCTGTGCAGAATCCTTCGAACTCGCGGTTGTCGAACTGTTGCCCGTTGTCGGTGATGATGCAATGGGGGAGCCCGAAGCGGCAGATGATTGACTTCCAAAAGAACTGGCAGACATTGGCTTCCGTGATCCGAGCAAACGACTCTGCCTCGACCTACTTGGTGAAATAGTCGATCGCCACTAGCAAGAACTTTCGCTGCCCGGACGCTGGGGGGAATGGTCCCAAGATGTCCATCCCCCACTGGGCAAAGGGCCAAGGGGCTGAGAGCTAGGAGATCGGTGCCGCCGGCTGACGCTGTATGTTGGCATAGCGCTGTCATTTGTCGCACCTCTTGACGAAGTCGGCTGCATCCTCCCTCATTGTCTCCCAAAAGTATCCCTGGTGGAGAGCTTTTTAAGCCAGTGTCCTCCCTCCCACATGATTCCCGCAGAGGCCTTCGTGTATCTCTTGGAGTACAAAGGTCACCTCGGCGGGCCTGAGGCATCTCAAGAATGGGTAGGAGTAAGATCGGCGATAGAGTTGGCCCTCCATCAGGATGAACCGAGAGGCTTTCTTCCTGACGAGGGCGGCTTCTGTGCGGTCCTCTGGCAGGGTGCCGTCAGTGATGTATTGGATATACTTGTCCATCCAGCTCGGCTTGGGGGCGACTTGATGCACCTCCGTCGGGTTCTCGTAGCTGGGACATTCAAGGTGCTCGATGCACGCACGTCCCAGTGACGAGTCCGGCATGGTCACGAGTATGGACAACGCATCCGCGCGTGCATTCTCTCCTCGGGGATGTGGAAAATGCTGAAGCGCCAGAGGCCTGCCATGCTCGCGCGACGTGTTCCAGATACTTCATCATCTGGGCGTCTCTTGCTTCATACTCCCCGGATACTTGTCTGGCGACCAGTTGGGAGTTGGTAAAGACTTTCAAGTCCCGCACACCCGGCTCGCGGGAGACTCTTATGCCTGCGAGGAGTGCCTCGTACTCCGCCTGGTTATTGGTTACGGCGAACTTGAAGCGGAGGGCGCATTCCGCCACAATCCCATCATAGTTGGTCATGATGAGGCCTGCTCCACTTCCACCGGAATTGGATGCCCCATCCACGTGGAGGATCCAGGGCTCTTCTCATGGCCCGGGCTCCGTTGCTGTCTGCTCTGGCTCCTCGGCGAACCCGGTGCACTCGACCACGAAGTCGGCCAAGACCTGCGCCTTTTGTGACGACCTCGATCGGTATGCTATATCGAATTCGCTGAGCAGTAGGGACCACTTAGCCAACCTCCCAGATGTCTCAGGTCGGGTGAGGATAGTCCTCAACGGCTGGTCCGTCACCACCACTATTGAGTGTGCTTGGAAATAGGGCCTGAGGCGCTTAGCAGACATTATTAGTGCAAAAATGAGTTTTTCGGAGTGAGTATACCTGATCTCCATGTCGCAGAGAATTTTGCTCGTATAGTACACCGGCTTCTAAGATTTTTCCTCGTCTATGCGGACGAGAACTGAGCTGACAGCTCCCGGTGTGGCCGCCAGGTACAGCAAGAGTTCCTCTCCCTCTTCCGGCCTAGAGAGCAACGGAGGGGAGGCGAGGAAGTTCTTCATCTCCTCGAAGGTTGTCCTGCACTTCTCGATCCAGGTGAAGTCGTGCATCTTGCGCAGCGCCTTAAAAAATGGCAGGCAACAATTGGTCGACCTCGAGATGAATCTACTAAGGGCGGCGACGCGTCCCGTCAAGCGTTGGACCTGCTTCTTGGAGGTCGGGTGTTCCATATCGATGATGGCCTGCACCTTCTATGGGTTCACTTCGATGCCCCTTTGGGTGACCATGAAGCCCAGGAATTTTCCTGCTACCACCCCAAAGGTGCACTTCGCCGGGTTTAGCTTCATCTGATGCTGCTGCAAGTTATGGAAGGACTCGGCGAGGTCAGCTACGTGGCTTGAGCCCGGCCTGCTCATGATGAGCATGTCATCTACATACACCTGCATGTTGCGGCCAATTTGGTCCTTGAAGACCTTGCTGACCAGGCGTTGATAGGTGGCCCCCGCATTCTTCAGACCAAAGGGTATCATCCTATAGCAGTATGTCCCCTGGTCGGTGATAAAGGCAGTGTGCTCTCGTCCTCCGGATGCATGCAGATTTGATTGTACCCGGAGAACGCATCCATGAAGGAGAGCAGCCGGTGGCCTGAGGTGGCATCCACCAGCTGGTCAATCTTCGGAAGAGGAAAGCTGTCCTTTGGGCAAGGTTTATTGAGGTCGGTGTAATCCACACAGATCCTCCATTTGCCATTATTTTCTTGACCATCACCACATTTGCCAGCCAGCTCGGATACTGGACCTCTCGAACGAAACCGGCAGCCAGGAGTTTATCTACCTCTTCCTTGATGGTTGCCTATCTCTCCGAGGTAAAACTCCTTTTCTTCTGCCGAACTGGCTTGTACTTCGGGTCGACACTCAATTTATGAGTAATAATATCAGGGGAATACTTGGCATGTCTGCCACCGTCCATGCGAACACATCCGTGTTCGCCTGCAGGAACCCCAGTAATTGGGCCCTCTCCTCCTCGGGTAGCTGGGCTCCGATCTGCACCGTCTTTGCAGGATCGTCTCCAAGCGAATAGGAAAGTAGATGCTCGACTGGGCCTCCTCTGGGGTCTTGGGCCCTTTGGTCGAGGTCATCCATGCTAGGGTCGTCCTGAGGGACCTTGGCTCCAGGGAGAGTTTGGAAGCAATGCTGCACCGGCTGGGCGCTCCTCTCATCTTCCGGACACCGTAGGGAGTTGGGAATTGTACAAGTAGCCTCTTGGTGGAGACAACGGCGTCAAGCAAGTTGAGCCCGGGTCGACCCAATATCACGTTGTAGGCGAAAGGGAGCCTTACAATCGTGAAAGTCATCATGACGGTGCTCTACCGAGGTGGGGTTCTGGCAGTGACCAGGAGAGTGATTTCTCCTTCTACTCTCACAGAATCGCCCGTGAAATCGACAAGGGGTGTGTGCACGGGCCTAAGTCGATCGGGAAAAGATTCATTCTGAAGAAGGCATCATAAAAAAGCACGTCAGTGGAGCTTCCACTATCAACCATGATTCACTTTACAGGGTGCCTCGCGATCGTCATTTCGATGACCACGGCATCATTATTTACATTTTTCCCCCCGTCTTCCTCCTCCCTCATAAAGGAAAGTACATTCTCAGAGTCCCCTGCCCCCTAGGCCTTCTTGGATGCGCGCGCCACTCCCCAGGAGATCATGCCCACCGGCTTCTCGGTGGGGCGGTTGTCGATGGCTGGAGCTGGCGGGAGAGCGACGAGCGCCTGGGACTCCGCTTGAGGTCTGCCCCCCACGAACCTCTTGAGGTAGCCTTTCTTTATGAGTTCCTCAATCTCCCACTTGAGGTTGCGGCATTCCTTAGTGTCGTGGCCGTGGTCGCGATGGAAGGAAGTACTTCGTCTTCTCATGGCCAGCGAAAGGCTTCAATGGATGAGGGCGCCTTAGATAATCCTCACCCTCGATCTCCATAAAGATTTTTGTCCTCAGGACGAGGAGAGGGGTGTAGCTCCCCTCAGGGATGGGGGTCCCTCTCAGTCTTGGCCAGTCCCTCTGGAAGCTCTGAGCCTGGGGTGCTGGCTTCTGGGTCCCGGACATTTCAGCAGGGGCCGACTTCTTCAGGAGTCCTCCGTCGAGCTCCCACCTTGTACGATCCGCCTCCTCGGCATGGATGTACTTTTGGCCCGGAGAAGGAGCTCGGAGTAAGTCTTGGGGGCTTCTTATCCAGCGAGTAGGTCAGGCGGGAGATCCTGAGCCCTCACTTCAGTGCCAGCATAGTGACTGGCTCTTCAAGATTGTAGATCTCCAATGCGGCGGCCTTAAAGCGGGCCACGTAGTCCCATAGAGGCTCGCGGTCCTGCTGCCGGATGGAAAAGAGGTTGTCTGCCTCCCGTGGCAACTTCCTACAAGCATCGAAGTGAGCCACGAACTTCTGCCCTAGCTGGGCAAAGGAAGTGATGCTCTCCGGCTCCAGATGGGTGAACCACACCCGGGCTGCCTTCCGAAGAGTAGCAGGAAAAGCGACGCAGAGAAGAGCGTCGGTGGCCCCCTGGACCCTCATGAGAGTCTGGTAGCTCTCCAAGTGGTCCAAGGGGTCGGTGGTCCCATATTAAGGATCCACCTGTGGCATCCGGAATCGATGCGGGATCGGCTCCGCCTGGATTTCTTGGAAGAACATGGGACGGGCATCGTAGCCCGGTGGCTCGCTAGCGGAGCCCGGCATGTTGGCAAACCGGCGGGCAAACAATGCCAGCTTGCGCTCATGTTCCTCCAGGCGCCTTTCCGCCGCACGCCGGACGGCTTCATCAGTGGACCCCTCCACCGAAGGAGATGGAGAAGGTGACATGGATGCATGGCACCCGTGGCGGGGGGTCCTGCTTTTCTTGCCTCGATGGGGTCTGGGCACCTCCCGCCCGAGATTTGGCGAGCGACTCTCTCTGTCAGCAGAGCCGGCTCGTTGTCTTTTCACGGAGCTTGGTGGCTGCCCCGGTTGTCAGTGGTGACCCGCGGCTACGACGGCCTTCCTTGGAAGGAGCGCAGGCTGTCGCGGGGAGCTGTGGCATGGGCCACCGGGGTCCCTGGCTGTTGGTGGGTAGCCACAAACTGGTGCTGGTGTTGAAGCTGGCGCACCGCCATGGCAAGGACCTGCATCTGCTGGGCAAGTACAACCAGCTAAGCTTCTGGTGGAGGTGGCTGGACCGGAACGAGTGGCTCCGCTTCTTGGCGGTGCGGGTTTCCTCGGGAGGGGGAGTTGCCGGCACGGCTGGTGGAAGCCTCCCTTGCCCTTATCGTCACCATCCTCCCGCCTGGATTGTCTGTGAAGAGATGGAGGGTTTATTCACCCCCTACCTGGCGTGCCAATCTGTTGTCGTCAAGACCGTCATGGCCCGTAGCTGCTGCCGGCGCCGGAGTGCGCTCCTTTCGCTACCTGCCGGTCCTCTACTCCTGGACCTGCGAAATAGGGGTTAGTGACCCGGGCCGGGGTTTCCGGCGGGGGCACTCCGATGATCAAGTCAGTGACGATTCAGGGGAACAGATCCTCCTTGGTCGGGCCCCTCTTAAAGGACTCCGCACTAGGAGGAGTGGAAGATGTGTTAGTGAAGGAGAAATGCAGCAGGAGGAGAGTGATAGCGGGGACAGAGGGGTTCCCTGTTACTCTGTTTCTCCTTGTTTCCCGGTGGTTTTCCCTCAAATGTGGTGTTGGTGGTGGCGCTTTGCTCTCTCTATCGAGCTTGTGCTTGTATTGGTGGTGGATTGTTGTTTTTTCTGTTGTTACCTCCCCCTCTTTGGGGGTGCCGATCGTTCTTTGTAGTTGGAAATTGGCCATTGGAGCCTGCCTCGAGATCCTTGCTGGGTTGGCAGGCGCATGCGGCAGGATCCCGTGCCGTGGACGGGACGCCTTTCTTGATAGGTGGTAAGGGAAGCTTCCATTCCTTCTGACATCCTCTCAGGTCGCTCCATTCCGGGAAGCCTGGCAGAGCCTCGATTCGGGGGCCACTGCCCTAGGGGTGCGTGCTCTCTGACTGGCCCATCCCCTGGAAGTACGGTCGGACAGGTAGTCATGGCGGCATGGGGGGCACCATTCCGTGGTCCTCGGGTGGCTCATCGGCATCCTGGGATGGCAAAGTCTGCTTCGGTCTGGGCGCTTCGATCTCGTGCGGTCACCTTGATGAAGAAGGGAAGAGTGCGGGCTCGGTCCAGAGGGCGCGTGCTCGGAGAGGCTCCACATCGGCGGGTGAGCTCTTGGCTCGACCTCGGTCGTAGGGCACTAACCTTCGAGGGTGTCGCTCTGGAGGGCGGAAGACGGACCCAGTCCAGAGGGCACGCGCTCGGAGAGGCTCCACATCGACGGGTGAGCTCTTGGCTCGACCTCGACCGCAGGGCACTAACCTCCGAGGGTCTCACTCTGGAGGGCGGAAGACGGACCCGGTCCAGAGGGCGCGCGCTCGGAGAGGCTCCACATCGATAGGTGAGCTCTTGGCTCGACCTCGACGTAGGGCACTAACCTCCGAGGGTCTTGCTTTGGAGGGACGGAAGACGGACCCGGTCTAAAGGACGCGCGCTCGGAGAGGCTCCACATTGGCGGGTGAGCTCTTGGCTAGACCTCGACCGCAGGGCACTAGCCTCCGAGGGTCTCGCTCTAGAGGGCGGAGGACAGCTCCGACCTAGGCACCCCGAGCTCGCGGGCATGACCTGGCAGAGGATGGAGCTCGGCTTGTGGCTTGGTAGGAGCTCAGCTCGGCAAAGCTATACGGGCTGGGGCATCGCCTTGGCGTCCGCCTTGGCAGCCTCCTCAATGTGGTGCCCGTCAGCCACCCACGTCAGCGGTCTCGCCACATCAATATATTATAGTGATAATTTAGATTATTTTTTATGTAGTAATCCAGATTATTTCAAAACGAGATGGCTATCCAGATTATCGAAGATATGGTAATATGATATTTTTTATTTTTACAAAATTATTCCGTCCCTTTCGCTTCGATGAAAATGAGACATTTTCTTCTCCCTCTCATTTATGTCCTCTGGATGTTGTTTGACATCTCTTCTTGAATCTATATTTTATTTATAAAAATATAATTTTTATATTTAAATTATTTATTAAAAATATAATTTTTAAATATTTTATATTATTAAATATAAAATATTTAATATTTTATATTAAAATTAAGAAGTTAAAAAATATTTTTTATACTAAATAAATATTAAAAAATTATATATAATCTTTTAAATATACTAAATAATATATTAAATTATTAAATTTAAGATAATATTATATTATGTTACTAATTTTAATATAATATATTTATATTATATACAAATATATAATGTAAAAACATATTATATTAAATATAATTTAATATAATATATTTTATATTATAAAATATAAAATAAAATGTAATACAATTTTGTTGTCGCCAAGATCGTCGTGGCTCATAGCTACTATCGACGTCGGATCACCCATCATCTCTTCGGGATCGGTCTGCTCTTCTGGACCTGCAAAACAGGGTTAGAGATTCGAGCCGGGATTCTAGCAGAGGCACTCCTGCGGTCAAGTCAGTGACGATCCAGGGGAACAGATCCTCCTGGTCGAGCCCCTTGAGATGGACTCCACGCTAGGAGGAGTGAATGATGTGTGAGTAGGGAGCAAGTATGCTGGGGAGTGATGGCCGAGGTGAACTGGAGTTTGCTCTCCTGTATGACCTCGCCTCCCTCACTTGCCTCAGAGTATGTTTTTTCTTGGTATATGTTGTATATGTTATGTATGCTACCTCTCCCGTTGGGGGTGTCGACGACTCTTTTCAAGTCTAAGTGGTGGTTGAACACCTGCCTCGGGATCTCCTCAGTGTCAGCAAGTGGGTGCGGCGGTGATCCGTGCCATGGACGGGACATCTTTCCTGGTTCGTGATAAGGGAACCTGCTATGCATCCTGACATTCCTTCCGGTCGCTTCATTCTGGAAAACTTGGTAGGGCCTCGATCGGGAGGCCGCCGTCCTCGGATTCGAATCTCCTAGTTGACTTCCTCTTTTGGGTGATGCAGGTGGTTGGTGGAGAGCGTGGCACCTCGGTCAGGGAGCTTCTTTCCCTTCTGGTGTAAGTAGCGGTCGCGGGCAGTATTGTAGCCTGATAGACGCCTCTTTGAGATCCTCGGGCATCCTGTCGGCGCCCAGGGAGGGCGGTATCATCCCTTCAGTTGCTGGTGTCTTCGTCTGAGGTGGACCCGAGCTGGAGAGGCACGGGCCGACTCCAACCTAGGGGTTCGAGCTCAAAGGGGGCTCGACCTGGCGGAGGAGGGCAAGGCTCGACTCCGGCTCAGAGGGCTCGACCACGGAGGGGCTCGACCTGGCGGAGGAGCGCTGGGCTCGACTTCGGCCCAGGGGCTCGACCTCGAAGGAGCTCAATCTGGCGAAGAAGGATAGGGCTCGACTCCGGCTCAGAGGGCTCGACCTGGTGGAGGAGCGCTGGGCTCGACTCCTGCCCAGGGGCTCGACCTCGGAGGGGCTCAATCTGGCGAAGGAGGACAGGGCTTGACTTCGGCTTAGAGGGCTCGACCTGGCAGAGGAGTGCTGGGCTCGACTCCGGCCCAAGGGCTCAATCTGGCGAAGGAGGACAGGGCTCCGAATTAGGCATTCTGATCTCGCGGGGGCCAACGTGGCAGAGGACGGAGCTCGGCTTTGGCAGGCCGCCTCGACATTCTGAAGGAGCTCGACCCAGCAAAGGAGTCGAGGCGGAGTATCCGACGTGGCAGCCTTCTCCGACGTGGCGTCTGACAGGTGTTCCACGTCAGCAATCCTGCCACACCAAATATTATAGTATATATAATGTTATTATTATAAATTACATTAATATATTTTATTTTATTTATTGTAATATTAGAAAATAAAATATTTTAAAATATATATTATATAACAATAGAGTGTAATATAATATAATTTAAATTATATATTACATTTTATAACATAACATAACATATATTATATTATATTAAATATTGTATAATATATTTAATATAATATAATATATAATACATTATTAACTATATAATTTTATAACTAGTTACATTATAAAATATCAAATAATATAATACTATATTACATTACAAATATCAAATAATATATTATATTAATGTAATATTATATTATATTACTATATTATATTATAATATATTTTTAATAAATTTGACTTTGGGATATTTTGGAAATTTGAGCTTAGATTACTGGTAATCTATTTGTCATACCAAATACAGTAATCAATTTTACTGATAGATTACCTATGTATACTAAACACAGTAACCAGCATTACTGGCAATCTATCCAATGGTAATCTATCTTGCAGGTAATCCAGATTACCATTCAGGATTTCCTGGCGATCCACCAAACACAACCTAATAGTAATCTGGATTACCTGTAGATTATCACTGGATAGATTACCAGTAATGCTTATTACTGTGTTTAGTATACACATAATCTATCGGTAAGATTGATTACCATGTTTGGTATGATAAATAGGTTACCAGTAATCTAACCTCAAATTTCCATAATGCCCCTAAGTCAAATTTATTAAAATTTATATATTAAAATAAAAGATACCGTTAGGTGAGGAAGGGAGGAGGGGAATGTTTCGCTCTCATCAAGCGAAAGGGATGGGGCAACATGAATGGTAATCCAGATTACCACTACAACATAGATATCAATTTTAAAAAATACTAAACAAGATTATCTGATGGATTCAATTTAAAATTACCGATAACCTGATTATCGTCCATCTAACATAACCTTAATGGTTCACTCCTTTGGCGCGAAAGAATGATCCACCTTCTTCCAGGACGTCAACCATTGGATCGCATTATGCACAGCTCTCCAAGCAATCGATCTGGTTTTAGTCTCGAAGTAGATATCGCGCAATTCATTCTGTTGCGTGAAATACGCCATCCAAATAATCCGAATCCAATCCGGTTAGGTAGAGGACTGGCATTGATGTATCTGTCTGACGACGGATCTCTATGATGGCATCATCGCCCACCAAAATATTTGAGGACAAAGAGATGGGCATGGCATGCGGGGCAGGTAACATATAAAAAATGGAACGAATTCATGCATGATACACCATCAAATGCAAAGTGGTGATCACCTCTTGCCATCCTTCCAGATTGCACAAGAAATAAAAGAAATAACGATGATATTGTTATTGGCATGGTGTGTAACCTATGCCTTTGCAAGAGAAAAATGTATGGAGCTATCAACATGCATGGTGACAAAATCTGAAATTCTTCCCATGAATTTTAGTAGATCAGTACGTTCCACGACGAAGTGAATTAATATTTTCTTTTTATTTTTCTTTCAAGCTTAGATATTGTTCGGTATCATTTCTATTTTTTTTTTTTTTACTTTTATAAATATAAAAATAAAAATTTTGTTTTTGATTCCTCTTATAATTTGTAAAATATAAAGTGATGGAAAATACCCAATATATTAAAGCCGAGGGAAGCACATTGCCGGCCCATGCTGGCCCACTTCGCAGGGATGGATGCGGCCCAAGAAATTAATAGTTTAATAGTAATTTATCATCAGTCTTGATCAACCTTTGGTACGGTGACAATACGCAACATTATCGAGAGACATTCCTGAGTTGACGATAAGGATGGAGATATTATGGATTTCCTCCATTATTAGAAGTATTAATTATCAACTCTTTTATAACTGACCATGATGGTATGTAAATTTTGTGATGACATGTCTGCAGGCTTATATTATCCACAAATAATCTGGCTTGCCGGCGAAAAAGCTGAGACAATGAATCAAAAAGAGAAGACAGCCCGTGTGTAGTAAAGGAAAGTTTTAGAGTACATTATTCTTGTTTTTTGAAATAACGAATTCTGAAAGAAAGATGGTTTATATTTTCTTTAAAAATTAGGGATTCATGAATTCCATAGCTCCCTGAATACGACTCTTCACCTTCTTAATTTGCCTCGCCACAAGCTTGAGCCATTGATGGATTAACTAACACCAACATCCATGCAGGGCTTACAACTTTCTTCGAATCACGCTAGATTAAACAATGTGCAATAAGGTAAAGCATCATATGAAACAACAGATGTGCTGGCCTAGTATTTAAATGCAATATCCTTGCAATAGTGGCAATTTATCAACCTGGTAAAGTCCCTGGTAATTAGACTACCCTAAGTGACCTAGTAGAGAATTAATCCCACCTTCACTAAGGTTTTCCGGAGTCTGGAATATTTTGGAACAGACTCCACTCCTCGTATTGCTCGTTGCATGTTAGCTCTTTTACCAAAAGGTACGATGCTCCTGCTATTGTAATTTTTTGACCGAACACTCCTGCAATTATATAGGAAAGGAAAAACATCATACAGAGCACACGGTGAAATTATTACTAGTATTTCCTTCAATTTAATAAAATAAGAAGCATCTCGTATGACATATTAATCCCCTTCACGGTATACCAGCACGGAACCGATCGAGACAGGGCTGCTCTTCTAAAACCATGGTTCCACGCTTGAAATTTTAGAGCAACGTCCCACACGTACAATAAAAAAGCCATTTACGAGTATCCCACCATGTCCAACAAGGAGATCGAGAAGCGAATGTGCCCGAAGATGCATCCATATATTCCACCGCTTGGCCCACCACCCATGCATTAACCACCCTTCACCATTTTCGTCCTACCCCCATAGCCCACGCAGGGACCATGCATCTTCTGCACATCCATCTTCCCAAATACCCCATAAACACTGCTCTCATTTGCAAACTTGCCTCCTCTCGTATCGTCATCATCAACATCACGAGCATCAGAAACCACATCATCATCGCTGTTCTGGTCCATGGCCATCAAGTCTTCTCCGTACCTGATGCTCGATATCCTCGATCCATCCCCCTTGGCCACCTCCCTGTATCGCTTCCTTGGATGATCGTCACCACCTCGCGCATGTCGGGCCTCCGCTCGGCCTCCCCCTGGACGCAGAGGACGGCAGCCTCGATGACTCGCCGGAGCTGGGCCTCGTTGAAGTCCCCGCGGAGCCTTGGGTCGACGAGGTCCCGGAAGCGAGACTTGGAGATGAGGGGCTCGGCCCACTCGGTGATGGTGCGCTTTAGGCCGCCAGGGAGCTTCTCGATAGGCTTGCGGCCGGAGACGAGCTCGAGGAGGAGGATGCCGAAGCTGTAGACGTCGCAACTCCCGGAGACTTTGCCCCACATGGCGTACTCCGGGGCGAGGTAACCCAGGGTGCCCTTCACCCTGGTGGTCATGTGGCTCACACCCTCGGGAATGAGCTTGGCGAAGCCGAAGTCGGCGACCAGGGGCTCGAAGTCGGAGTCGAGGAGAACGTTGCTAGCCTTGATGTCTCGGTGGATGATGTGGGGCGTCACCTCATGGTGCAAATACCTGAATTTGCAAAGCCAAAATATCAAATATATCAAAAATATAATATTCGTTCGATGAATTAATTAATTATCGGCCTTTGTAACAACGTTGACCAGAAATGAATCAGGTGTGCACGAGAAATTGTAACATGGTCCATTATTAAATAGCATCAATTTCGCGGTTGAGATATTGACCACGGATATATAAATCGTATTTCACCATAAGCATCGGTCTGACCATGAAAGAGAAAGAGTAATTTAATTATTATTAGGTGGATCTGGTGGTGGACCTAGGATGAAATCGGCTCCATTTCTTCTTCCTCCCTTACTTCTTTTTTGTGCGTCCACCTATTAAATTCTCCACCAAAAATCCATCTTGGTCGAGTCCGGGATTGTTGATAGGTCGTGAAAAGCCTAGGCCAATTTTGACTCGGTTAAAGCATTGGACCAGGAACCGGTCCAAGGTTATTTATTTTGATTGCATTGGACAGGCCTAAAACTTGGCCGAGTACAATATGTGATTGAATTGCATGCTCAAATCTAACCCCAACCAACTCTCTGGGCTTCCAAGTACTCGCTGAATTTAATCCTTGGTGGTCGGAGTCATCCATGCAAATGGACATCATGTCAAGAGCTCGAATAGGTTTTATATAGTCAAAACAGGATGAAATTAATTAAAGCCCAGAAGTATCGTGGTTAGCACGATCTTTAATTAAGCTCAATTAATCTTTGTGCAGGTTGTGGGTTGGACGCTCGAATATTTTCCCGCAATAACTCTCACCATACAAATATACAGTGCCAAAAGAGAATATTTTTTGTCCATGTTCTCCTAAAACTAATTGGTGTCGCTCAACAACTCACCTTCTAGTTTCAGCTATTATGACGCAGGAGACCGTGGCATTTTGACATGATGAAGGCTGATAAGCAGTAAAATTAATTAATGTAGGAACCCTAGCCCAAGCAAGGTATCGGAGAAACTTACACCAGTCCTGCAGCAGATCCAAGAATGATGTTCATCCTTCTTTGCCAGTCCAATTGGGCGTCACTTCGGAGATGGCCGTGGAGGTGGGACAACAGACTCAGATTGGGCATGTAGTCATAGACAATAAGCCTATGCTCCGCTACAGCACAATAACCTCTTAGACCAAGTAGGTTCTTATGTCGAACCCTTGCAAGGACCTCGACCTCTACTGCGAATTCCATCTCAGCTTTTGATGAATTCATTGATTTCAACTTCTTCACGGCTATCTATATATAGCCTCGAGTCAAAAACACCAAGTTAGAGTTTACATGGACCTCACTAGAAAATCCCAATTACAATGATGCCATGCTTAAAAATACTCGACTTTATTATTTATTTATTTATCTTAAGGCTCGATTATTAGCAAGCAACGGTCCAATTGCAATGAAGATTATCGAAATTTGAAACAACTTATTCAAAATTTGTTGACTAGACCAAGTTTAGGTCCGAAATATATACAGACTTACGAAAGATGCAGGTAGCGCTATCCTTCTACATACGGTTTCAGTTTGCCCCGGTAATATGGTGGTGGTCATCATAATATAGAACCATGAGCAAGGGTGAAAATTGGCACGAATTACCTGAAGACCATCAGCTGTCTTTCCCCAATAAACGCTTCCAAAGCCACCCTCGCCGAGCTTATTGTCCTCGCTGAATCCATTGGTGGCGGCATGTAGCTCCTTGTAGGTGAATATCCTCCATGAACTTGTAGCTGCTCCATTTACAATTCTAATCCCAGAAAAACTGGACACGGTTGAAAGTCCTCCACCACGTACCCTAACAATTCAATGAAACTTTTTTGGGTTCACCCCCTTACCTTTGATCGATCTTCTCGGAACCACAGCAGGCGCTCAGCGCCGAGCCCATCGCAACCCTCGACAACCGATCACTGTCGTCTTCGCTGGTGATCGCTGGAGCTACCACAATTTTGGTCCCTGGTGTCTCAACTCCTGGCCATGGAGCAGAGGAGATGAAGACAGGACAGAGAACATATTTGTATTTTTAAACCCAGCCTTGGGCGTTCCGGTCATCGCTGGAACACCGGTACGTGGCCGCCCTTGGCCGGCTTCTGAGATGATCAGACATCGGGCTTCGAATATCAAACTTGGAATTGAGTGCCTCGCTGCTGCACACGTATTACATATGGGTGCGGGACCCAGACCCACCGAATTGTGGCTGCGGATTTTATTCGGCAACAGCAGCAGGTTCGCGTATGCTCGATCCGTCGCAGGCCGCCAGAGGATTCGTGAATTTTTATTTTTTATATTTTTTTTTGTACTTGAATAAGTTTTCTGCCACGTGGAAGTTTCGGCGATGGAGCTGACCTCTCAGGTCAGATAAGCCGTCCGAATCCAGTAGCGAACGGACGGGGTCTTAGATGGGTCCGCATCGTAGCACTAAAGTCCATGCACGAACTGGGTAGCGCATTTCTTCGGCTTGCGCAGCTGGACTATGGTACTTTTCTTCGAAGGACATGTAAAAGATTTCTGATCGATATCCTGGAATTCTTGTTGATCAGTAATAGTAAAAAAATAAAAAATATATATAATAAATTTTGTTTATTCGATTGATGTCTGTAATAGTTAGATTAATGTATCCATTTTCGGATGGAAAATAATTATGAAAAATTAATATACGCTGTGTATTGAACATTTTCTAGGAGATTGGAAGACTGTCCAGGGATGGTCATGCCCGGAGTCTAACTCCTCCTCATCCCTCCCTCATTTTAGATGCCGTGCTGGATGGATTTGATTTCACTCATCGCAATTCATGGGACAAGTGAGATTGACCCTTGATCTTGGAGGGACGGTACTTCAAAACTGATTATTAGTAGGTTTTTTTTTTTTTTTTTTTAGAGCAGGGTTTTTTTTTTTTTTTTTTTTTTGATAGAAAAAAATGGAAGTAGGAGTTAGATCCCGGACGTGGCCATCCCCAGATGGTCTCCCAATCCTAGTTAGGAAATGTTCGATACACGGCGCATATTAATTTTTCCGCAGCCGTTTCCCATCCGAAGACGAGTACGTGACTATCACTGGTGTAAGCCGAGTGAATGCATCCGAAGATGAGTACGTGACTACCACTGGTATGAGCCGAGTGAATGCATCCGAAGATGAGTACGTGACTACCACTGGTGTCAGCCGAGTGAATGGAATTTATTATATATATCCCTAATTTTTTCACTATCACCGGTCAACATAGACTTTTTCATCGAAATATGTCCAAACCAAAACTCGAATCCCTCCCGGTTGGATGTGAGACTTTTCTCACAACCAACTGCACGTAGGACCTGATCACTTTATTAAACTAATGAAAGAACGAAGAGATGAAAAACTGAAAATGATTAAAATTTTAGAAGAAAATGATCTCTTTGTGATAAATTCAGGAAGATTCTTTAAAATATTCCTATTAGCTAATTGCCATCCCTTATAAGTTGAAAGAACGACCATGCAAATAATTTCTTTATATAAATGCTTTCATCTTTAATAATCGCATCAAAGTCCATGAATGCTACAAAGGTAAAATTCAATGCACCTATAGCTTCCTTCCAGGATACCCTCTTCACTTCAAAAGTGCACGCCAGTAATTGATCGGTAAAAAAAAAAAAAAAGGTAAAGAAGATCAAAAGCTTAGCATTACCGTGTCAAGGGAACCAGAATTTGATTACCTTTTCATCCTAATAGTGAGAGGAAGGAAAAAGGTACGTAAACAAGACCAGGAGGACGATGGGAATACCATTTGAAGAAATTGTTGGGATTGAATTTTTTTTTTTTTTTCACTTGTATTTAATAGTTTACATGTAAGTGGATCTGTCCATCTACCTCCAATGTTCTAGATAACTTAATTATTGCACTCTCACCGCACGTCCAAACTTTCCTTCGGATATGGATCGTTCTAGCCATCATCCCATGTCATGTCAATTTGGACTGAAAGGAACGACAAGATCTTTAAGAATGGCGGCGGCAATCAAAAAAAAAAAAAAAACATCAATCTTACCTCTACGGAATAGATGTACAAATCATGCATCTCATTTAATTTTAAATTATCTTTTATTTGTTTATTTTGTAATTTTTAATTATCTTCTTACTACCCTTGAAACGATTCCATCTATTTAGTGAGATCAAGAAGGGATGCTTCCTTACCTTTTTCTACCGCTTTCATCGAAATAGACTTTATAAAGTAATAATTTAGAAAATAACTTTTTTGAGAGAGCAGAAGGTACGGCAGCTCAGGTGGGTTCCCGAATAGAAGAAGCCCGTGCTAGATTCAAGCTAAAGTCAAAAAACGGCCCAGAAGGCCCATCAGCATGACTTAAGCTCGCCCCTGGTTCAACTTTATATTCATCAGACCTGTTACAAAACCGCTTAGGTGCATAAAAACTTTTAAAGAAAATAAATGCTTAGCGAAAATACAAAGGAAATGAATGAAAAATTAAAAATTTTGTAAAGATAAAATTTATACAGGAAAATATATATATATTTTGTAATTAAAAAAAAGAAAAAATAAGATATATCAGGCACTTGAGCATTGATCATATTTATGTCTATTGAGAATTGATCATATTCGTGCCTATTGGGCATTGATCGGCTTTACGTCTCTTAGACGTTGATCAGTCTTGTGCCTCTTGGGCCTTGATCATACTTTTGCAAATTGGATATTGATCATATTTGTGCCTATTAGGCATTGATCATATTTGTGCCTATTGGACATTGATCATATTTGTGCCTATTAGGCTTGGTCGGCTTTACGTCTCTAAAACATTGATCAGCCTTGTGCCTCTTGGACATTGATTAGCCAGATTCAAGCTTTTAATAGATCAGCATAAACAGACCAAACTTGTCATATCCCAACACTAGTCCTCCCAGTTTCTGAATTCATTAATTAGAAATCAGAAACTATCAGAAGCTTCTGTTTTGGGGCAGCACGTTTTGATGACATGTCGAACTCTGACTAGGGAGGCGGTTATAAAAACTAACAGCCGTATCTTCCTCTCATCATTGTAATTTTCAAAATCCAAGAAAGCCGAAAGATTTTCGTCAAAAATAAATGCATCCATCTTGTCAACAGATTTCTACCGTCGGATTATAAAAGGTCATTTCGATCCTTCGAGAAACCCAATAGATATTTACGGACACGTGGCCAAATCTGAATCGATCTCATTATTCGAGGAAAATCCTGAACGGTTGAAGGATACTATATAAACACCACCCTTCTCAGAAAAATAGGTTTAAACCATTCCAATCTCTTCGCCTTAGGAGCAAAAGAAAATTTTCAGGTCGGCCTCTATTCTTCTTCTGCCATATCTCTTAAGTTGATCTTCCTTTACTTTCTTTTTCAACTATGGCTAGAATATTAGAGGTTGGTCATGTAGAAAATCCTGAAGAGTCCACTTCCCAACAACAGAAAAAACAAGCCGAATCAATAAAGATGGGCGATATTAGGTCTTCTTTAACCGAACATCGAATCTTAGCATTAAA
Organism: Areca catechu; assembly: GCA_021397845.1. Taxonomy (NCBI): domain Eukaryota; kingdom Viridiplantae; phylum Streptophyta; class Magnoliopsida; order Arecales; family Arecaceae; genus Areca; species Areca catechu. The sequence goes on from CM038045.1 coordinate 41,312,035, forward strand.
ATAATATTATAATATTTCAGATGATTATGCTGTAATCCTTCCCAGTTTTGAAGAACAAATAGATCGGCCTCCACCCGGCAGCCTGACCATTTACGAGGAACATCTAAGGACCGGTCTTAGATTTCCGATTCACCCTTTTTTCCTTACAATCTTCAAATTGTATCGGGTACTACCATCTCAGCTGATCCCTAATAGTATCCGAATCATTTGTACATTCTTGATCCTTTACAAGGACGCGGATATAATTCCAAAGACTTCTCTTTTTATCACTTTATTTGTACTGAAACGAGACTTTCACGGTCATGGGTGGTGGGTGATTAACCCACGCCATGGTCGAAAATTTATCTCGGGGCTTCCTTCGACCATTCACGGTTGGAAGCCCTGTTTCTTCTACATCATCTCCAAAATCCCCTGGGACTTTACTATTAGCCATAGGGAACCCCGACTGACTCCTAATGATGGCAAGAAGGTCCTGTCTTCCGACCAAGAAGATTACGAGAAGCTTACAAGGATGGAGGTTCCTCCGATTAAAGAACTTCTCGACAAAAGAGGGCTTTTTTTGACAGAAATCAGCCCTAAACCTTCTTTAGGTATCTTCATTATTGATACTGTTTCATTATTCCTTATTATCAATCAATCTTAATCTCTGATTTCTCAACTGTTACAGATACGTCAGTCATTGTGGATGTTCAGAAGCTTCGGAAACTTTCGAAGAAGGGAAAAGCTGAAGCCACCCCTTCCAATCAAGAAGAAGAGAGAGTAAAAAGACCGAAGAAAATAAAACCGACAAACCCAACAGCTTCGACAGTCTCATCAGATCCCATCTCTCCGATACTGATAGCTAGCATGTCGGAGGATGACGAAGTTCCGTTGTCAATATCCCTTCAACCTCCACCACAAGAAAGATGACCAATGGAACTTTGAAGAGCCAGTCCATCGTTACCTTCTGCTGACCAGACTGATAAAGGAAAAGCTCCAAAGAGGGAAAAAGAAGAAGAAAGAACTCCAGCCATAAATATTTCGACAGATTTTCCTGTATACGTCGATGATTCGGGCATGAATGACCCAATGCTGGCCCGTCGTCTTCTGAACTCCATCATTATTCCAAGAGACTAGGAAATCACTAAGTCCCAACAGATTGATGACACCATCCTGTTACTTCATCCAACTTTACTAAAGGTATAGGATAAAACTTGTTCTCTTTTTTCTTTTAAAAAGTTAATCATTTTTGTTTTTTGTTATTATTAAATCTGACAAATCTGAAATGTAAATAAACAGCTCGTTCATGGAATCCAAATCATGGATGAGAGTTTAAAAGAAAAAATAAGAAAATCCGATCAATTTTTCTTAAGTTAGAGGGAGCTGGAGAAAGAATCTTAACAGCCGAAAAAAAGGTTTTAGCAGTTGAAGAAAAAGTTTTAACGGCAACCAAAAGGATCGAACAAGTTGTTGAAGAGGCCGTTAATGGGGCCGTAAAAGCATATGTTCAATCGAAAGCTTTTGATGATAAACTCCATGAGACGGGGGTAGAAAGCTACAACCTCGGTCTTGCCGATTGTTTGAATAAGGTAAAGAAATATTACCCTAACCTAGACACTTCAATGATAGAGGAAGACTCCGATGATGTGGATTCCGATAAAGAAAATTCTGACAAGGAAGATCAGGTCGGAGAACAAACTACAGATCAACCCGAAGACACGATCGGTGACCAAACCAAAGAACCGGCACCAAATTTTTAAATTCCAGAAGATGTACCAACAGTTCTTACTGTAGATCAAGTTGAAATAGAAGAAAATATAGTTGAACAAAATGTAAATGATCAATGATGTAAGAACTTATTTTGCTTTTAACAAGAAATGAAGAATCTTTCTTTTTAGCAATGTTTCTCGAATTGCAAAAGTTACACTTTTCATAAATGAAAAAAATTTCTAAGTATAAAATCATCGGATCAAACAAAGAAATTTTCAAAGAAGACCGATCTAATCACAAAATTATTCAAAACACTAATTCTTATTCAAAAAATTCCAGTTAAAACAATTCCGAACAAGTTCATCGAACAAGAATCTTTAACGAAAAAAATTGATCGGAAAGTACTATTTCTGACTTTTCCTAAAGGAGAAGTCAACACTTACCAAATATCTCTGAATTAACCAGGCCTTTAACTTGCTCATGAACGATATAATGCTCTTATCTGATTTACCGAATATCCTATCCCTTTTTTCTTAGTATTTAAAAAAAAAAGTATACTTTGTAAAGATTTTTCTAAGCAAAGTCTAATAAGCCATCATACCAACTTTGCTAAATGTTAACTTTCTGTCAGAAAAGCAGTTGATCGGCAGATCGTATAATAACATTTGTCAGGACTTAAGAGGTCGTATAAAATTCGAATTCAAATTCAAATCACATGCCTTTATATACATATTTTATAAATGACTTTCTGAGAATCAGAAGCGATGCACGGATTCCCACCAAATCAAGAACTTAAACGTGTCTAGATCTCCTGATATCTTGGAATTTGAACCATAAATCGTAGTCATTGGCAACCTTTATATACTTTGGCCGAGGTGGACCCGTCTGGGGGCGCCACCTGGCGGAAGGAGCAGAGGTGCCAGGCTCGACTCCGGCCAAGGTGGACCCATCTGGGGGTGCCACCTGGTGGAGGAGCAAAGGCAGGCCCACTTCAGCCGAGGTGGACCCCGCCTAGGTCGACACATGGCGAAGGGGTAGAGGCAAGCTCGACTTCGCCGAGGTGGACCCGTCTGGGGGCGCCACCTGGCGAAAGGAGCAGAGGTGCCAGGCTCGACTTCGACCAAGGCGGTCATTTAGGGGCGCTACTTGACAGAGAAGCAGAGGCAGGCCCATTTCGATCGAGGTGGACCCCTCCTGGGTTGACACCTAGCGAAGGGGCCGAGGTGCCGAGCTCGGACCGAGGTGGGCGCGACACTGGTCAAGTCACCTGGCAGGAGAGCTCGGAGGAGAATGCCACGTGCCACCACCTGGCTGCCAGCTGAGTTGACGTATGCTCCACGTCAGCAATCTTGCCATATCAAATAGCATGCAAGACAAGGATCCAAGAAGGCCTTTTATAGCTATCAAATCTGATTATTTTTTTCTTTTATTGGCTCATTAAACCTATAATAAGAAGCCGATAGTTAGAAATTAAAAGTCCAAAATTTTCGGTAATGGTGCCAATAATTGAAAAAATCCAAAATTCCCTCAAACAATTAATTTATAATTTTAACCATTGAATTTTTAATAATTTTACTATTGGGCTTTTAATGATTTGACCGTTAGATTTTTAATTATTTAATCATTAGACTTTTAATTTCTGACCATTGAGCTTCTTATTACAAGCTTTAATGAGCTAATAAAAAAAAAGGTTCAAATTTGATGGTTATAAAAAAAGCCATCTTGGGACCATTATAAGTTATCAAAAATTATTTTTAGCTTCTTTTAATTTTTTTTTTCTATAATATATTTTTTGATCTTTTTAATTATAAAGCTTTATTCTTTCAGAGTATTGAAAAAGTCTCCATCAATTTCTTCCATAATCGTGCTCACAAGTGGAGGAATCCCGATCTTATCTTGGGATAGTATTTCTGATTAATCTCGTACGAGATAAAAATATGCTTTAGAATAATGTCTTACATGTTTTCGGATTTGATTTTGATTCTACAATTTTCTATAAGTATTTTATAGTTTTTCTATAATTAAATATTTTATTAATTTTTTTTAATCATATCCATAATTTTTAAAGTCCTGTATTAATAATCTAATGCATATTTTCTGGATTATGATTAAAGAAACTAACAAGATGTTGGTCCAAGATTAAAATAGAATATGAATTAGAAGTATATCTATCAGTTCAAATACAATCTTCATGCCCTTTACTTAACTTTTAAGACTCGTTACTAGATTTTGTTTCTTGAATTTTTTTTCCCTAAACATCTTACCATATTATGGTGTGCTAACTCAAGGTTAGAAGGATAGCATGCCGTGTTATAACTGTACCTTCCATTTCATCATTAATATTTTAGCATCTTTAACTATCACAAATATTCTCATATATTCAGTTTTACATACATGATTGTTTCCAGCCAATGATAGCGAAGAAACCTTCGATCAGGTTCTGCTCTTTTTTTTTTCATTTATATTTTATCTTTTAATATTTAAGGCTTATTTTGCAGATTAATGAAAAAAAAAAAAAAAAAATCGATGATAAAAAACATGTCTTCTTCTAAATTTGCTGTGTACGCTCACAAGGGTCAGCTCTTTCAACAAGCTTATGTGAAACAAGAGCATGTTAAATATGATTTGAACAAATCAAACAATTATCTGGGTCATCTTGCTTTTGGACTACTGTAAATCTTTTGTTTGGGTTATATTTACTTACTTGTTATTGTAAACTTCTCCCTTTTGAGTTTTATCTACTTACTTCTCATTGTAAATCTTTTATCTTCACTTTTTAGACTCTTGTATGTAACTCACTTTTAGCTTCAGTTTAATACATTCGGCCTTCTCAGGCCTGTTTCTATCAAAAAAAAAAAAAAAAAAATTTGAACAAATATCATATAATTGGTTATGACAACCCTTCTTGTTCCTATAAATTATGTTTTATAATTTCTGATATTATCGGATGCAATAGATATCATTTATTCATACGCCTTTCATAGCCTATCCTTTAGCCTCACTTTCCTAGTCATTAATTTTCAGTAGCATATTCCCATTATTATGTTTTTGTGACATTGACATCAATTTGAAATAGTCGGTAGACATACTTTTGTACATAAGACTTTTGTCACCTAACCAAACTATCTAACCACTTTATACTAATTTCAAGCATTAATAGCCAGCAGAGGAAAATAAATGTTCTGGGAAAGCCATATATATGAAAATAATAAGCAAATAGGAATTCGTTTCAACATTGCCTAAATTGTCATGATGTCATTCATAGCTATGTTTGTATTACATGTTTTGATTACAAAGATTTTTTATTTATTTATTTATTTATTTTTCTAGTTACTAGATGCCCGGTCTTTTACATGGTGAGACCAGAAGGTTATTCTTGGAAAAATGGTATTACTTGTGTACGATATCTTAGCTTTTATATAAGTATATCATTTAGGCAACACAAGGTAGAGATGTCCCAATATATTGGGGCTATTGAATTTAAATTATACTCTTTTAAAGAAAAAGGATGGGGGAGATTTAGGTAGGTTTAGGTAAAGTGATCTACCACGATTCGAAGATGATCCAATCTAGTGGTAGTACTTGGGTGGAAAAGACAAACAAAGTATACTTTGTTGGTATAGTCTTTTTCCTCAACCTTGGTGTCCCTTCGAAAAGGTATTTCGGTTGCGGTTGTAAAGTTCTAAAAATACCACCACTAGGATGATAGTCCGGTTGGTAGAGATCTTGTCTTATTATTGTTACAGCCGTTACGATGACGTGGGATGTCTCAGATTCCGTCGGGCGTGATCCGAATCATGTAGATTTTTTCGACAGAACGGGAACAATCCAGCAAGGTCAGATGTGGCTCCACTCGGCCGAAGTCGAGGTCGGGTCGGGGCCTCTTGCTCCTCTGCCAGGAGTCCGCCTAGGAGGGGTCCACCTCGGCCGAAGCCGGCAGCCCCTTGCCCCCTCGCCGAGTGGCGCCCTGAGACGGTTCCACCTCGGCCGAGGTCGAGCCGGGCCCACTTGCTCCTTCGCCAGGTATCCGCCCAGGAGGGGTCCATCTCGGCTGATGTCGAGCGCCCCTCTACCGCTCCGCCGGGTGTCCGCCCAGGAGGGGTCCACCTCGGCCGAAGCCGGAGCCCCTTGCCCCCTCGCCGAGTGGCGCCCTGAGACGGTTCCACCTCGGCCGAGGTCGAGCCGGGCCCTCTTGCTCCTTCGCCATGTATCCGTCCAGGAGGGATCCACCTCGGCCGAAGTCGAGCGCCCCTCTGCCGCTCCGCCAAGTGTCCGCCCAGGAGGAGTCCACCTCGGTCAAAGCCGGCAGCCCCTTGCCCCCTCGCCAAGTGGCACCCTGAGACGGTTCCACCTCGGCCGAGGTCGAGCCGGGCCCTCTTGCTCCTTCGCCAGGTGTCCGCCCAAGAGGGGTCCACCTCGGTCGAAGTCGAGTGCCCCTCTGCCGCTCCGCAAGGTGTCCGCCCAGGAGGGGTCCACCTCGGCCGAAGCCAGCGGCCCCTTGCCCCCTCGCCGAGTGGCGCCCTGAGACGGTTCCACCTCGGCCGAGGTCGAGCCGGGCCCTCTTGCTCCTTCGCCAGGTGTCCGCCCAGGAGGGGTCCACCTCGGCCGAAGTTGAGCGCCCCTCTGCCGCTCCGCCAGGTGTCCGCCCAGGAGGGGTCCACCTCGGCCGAAGCCGGCGACCCCTTGCCCCCTCACCGAGTGGCGCCCTGAGACGGTTCCACCTCGACCGAGGTCGAGCCGGGCCCTCTTGCTCCTTCGCCAGGTGTCCGCCCAGGAGGGGTCCACCTCGACCAAAGTCGAGCGCCCCTCTGCCGCTCCGCCAGGTGTCCGCCTAGGAGGGGTCCACCTCGGCCGAAGCCGGCAACCCCTTGCCCCCTCGCCGAGTGGCACCCTGAGACGGTTCCACCTCGGCCGAGGTCGAGACGGGCCCTCTTGCTCCTTCGCCAGGTTTCCGCCCAGGAGGGGTCCACCTCCTACGTTCCTTCCATGGGAGGCCTTCACAGCCGCGGCAGTTACAGACCCTCAGGATACCCATCAGGCCCCAATGAAGCGATGGCGGGCCAGCTCTACTAACGAAGAAAGCTGCTCACTGCACCTTGACCGGGGGGCACCTAAACCACGCCAAGGTAGGAAGGGCAAAGCTCCCTGCCATGGGTGCCGCGCATCCGCGTCACCTTCCCCGCCTCTCTCAGAGGAGGGGTCCACAGACAAAGCCATCAGGCGCATGGCGAAGAAGCGCGTGGAAGAGCATGACCGCAAGCTGGCGGAGTTTGCCCACCGGTTCACCAACTTGCCTGGCTCCACTAGCGAGCCAGTGGGCTATGACGCCCGCCCCCCATTCTCCCAGGAGATCCAGGCAAAGCCGATTCCCCGTCGATTCCGTATACCGCAGGTAGGTCCTTACGATGGGACCACCGACCCCCTAGACCACCTAGAAAGTTACCGGGCCCTCATGAGGGTTCAGGGGGCCACTGACGCTCTTCTGTGCGTCGCATTCCCTGCTACCCTTCGGAAGGCGGCTCGGGTATGGTTCACCCATCTCGAGCCGGAAAGCATCAATTCTTTTGCCCAGCTGGGGTAGAAGTTCGTGGAACATTTTGACGCCTGTCGGAAGAAGCCACGTGAGGTGGATAGCCTATTCTCCATCTGGCAACAGGACCGTGTGCCACTACGGGATTATGTGGCTCGCTTCAAGGCCCCTGCCTTATAGATCTACAGCCTGGAGGAGCCGGTCGCAATGCTGGCCCTAAAGCGAGGGGTCAGGACTTCCCGCCTGACCTACTCGCTTGATAAGAAGCCCCCGAAGACCTACACCGAGCTACTCTTCCGAGCTCAGAAGTACATCCGCGCCGAGGAGGCAGATCATACGAGGCAGGATCTTGATGGGAAGTCGCTGAAGGGGCCAGCGCCCGCCGAGGCGCCTAGGGCACGGAGGCTAGTACCGCCAGCTCAGAGCTCCCGACTGACACCAAGGCCAAGGAACGCTCCCGTTCCTCAGGGGAACTTCACTCCCCTTCTCGCCCCGAGAACGAAGATCCTCATGGAGATCAAGGGCGAGACCTATCTGATGCGTCCTCCGCCATTGAAACCATCCTTCACCCAGGATAAGACAAAGTATTGCCGCTTCCACCGTGACCACGGCCACGACACCGAGGAATGCCGCAATCTCGAGTGGGAGATCGAAGAGCTCATCAAGAGAGGCTACCTCGAAAAATATATGGGGGGCAAAACTCGACCAGAGTCCCAGGCGCTCATTGCTCTCCCGCCAGCTCCAACCATTGACAACCGCCCCACCGAGAAGCCGGTGGGCATGATCTCCTGGGGAGTTGAGCGCGCGTCCAAGAGGACCCGGGGGATAGGGGACCCTGAGAATGTACTCCCCTTTATGAGGGAAGGAGAAAATAGGGATAAAAATGTAAATAATGATGCTGTGGTCATTGAGATGATGATCACAAAGCATCTTGTAAAGCACATCATGGTAGATAGTGGAAGCTCCACAGACGTACTTTTCTACGATGCTTTCTCCGGGATGAATCTCTCCCTTACTCAGCTCAAGCCTGTGTATACCCCTCTTGTTGGTTTCACGGGAGACTCCGCAAGGGTGGAGGGAGAAATCACTCTCCCAGTCACTACCGGGACCCCACCTCGGTAGAGCACCGTCATGATGACGTTCACGGTTGTCAGGCTTCCTTCGCCCTACAATGTGATTCTGGGCCGACCTGGGCTCAATGTCCTCGACGCCATCGTCTCCACCAAGAGGCTCCTAGTGTAGTTCCCAACCCCTTGTGGCGTGGGGGAGATAAGGGGTACGCCCCAAGCAGTGCAGCACTGCTTCCAAACCCTCCCCGGGGCCCGGATGCCTAAGGAGGGCTCCAGAGCAGACGAGCTCGACCAGAGGACCTAGGACCCCAGGGAAGGCCCGGTCGAACGCTTGCTTCCTTACCAGCTCGGGGCCGACCAGACGAAGACCGTGCAGATCGGAGCCCAGCTGCCCGAGGAGAAGAAAGCTCTGCTGTTGGAGTTCTTGAGGGTGAATGCGGATGTGTTCGCCTAGACGGCAGCCGACATGCCAGGTATTCCTCCTGAAATCATCACCTACAAACTCAATGTTGATCTGAAGTACAGAACGGTTCGATAGAAGAAGAGGAGCTTCATCCCAGAAAGGCAAGCGGCCATCAATGAGGAAGTTGAGAAACTTCTAGCCACTGGCTTCATCCGAGAAGTACAGTATCCAAGCTGGCTGGCGAATGTGATGATGGTAAAAAAGAATAATGGCAAGTGGAGAATCTGTGTGGATTACACCGACCTCAACAAAGCGTGCCCGAAGGACAGTTTCTCTCTGCCAAGGATAGACTAGTTGGTAAATGCCACTTCAGGGTACAGGCTGCTCTTCTTTATGAATGCATTCTCCGTGTACAATCAGATCCAAATGCACCCAGAGGACGAGGAGCACACTGCCTTCATCACTGACCGGGGGACATACTACTACAGGATGATGCCCTTTGGCCTGATGAATGCTGGGGCCACATACCAACGTTTGGTCAACAAGATCTTTAAGGACCAGATTGGCAGGAATATGCAAGTGTACGTGGATGACATGCTCGTTATGAGCAAACCGAGCTCGGACCACATTATCGATCTCGCTGAGGCCTTTCACAATCTCTGGAAGCACCAGATGAAGCTCAATCCAGCGAAGTGCACCTTCGGGGTGGCGGCCGGGAAATTCCTCAGCTTCATGGTCACCCAGAGAGGCATCGAAGCGAATCCGGAGAAGGTCCGAGCAATCCTTGACATAGAGCACCCAACAACCAAGAAGCAGGTTCAGCGCCTGACGGGGAGAATCACAGCTCTAAGCTGGTTCATCTCGAGGTCTGCTGATCGCTACCTCCCTTTCTTCAAAGCGTTGCGCAAGATGTACAACTTCACCTGGACTGAAGAGCATAAGACGGCCTTTGAAGAGCTGAAGGAGTTCCTGACCTCTCCACCTCTGCTGTCTAGACCAGAAGAAGGAGAAGAGCTCCTGCTCTACTTGGCAGTCACCCCAGGGGTCGTCAGCTCGGTCCTTGTCCGTACAGACCAGGATGGATCACAGAAGTTGGTGTACTATACCAGTAAAATACTCCATGATGCAGAGATCAGGTATACCCGCTCCAAAAAATTTAGTTTTGCACTAATTATATCTGTTAAGTGCCTCGGGCCCTATTTCCAAGCACATCCCATCGTGGTTGTGACTGATCAGCCGCTGAGGACCATGCTAAGCCACCCCGAGACTTCCAAAAGGTTGGCCAAATGGTCCCTGACGCTGAGCGAGTATGACATTGCATATCGGCAGAGGTCATCGCAGAAGGCCCAAGTCCTAGCCGACTTTATGGTCGAATGTACAGGGCTTCCCGAGGAACCAGAGTGGATGGTCCTGGAGAGCCAAGCTGAGCCCGGCCCACCTGGGGACCCGTGGGTCCTTCACGTGGACGGAGCCTCCAATTCTTGCGGGAGCGGAGCAGACCTCATCCTCTCCAATTCTGATGGAGTGGTGACAGAGTGTGCACTTCGCTTCAAGTTCCCCGCCACGAACAACCAGGCGGAGTACGAGACACTCCTAGCGGGCCTGAAGGTGTCTCGCGAGCTGGGCGTACAGAACCTAAAGGTCTTCACCGACTCCCAACTGGTTGCAAGACAAGTCTCCGGAGAGTATGAGGCCCGAGATCCCCAAATGATGAAGTACCTGGAGAAGGTCCTTTCAAGCGCAGCAGGCTTCCACTAATTTCGCATTCCCACATACCCCGTAGAGAAAACGCTCGTGCGGATGCACTGTCGAGGCTCGCAACCCTACCGGACTCGTCCCTGAGGTGCGCCAACATCGAGTATCTCAAGAATCCAAGCTACAAAAGCCCCAAGGATGTGCAACAAGTAGCCCATGAGCCGAGTTGGATGGACAAGTACGTCAAGTATATCCAGGATGGCCTACTGCCAGAAGACCACAAAGAAGCTGGCCTCATCCGAAGGAAAGCCACCCACTTCATCTTGATGGACGGCCAACTTTATCGCCGATCTTATTTCTACCCCCTCCTGAAGTGCCTCAGGCCGACAGAGGCAGCCTTCGTGCTCCAAGAGATACACGAGGGTCTCTGTGGAAATCATGTAAGGGGGAGGACTCTGGCATACAAGGCCCTTCGCCAAGGATACTTCTGGGAAACAATGAGGGAGGACGCCGCCGTCTTCGTCAAGAAGTGTGACAAGTGCCAGTGCCACTCCAACATTCAACGCCTACCGGCTGCACCGATCTTCCAACTGTCATCTTCCTGGCCTTTCGCATAATGGGGGATGGACATTCTGGGACCGTTCCCCACCCCACCTGGGTAGCAGAAGTTTCTACTAGTGGCGATCGACTACTTCACCAAATGGGTCGAAGTAGAGCCGTTGGCTCGGATTACAGAAGCCAATGTTCGCCAATTCTTTTGGAAGTCCATCATCTGCTGCTTCGAACTCCCCAATTGCGTCATCACCGACAATGGGCGATAGTTCGACAACCGAAAGTTTGAAGGATTCTGTGCCGAGCACGAGATCCAGCACCGCTTCACTTCGGTTGCTTATCTCCAGACCAACGGCAAAGCCGAGGTGACAAATCAAACCATCCTTCAAGGACTCCGCACCGGGTTGGACCAGACGAAAGGTAGATGGGCAGAAGAACTTTCGAGTGTCCTGTGGGCCTACCACACAACGCCCAGAATGGCAACTGGGGAAATGCCCTTCAACCTCATTTTTGGATCTGAAGCGATGATCCCAGTCGAGCTCGGCGTGTCCACGCTCCGGGTGTAGCGATACGATGAGGCCCAGAACTCGGCACATCTCCTGCTCAACCTTGACCTCCTTGAAGAGACGAGGGACAAGACCAGACTCCGGATGGTGGCATATTGGCAACGAGTCGCCCGATACTACAATGCGCGGGTGAAGCAGAAGACCTTCCGACCTGGCGACCTGGTGCTGTGCCGAGCAGAAGCGTCCCAGCCCCAGGAGTGCGGCTAACTCTCACCGAACTAGGAGGGCCCTTATAAAGTGGCCGAGGCCCTCTCGCAGGGGTCCTACTACCTAGAAGACTTGGATGGTGCCGATTTCCCCGGACCTGGAATGCTTGTAATTTGAGGAGATAATATCAGTAATGTAAGTATTCCCTCCATGAGAAATTAAAAAATTCCTTTCTACACAACAATTTATCTGCCTTGCAGGAAACTCCAGCCGCGAGCCCAACTCCTTGGCACCAAAGCCCGGAGAAAAGTCCTCCGGCACGAAGACCTGGGAAGCCCCCAGGCACTCCAGCCACGAGCCCTGCTCCTCGACACCAAGGCCCGAAGAAAAGTCCTCCGACACGAAGACCTGGGAAGCCCCCAGGCACTCCAGCCGTGAGCCCAGCTCCTCGGCACCAAAGCCCGAAGAAAAGTCCTCCGGCACTAAGACCTGGGAAGCCCTCAAGCACTCCAGCCCCGAGCCCAGCTCCTTGGCACCAAATCCCGAAGAAAAGTCCTTCGGCATGAAGACCTAGGAAGCCCCCGGCACTCCAGCCGCGAGCCCAGCTCCTCGGCACCAAAGCCTGGAGAAAAGTAATCCGGCACGAAGACCTGGGAAGCCCCCAGGCACTCCAGCCGCGAGCCCAGCTCCTCGGCACCAAAGCCTGGAGAAAAGTAATCCGGCACGAAGACCTGGGAAGACTTCTGGGCATGCTCATGCTACCGGGAAGCAATCGACGCCGTCTTCTCGACGGTCTCGGCGTTTCAGCTGATAGCGGCGATCCTCTCCTCCGCGACCGCTACCTTCTTCTCGGCAGAGGCGGCCTTGTCCTTTGCCGCCTCCACCTCAGCTCGGAGCTCCTTCACTCGAGTCCTCTTCAACTCAAGCTCCGCCTCGAGCTCCTTCTTTATTCGGGCGGCGTCGGCGATCTTGACCTGGAGGCCTTTGGCCTTCGAGTTGGACTCCCGGATCTTGGCCTCCTTCTGGCCTACCTCCACCTTGAGGGACTCGAGCTCGGCCTGTCGGTGCTGGTCCCTCTTTGCCCAGTTGCGACAGTAATCCCTGATGAGGATCAGTTCCCTGTCGTGCTGCTCCAAGGGAAATATGTCAGTTATGATGCTGTATTGAGAAAGACTAAAGAGTACCGAAACTAGGGAGAAGGAACATACAGCGTACAGGTTGGTGAAGGACGAGCTAATGACGTCCCCCAAGAGCCTCTCGCTCCCCTCTTGCTTGTCGCAGGACTGGACGGAGAAGTCCATCATCCGCTTGGCAAGCGCTGGGTCCTTCACCAGCGACACATTGGGCCCCAGGCGGAAAGAGACTCGACGATAGTCCCTGTCCTGCCCCCTCGCCGGCTTGAATCCCTCGACGGTTGGAGGCCCGTCTGGCACTGGTTGCGAGCTCGGCACCACCTCAGCCTGCGCTTGGAGCACCGGCCTCGCTCCTCTCGACCTCCCCTCCTCCTCGGCATCGACGAACTCCGGAGGAGGGACCTCTGTTATGGCGGCAGCAGCAGGATCTGGCACGGACGACCACCTCGGGCTCGGGTGCCGGCACCAGCTCTTGGCGCACTGGAGGCTCGCGGGCGGGCTCGACCGCCCTCTTCCGCCTCCGCTCTGAAATAGGTGCGTCCAGCCCGGCCTGCACCGGCCTCGCACCGTCGTCAACTCGAGCCCTCTTCAGAGTGGGCTCGGTCGTCTCGGCTGCCTGCTCTCGCTCCTCGGTAAACGAAAGCAGCTCATCCATCGAAAACTTCATATCTGCACCATAAAAGATGAGGTCAGCCCAAAAAAAAATGGAGAAAAGATAGAGAAGAGTAAATAAGAAACGAAAGGGGGGTGGCCAAGTCGAACTCACCCGACTCCCGCGTCGAGCTGATCCCGGCCTCACGGAGAATCTGCTCCGACAGCAAGACCTCAAGAGATGGGATCTCGGTCGATCTGAGCAGCTCGTACAGGTCGAGGTCGGCTGCTTCGACGGAGGAGTTCCTATTAGGAAACCGATCTGGGTCGCTCCAAGCCCAGTCGATCCCCTCGATCGAGGTGAAAAAATATTTGCTCTTCCATCCTTTGATGGAAAAGGGGAGCTCAAAACGGATGCCCCGAGGACGAGAAGAAAGGGACCACCACCCCTCCTCGGTGGGGTGGCGTTTTAGAATGAAAAAGGCCCTGAACAAGGAAAAACGAGCAACAACCCCATGGAAGTGACACAGAACGATGAAGTAGAATATCGTTCTGATGGCATTGGGGACCAACTGGGCAGGAACAAGTAGATAGTTGGTCTAGAAGGAAAGGAAAAAGGGATGAACAGGGAACCGGAGGCCCCCGGCGAAGGTCTTCTCATAGAAGGCGATCCGCCGAGGGCCACTGGACATGACCCGCTCCCCGGGACGAGGAACGGAGAGCTGGACAGACTCAGGGATGTCATATGCACCCTGGATGGCCACCAGATCCTCGGCGGAGATCACCGAAGCAATCCCTCCGGGACCTGTCGACCGAGAAGGCTCGGGCTCAGGGAGGGAAGCAGGAACAGAAACAGGAGCAAGAGGAAGAGCCAAACGGGGAGAAGGAGAAGACCCGGGTTCCCTGATGGCTAAAGGACCTTGAGAGGGCCTCCTACTAAATTCATACCGTGCCGCCTCCATTTCCTCTTCGGAGGAAGGAGTCCTCGGCTAGGAAGGTCTAGCCTTGGCTTGGCACGAAGGACAGAAGTCTGGACCGAAGCGATCCATGGAAGAAAAAGAAGAAGAAGAGAAAGGGAAGGACGGGGGAAGACCTAAGACAACCCCTAGTCGGCTATAAAAAAGGAAAAAGAGGAGAATAACCTGCTAAGATCCTAAGCGGATGATGACGACCGGAGTGGAGGAAGAAGGAGACCGCTGCACAACGTCTGGCGCGAAGAATTCGAAAAAAGGTATGGTTCAAAAATATGTATTCCTTTTTCTCAAGGCAACCTGTACCCGACCGTACCGTTACGGCTTCCCTAAGAGTCACGCCACATGTCGTTGATCAACGGGGCCAGCGCTCCCAATTCGACCGCGGTCGCTCTGACTTCCGTGCCCACCATAACCACTTCCCAGACATGGCCGCGTGGCACCCCCGCACATGCTCAAGGGCCCGCCGGGCGAGACGCCACCGATATCGGTCATTATTGCACCAGATCTCTCCACCTTTCCATGTCAGCATCACAATTACTCCCTTTGCCCCGAGCACGCGCGATAATGGGCCTCGGGAGTGGGGGGCAAATGATGTGACCGGGTCACTGACGTGGAGCAAGGAGCCTGACGTGGAGCCCTCATCAGACGCCATGCTGGTTCCCACCACAGGCCCCTTCGCCGGGCTGAGCTCCCCGATGTCAACGGGGCCGCCCGTCGAAGCCAGGCTTCGTCCTCTGCCATGTCGATCCCTGCCAGGTCGAGATGCCTAGGTCGGAGCCGAGCTCAAGCCCCACCAGAGGCTGACCCTTCGAGCCCGAGGTCGGGCCCCGTAACCTGGAGTTGAGCACAAGCCTCCTTCGCCACATGGGACCCCTCCGAGGCCGGGTCCCCTGGGCTGGGCGCATCTCATCCACCTCTACCAGCCCGAGCTCGGTTAAGGCTAGGCCCCCCTGGCCTGGAGCCAAGCTCGGCCCTCCTCCGCACAACCGAGCCACTGCGAGGCGGGTCCCCTACAAGCGGGCCCCATCTTCCCAACTCGGTCCCCAGCGCAAATCGAGGCATCAACCACCAAAGGAGCAGCACCTCCCCTCCGAGGACAGTGGCATGCCCCTCGAGGACCGTACAACAGCACCCCCCACGTCGCCATTAATGCCCACAGCCGCCATTCACACCAGAAAAAAAGGAAGCTCACATCAAGGCACCATGCCCTCCACCAACCTGCCGTACGATCGGAGAAAAGACCCCACCAAGGAGCATGGTTCTCAAGAGGGCGGCACAACAGTCGAGGTCCTGCCAGGCTTCCAGGAAGGGCAGATAAAAGGAATGTCAGAGGCATGTAGAAGCTTTCCCAACTTTCTAATAAAGAAGGCGTCCCGTCTACGGCACGATACCTCGTCGTACCCATCTGACGGCATGGAAGAACCCCGAAACATGCCAAAGTAGAAGACTCAGCCAGAGTAAGCAAAAAGGAGGTAACATCACTCATATTATGATATAGCGACATTCTCTCAACAAGAGAGCCCCCAATTTTCCAACAACACAACCATCACAAAGAAAAAGAGGAGAATGGGGAGAGGCCAGACAGGAGGGCAAGACCACCTCGGCCACCACATCCCCCAGCTCACACTCACACTCTTATACACTCCACTCTCTCCTCCTAGCGTGGAGCTCATCCAGAGGGACTCGACTAGGAGGATATGTTCCCCTGGATCGTCACTGACTTGACCGTCGGAGTGCCCCCGTCGGAATCCCCGGTCCGGGTCGGTGATGTTGGCTTTCTTGCATGTCCCGAGATACCGGAGGCATCCCCCGCGGGTGGACGTGGAACACCCGACGCCATCAGCAGCTACAGGCCACGGCGATCTGGGCGGCAACAGGCGCGAAGGAAGCGAAAGCTAGAGTTAGGGAGGAGGCTGAAGTTGTGTAGGAGGCGAAAGTCACGGTAGGCTAGAGGTGGAGTTAGGGTTAGGAGACGGAGGTGAAGAGACCGAGAAATGAGGCCGGAGGGCATGGAGGAGATCGGAGTTGATGGAGGAGGCCAAAGACGGAGTGAAGAACCTTAGGGTTAGGAGGCAAAGGTAGAGTTCGAGGTTGCCTCCTTGTCATTGTCAATTGCACGGCTGCACCTTGTCGTCCTCCGTCGCATGCCATGAGTCCACCCCCTTGTCATCGCCAGTGCTACTGCTCTTCTCCTCCACCGCATGTTGTGATTCCGCCATCTCCGCTCTCTGTCACCAGGTAGAAGAAGAACTAATTAGAGAATAGAGATGAATCAAAAGTGCTCCCATTAGGCTGGCCCAGCCCTAACCGGTTCGGTCCATGGATTATATGAAGTGGGCCAAAAATCCAATTACATAAATAGGCCATAATTTTTAATCCTTGTCCGATTTATTTATATGGCCAAATGGACTGGTCCATGGGCTACAACCCATTTTGATAGCTTTACCCGGCGTAGCCCTATGAATTTATAAGACGAGATCTTGATAAGATATGCTATACTAATACACTTCTATCATATTTTTATGCTCATTCAGTCATCATTATCATTCTCAGCTCCGGCTGTTATAATTTATTTCTTCTATCTATTGGCTTGAGAATTAGAGAGACGTAGCAATCATCACCGATCAAGGAACTGGTTTTCATCTAGCATTTAACTTTGTTCAAAAAAAAAAATAAAAAATATCTCGATTATTATTGGAGTACAATAAAAAAATAATAATAATTTGACAGCAACAGCCATCAATCTTTTCCTACACCTTTGGCTGGAAATTGTATTAAGTTGCAGGTGGCCATGATCACATTGATATTGAAATTGATTGCAACCAACCGTGCCCTCGATCACAAGCAAAACCAATAATGTAGGTGGCGGAGCCATTAATTGCTAGACAGGTGTTAGCATCGCACCACCTATCGTCCTGATACAATTGGGATCGGATTGCAGTCAACGGCAACTGGCCGTTTTCAAGCTCTGTGGTCCTTCAGTATTGGAAGGATACCTTTGAGCGTTTAAAAACCAGACCCAGGCTAGAGTTGCAAAGAGATCGAGACGGATTGGAACTTTTTTTCTGACCCTAACCTGCTCCTATTTAATATTAGGGACATGATTTTGAAGTTCGACCCAACTCATTAACCGACTACTTCATGACAGGTTTATGGAAAATGATTTTAAACTTGATAGATTATTTTTGGTTGGGTCGAGACGGTATCACTTGGACCCAGTTCTAAATTTTCATGGAATTCACAGTTGAATTCAAGTTATCTGGCCATTCTTCTATATTTAAAATAGAATAATCAACACTTAAATATAAAATTATTTTAAATAAAAAATTAATTTATGTTAATTTTTTATTTAAAGTATTTTAATTTCATTCAAGTAATAATATCGTAATGGATGGTTGATCTCTATGTTTTAGTCTCGCCAACATCACTTGGTTTGCAAATCATGCCTTGAGCTATTAGAGCGGGACTCGAAATTATAGGTATGATTAAAAAAATTAATAAAATTTTATCATAAAAATATTATAAATTACTTGCAGAGAATTGCAAGATAAAAAATATTAAATCCAGAAAAATGTAAGGTACCATTCTACAATGTATTTCCATTTCTTGTACGAGAATAATAAAAAACATCACTCCAAAATATGGCCGGTATTCATCTACCTACCAGCACGGTCGTGATAGAAGTTGATGAAAATTCTTTTAGCATCCAGAATCATAAAAAAATTGAAAAATAGAAAAATTTAGAAGAAATTAGAAATGATTTTTGATGGCTTAGCATCCAAAAAATCTAACAGTTAGATAATTAAAAATTAAAAATATTTTTCTTCAACACGAACACCGGTGCTCGTAACTCATGTATGAAGCCAAATAGATGGTAATGCGGCCAACCAACGCCTCCTGTGATGCGAACATGAAAAGAACCCGTGTCGGGCATATTATTTTTAACTTATAATTTCTAAGCTTCTACTCGCGAGTGATGGGTGGGACTGCATTGTTTCGGAAAATTGAACTTAAAAAAAAAAAAAACACCCAAGCTTATCACTAAAATCAACTAGCGTGGCTGAATATACAACGTGTCACAAGAAAATTGGTGCTCCATGCCCCAGCCTATGCCATGTGGCATGCCAGCGTGGCCCTGCAGTCCCTGGGCGCACGCATGCAACCCTGCCCTCGTTACAAAACATGGAAGACGGTGCCGCAGACGCAGACTTGGTACCCAAATATCCAAATTGTTCCCTCGCAATGGCTGCTACTCTTTTTGATCCTCTAATAATAGTTGAGAAGAAATAGAACGTAGAGAGAAGGTTAATGCCGACTTTTAATCCTTTACTAAACCAGGATTGCTTTACAAGGAGCAGAAAACTCGTTGCAAATAAGTCTTGAATCTATTGCGGTATAGCTTCTCTATCGCTCCTTCGTTTGGCAGCATGGATGGTGGTATCGAACAAAAAATGGGAGTACCCTTCCACCGGCAATACTCTGGAACATAAAATGCAGGCTTAAAGAAACTTTCCAAAAGATGGAGATGCCAATCTTTTTTTATTGCAGATAAAGTTGAACACTCGATTATTGACTAGGAAACAATAATTAGAATTGAAATTATCTTTCTTTTTCTTTTCTTTTCTTTTCTTTTCTTTTCTTTTCAATTTTGGGAGGGGCGGGTCGGGTGGGGTGGGGTGTTCTTTCTTTGATTAACAAACTATCACTTATCTTAATTACCATTTTTTGCAACTAAAGATCAATATATAGGAGTACCGGGGCATTTATTTTATCATCATTAATCTTATAAACCGTAGCTTATCCTAGCGGTCGCACTCATTTACTTGGCAACCAAAAAGTTAACTTCAATTCTCGAAAATGAAATTTATAGTATGATTCTCTTAAAAATATAATTTATAGTATAATTCTGAACCTAGAGAATTGTAGTCCGTATAGGTTGCTTTCTCACAAGATTGTTATCCTTCCAAAAGAAAGATGCAAAAAAAAAATTAATAAATGATGAATCAATATTAGATTCCAAGCTGCTTGTAGCGACAAAAAATTATTACTTTTTAGAGATAAAATTATTTTTTAAGGGGTAGATCGGTCAATTCGCTGTGAAAGGATCCTTCCGGAACCACGTCGTACAATGTACCGAGACACTCCCTGACACAAATTTCTCGCCTACGGCAGCGCCCAAAAACTTTTTTTTGACGCCGTTTACTCCTGCTACGCGCTCTCGCCTCGCCGCATCCCCCTCTCTCCGCCGGCCCCTTTGAACCAACCATGACTCGCCACGTAGGGCGAATAACTCCGTCCCGATTTACCACCTGTCAGATAACCTCCCCCCCCCCCCTCCCCTCCCCTAGATTAATAGATTTCCTCCCTGACAAACAAAATGGCAGAGCCCAGAGGAACAATCATAGAATATTCGCAACCGATATTTCGCCCTTTCCTTCTTTTTTTTTTTTTTCCGTTTTCTTCTCGTACTTTTAAGTAATCGTCCATTCATTCGTAAATTAAACCGATAGATAAAGCCAGAGAGATGTAGCCATTGCTGCCGCTGACGGAAAACACCGAAGAAATTAACGAAACGTGAAACGTATTCTTGAAACCACAAGAACCGGGAATCCGTACTTTGGAAATAAAAGGAGCCGCATGGGAAACGCCGAAGTTGGCCCACCGTCTCTGGCTCATCCCTCTAATTCCTCCAGAATAGTTCTGAGTTCTGCAAATCTTAATTTAGTAATAAAATCTAGATACAAAGTTATATCAGCAGAAAACAAAAGGATAGATAAATTGAGAAAACTAAATTTATTTTTTCTTTCCATAGGATTCGGACTGATCTATTCCAAAATTATTTCTACATATTAATTCTATAATTTTGTTGATTGTACTGACTCAATCCATGAATTCTACATCCAATCCAATCATCCAAACAGATGCTTAACATTTCTCCAATTCAACCTAATTCAAGAATTTACAATTCCGACTTAAAACGTTTCCTCCTCTCCCCCTCCCCTTTTTTTTTTTTTAACTCCAATCCTCTCCATCCAAGATGGGGAAGAAAAAAAAAATCACTGCTCTGGGTTCTGGCCTTGGCCTCGGTGGTTCTGCTCGCCCTCCACCCTGTGGTTCCGTGCCGGCTCATCGACCGGTGCGGTTTCCGCAATTTCCGGCTTCTTCCCATCAGCAACGCTCTCGCTCTCGGCGGTGTCAAGAGCTCTGTCGGCGGAGGCGGCGGTGCGGCTAGAAATGGGCGTGGCGAGGAAGGTGGGCTTCTCGTCGCCGGCCATAATCACCACAATCCGCGGCTCGAAGCTTTCCGGCGGCTTGGCGGCGGGGTCGGCGCTGGGCTTCCCGTCACCGCCTCGGTTCTCAACATCTCCATCACTGCTCTCGAGGTAGGCAGAGAGCTTCCAGTAAGAGCAGGCAAGGATGAGGAGGGCGAAGGCGATGAGACCCAGCATCGCCGCCAACCCGCCAAAGAGGTACGGCACCGGCGAGTGCCACGCCAAGTGAGGCCCCGGCGGCGGTGCCGCCGTGGCCACTCCTCCGTTCGCGTTCAACTCGGCTTCCGGCCTCATTCTTCCTTCTTTTTATCTATGGAAGGAGGGAAGAAAGAACTGGAGAGAGAGAGACACTTTTGGAGGTGGCCTTCGGCTGGTACTTGGGAGATGTGAAATTGGGAGAGAGTGGGAGGCATATTTATAGCGGTGGCTTTACAAAGGTAGCCTTGATGGGTGTGAAATTATACATTTAACTGGCTACGATTAATATACATCATATATCAAATATTTTTTTGACTGAAGTCGGAGGATCCTATAAAGATGATCATGTCCAAAAAAAAAAAAAAAATTTCTATCAAAAAAAAAAAAAAAAAGCTAGAAAGTAGGAACCCGGCATTGTGGTTTCCATTTTTCTTTTTTTTTTTGCTTTATCCATAAAA
Source organism: Areca catechu (assembly GCA_021397845.1). Lineage (NCBI taxonomy): Eukaryota > Viridiplantae > Streptophyta > Magnoliopsida > Arecales > Arecaceae > Areca > Areca catechu. The sequence continues at coordinate 41,333,313 of CM038045.1, forward strand.
GCCTTGTAAGTTTCAATTTTTTCTTTAAAAAACAAAAATGTCCCGTTCCACCCTCCCAAGTGAGTTAGATTATAATTTTTTTATGAAGAATGATATATTATTTTTATCATTTTTTTATTTTACAATTATAATAAATTTGGCTTTCATAATACAAATCATAAATTTAATATATATAAACTTATGCACATGATATAATACCAAGTTGCATTTCGTGCATTTTGTTATATATAAGATTTTGTACTCATATGTATGTATATAAAATCTAGATCTCTAGGTTTGATTGGGATGCTAAATTTAGTGTTATTAATCTAGATATAAATGATTGGAGTGCTAAATTTATTTTCATTAATTAGCTTGGATAGATATAAATATCAAAATATAAGGAAGACATAGTAGTTTAGTGCCTATATCTTGAATTAATCAATTTGATTGTAATATATTAATTACATATATCCATACCCTTTGATTATCTAAATTTAACTAAAAAAAGCTGTAAAAGAAAGATCAAAGTTTATAATTAATGTTGCAAAAATGAAATGCCGGAAGCATTCATGTGAGAGAGAAATATATTGATGCCTCCTCATATCAAGGTTCGTCTAAATAGATCCCGGTGTTGGCAAGCTAACCGGCAAATTGATTTCTTTTTATGGATATTGTATTAAAATTTTGGTGATAAAACTAACCAATTGCAGTAGAATAATCATTTTCAATCCCAACACTAATCTATATAAACCGAGGCATAATTTAATCCTCTCCATATAGTAACGAGCTTTGTTAGGAGCATGCTAAAAGAGTGAATCCTCTATCAAAAACATTATTTTCATCGAGGTTAAAACCATAAATAGCAGCTATTTATTTATATCAACTTTGTTGCACTATTTCATGGTTAAACTTTTAGTTTGACAAAATATGAAAGGGATTCTGGATACTGTCGTCAGCATTTTCATGGTTAAATTTTTATTAGTTTGACAAAATATGAGAGGATTCTCGTCAGCATGTATATAAGATATAATAAAACATAACTTTAGAAATTTTATTAAATAAAATATGCATTTCTTTATATATACACATTAAAGTAAGCGGGGGAAGCAAAAGCTTCCTCCAGAATTTATTCAAGAGGTGCAATACTGTTTTAACTTTATCCTTGTCTCTTTTTTTTTTTTTTTTTTTTCACCAAAAAAAATATGTTGGGGGGACAGTCTAGGATGGCCATGCCCCTGGGATCTAACTCTACTTAAATTTTTTTATAAAAAAAAAAAAAAAAAAAAAAAAAAATCTTTACCCTCGAGAAGTCTCCGTTTGACGGTGGTGGATATCTTTATATCCGGTCGTGGAAAAACGTACGAAATTGGATGTTGTTAGCCATGAACTTATCCGTTAGGAGGGGCCCTTGCGTGTATAATATGCCTTCGATCTCAAGGTACGGTGAAAACAGCACTGGAGGAGAGCCTGGACCGACCGTAATGATTCACGGAATGGAGTGTAGTGAAGGAAAAGTTCGTGCGTTCTCACCGGCTCCCTCTCTCTCTCTCATTATTTAGATGCTTGGTGTGATTTGATTTGAAGAGATGGAAGTATATTGCATACGCTGCACCATCCTTTTCTATCGACATATTTTTTTGGGGCTCCAAGAAATTAAAGTTAAGAATTGGATAAACATTTTATATAATCTTTACTTTCTCTACAATGCCTTTAGCGATTAGGGTTCTTTGGGTTTGTTGGTAGCATGGCATCAGGTGGTGAAAACAAATGAGTTCCACTGTAGTTTCTCGAATTGGCTGGGCAAACTACAAGCCGCCCATGTTTTTGATGCTTGGTTGTTCTTGGGATGCAGTTGCTATCGGGATTCGCATCTTCCTCCATGCATGGATGCAGTTGCTATTGGGATTCGCATCTTCATCCATGCATGCATGGAAGTCGTCTGCTGGCATGAGGCTTCATTTAATGTGGATGGTTATATGTTTATGTCAAGAAGTGGTGTCTCTCACCATAATATTTTGAGGAGAAACTGGTGATCAACAAGTGCACGACATGATTCATGACCCGGAATTCAAATGGTGAATCATGATGAACAGAAAAAGACCTATTGGCTTCGATTGGGATTGTGATGAATGTGGAGGAAGTTGATGCCAGGTATTTATTTCCTTTGTTAATCACTCGGGTGGAATCGGACTTCAAGATTAGATCACCAGCAGTACTCAAAGTCACATGCCATAAGGCAAACCCTGTACGTGCTTACCATCGAACCTTATTGTTTAGAAATTTCACAGCAAAATCATTAGGAACTTGAGTAACATAGACAATAAGGTTATGCTGTAATCATGAAGAATATAATTACAACTTTAGGAAAAGAAATCCCTCGGCCAGTAAAATCTATTGATGAAACATTTTCAAGAAAAGCCAGCCATCAGAAATTAAATGCATGGTGTAATGCTTTGCCTGTTGATTCAACTGAGAACAGCTATAAGTAGCTATTTTACCATAACGTTTCTACGTTATACAACGTATTACCTTCCAACATTCTATTAACGACCATAAAGTAAATTAAGGAGTTGATATATACCCTCGAACAAGCTTAAAAGAAGTTAACGAGTCGAACAAAATATAGAACATAAAGATAACAACAAGATCATTTTGGCAATCCTCCACAAAGCCACATCGATGGTACATGCAAGGTGATATCTAAACATTATATATATATATATATATATGGATAAGCAGGGGAAAACATAAGAGTTCGATATATCAAACAAAAACTAAACAATCGTGATGAGATCATGCTAGCGAACTTTGAAGGAGTTTGCATAAATTCATAATAAACATTCCATTCGTTGCCTAGAAAGGGAGCCAAAGCCAAACTCTTCTCTACTTCTCCTTTCTCCTCATTTGTTATTATGTTGACACCTTAGATAGAGCTTTCCTCAAAAAAGACGTCTTAGTACAGGAAGCGAGGCCTTGCTAGCATGCATACTTTTGTAAAGGCTAGAGAAGCAGGGCCTGCCTTTTGAAGCCAAGTCCTTGAAAGCAAGTTTTCTCCTTTGAATAAAGGGTCGGGGATTAACCCAAAGCTGACGGGGCTTTGCGATGGAGGGCCGCAGGTAACCTCACCCCGTAGCGGAGCAAGCGATTCGGTTACGCTGCCGTGCGTGCTCCTTCGACTCCACGCAACCCCCCTTTCTTTTTCCTCAAAACTCTCGCCAGCTGTCCTCCTCCTCGCCCGAGTCCCGTCGTCCGCCTACCTGTCTCCGCCGGCCTCCATCACCGAATCAGAGACCGCTCGTACCGATCGGACGGTGATGATCGACGGTCCTCAGGGTGCGGGCCCCGGGCGTGGACGTGCCGCGGCGCGGCCCACCAAACTTTTGCGCTGTCTGCCACCCGGTTGGGCGGGCCCGGGCCAGCGACCGCGACCGCTACCGCTCGGGGCGTGGGCCCCGGCGCCCTCGTCATTTGCCACCGTACGGGACGGGGTCGAGGGCGCGCCGGCGTTACCCCCGTACCGAATCATCGCGGGGTTAAATCGAGTCAGGGTCAGGGAACATATTTGGGATTTTTGAAGGAAGCTTAAGACCGGTTTCCACGAACAAAGGGTTTTTGGCTCCCCGCTTTCTTCACGTCTTTGGAATGTTGAACGTTGTGTGCCCTCGTCCCATGTCATATATAACAAACATCATAGTGATCAAGGGATATGACCTCCCGTCAAAGAGAGAGACGGATACGACATTAATCCTGCATGAGGACTCCTAATTCTTCTCCCACCTACCTTTCAAATCTAATTAATTGATGAATTTGATGTGCAAATTTTGGATTAGTGAAAGAAAATTATGCTAAAATACAAAAGAGACACGACCGTCAACCTTTGCTAGGACATTTCTTGCTACGCACTCACAGATTTTTTTTTTTTTTTTTAATCTAGAAATATATCAACTCTAAAATATATATCATTTTTTGTTGATATATAAACCGTTTGTTTTATTAATAAATATTTTTATTATTTTTACTAGGATATATTATTTCTTATTAAAATATTATTAATATTATTAATTTTGCTATTTTTACCAAAGTATTATTAATTTTTTGCTGATGATCATCCATTCACGATCGGAAAGTCCAATGTATCCAGCGGATAATATAACTAATCAAGGTATTGGAATCTTGCCTCCATTTTGTCCAAGTCAAAGCCTAAGCATTATGTAAACCTGGACAATGATGTGATGTCATCCTACTGATTAATTTTAAATTTGCTAGTATGATCTAATTGTCACGGCAAGATGCATATTGGTGGGTGCATCCATGCTAATCTACATGGGTGCTGCATGTCCTTATATGTCCATAACTCAACGTTCTTATCTTGGTTAGGTTCTCTTTTGGACTAACTAACATCTTTCTTCTCGGACCAAATCTTCAAAATATCTAATATTTATGTAACTTAATATTGACCATAATTAATATTTTATTAGAATATTATCACCTGAGATAGTGTTTGGATATAATATATATATTTTCATGGGATAAGAATACCAATTTTCAGGAAATAGCTTTTCATCCTTATTATTGCATATTTCTGTTTGGTTGGAAATCTAGAATAACAATTTTATTCTAATATAATTATTGTAGTAAGGCCGACCACATAAAAACAAAATGACCTGAAATAAGCTATTCTATGGTCCATCATGGAATAGCTATTTTAGAATACCAAAGATCGATCGGAATAGTTTATTCTGGATAGCCCATCTCGATTTCTGTAGTGGTTTGGGAGTATAAGTTGGAGTAAATACTTATCATGAATGGAATTAAGGCAACCAAATACCATCTGAGATTATAATCTTATTAATATATGCGGTATTATATAACAATATTATAATACGTTCATATTGATATCTATGATATTTTAGTACAATAGTGATCATGTGCATCCCAAAAGGCATCTCGATGAAAAAACAGGGTATTCTTCGACTGTAGCTAAGTGATTTTATCCTCGCCTTATAGGGATGCCTCTAAGGAGGATACAGTAGTCCCCTAACGTAAACCGTAGTTTTTCTTAATTCACAACCAATATAGGATTAAAAAAGTCCCCAACTTTATACCCACAACACAACCCCCCTTAAGATGTTCTAGTCAAAGTTAACTTATTGTCATGTACATCCCAAAAGGCATCTCGATGGAGAAACGGGATTCTCATGTGCAAGGTATTGCCTGTCCGTGGCTAAATAGTTTTGCTCCCGCCTGATAGGGGGTGCCTCTTGTAGGATACAACGGTCCCCCTATCAAGTCAATGCCACAGTTTGAGGCCCGTGGGATACCAAGCTAGCGGACCAGTCTGCATGTGTGCATAGCCTGCAATGCACAGCCTGCAAGTGCCCATGGCTAGTAACGTGCATGGTCTAGGCTGACACAGCCCAATGAGTGTGCGGGGTCCATGCGCTATCCGAGGGTTGACACGATCCATGGACGGGATTAGCGCGATCCATGAGATTCTTTCAGTGTTTTATCATAGTCTACGCGTATCTCTTACATGATCGGATGGTGGCGTGCAATCTAGGCGAGATCCGATGGCCATGGGGCAATGCTGACTTCGTCTGGGCCTGATCCAATACTGATTTCGCACGTTTGATGGGGATCCAACAGTGGGCAGGCTTCTAGAAAGTTAAAATAGCAATCGGATAAGGTTTCGAAAATATTTTATGATACGGATCGAACCTACTTCAGCCTCTATTTCAATAGAGTCTAAAAGTAATAGCAGACAGAGGATTCACGGGATCAGAAAGATCATCTATGGTAACGGCAGAGAAAGTCTACATGGACTAAAAAATCTTCTTGAGAGGTGAGAGCTTGTGATAGAGATTTTTGAATTTCTTGTCGAATTTTTTTTACGGTAAGATTTTTTTTTTTTGTGTAATTTTTTTCGTGATAAAATCTTGCATACCCTATCGATTGTATTTTCTATTTTATTTTATTTTCTTCTTTCTCTATCGGTATCGATAATGACTTCATAATCTTGGATATAGAAAACCGTATTCTGTAAGGAGGATTCGTCAATAAGCGGCGTCAATGTATATGGTAATATGATATTAGATTATATGCGTTGTAGCCTTTTATCGATATAAATTTATCTTTTTAAAAATTTTAAGAATTTTCTCTACGGACTTGCAAGTGTTTGTCTTCAAAAATATTGAGGAGCACTGATGATGCTACTACTTGTGTCGCATCCAAACCTCTTTCCCGTTCCTTTGCAATCGCAACTCGACCAATCCCAATCTGACAGCCATAAACACCATTCTAACACATTTCGCTGAAGCAGAGACAAGTTTAAGACGCAAATAATTGCCCATGTCTGAAAAAGCCAATCGAGCTCGTGTAATGGCCAGCAGGCGCACCTCTCGACCCTACCCATCGTGCGGAATCCGAATCCGTACGTATATTTGTTTAATCTCCCGCTAAACAAAGAAAGATATCGGGAGTGCACCTGATGATGATGGTTGTTTGTTGGAATCTCTCGTCACGAAGTCCGGGTGGCGGGACGAAACAGCGGCATCATGCCGCTGTGCCCCCTCTGGGTTGCCGTTGCTCGCATAACACGAGGGCAGCTTGATCCTCTGTAATATAAAAGATTTCTACATTCCACTCCCCTTCTCGGTGGATTAGAGGAGAGAGCAACCGAGACCAACGGACCCGCTGTGGAGAGTGGAGTCCACTTTGGGATGTTACATCGCATTTTAAAAAGGGGGAGGGGTTAAAAATGGTTCTCCTCCACTGTCAGACCTCCCCGGGGGTCGGTGGGGAATGGGTGGTCTTTTGTGACAATCTGCGGAGGTCCCATTTTTTGGTGTGGTTCGATGAGGAGAGCCCCGTAAAGAATATGATGTCCTCCCTTGTCTTTGAGGAAGAGATTGAGTGAGGGAATCTTGTCCATCCTGAAAAAAAGTGATGAAGATCGCCAACATGATTTTTTATTATAATAAAAAAATATGATCTCTCTAAAGTAAACTGCCAAGAAGACCTTTTTTTTTTTTTTTTTTTTTTTTTTTTTTTTTGGGTAAGACAACTCACTCTATTTTTCAAAAATACATGGTTGGATAGAGACCATTTGGCGAAAGATTGCATTGCCTGAGCGTAATCTATTGGTTACTCGTAGGTTAGTGGAGTGTTTTTTTAATTTGCAATATGATGAATGATGGCTAATTGTAGCGAGATTATTGTATTTTTAATATAATAATAATCTGGGGCTTTGGTTTGAGAAACAAAAATCCAGTACTGTTCGTGATCTCCAAGATCAAGATTACGGTGTCGGAAGGAGCCATGCATTAATTAACAGGCCATTGTCCAGACTCCAGATATGATACCAATTAATCAATTAAAGTTTACCGTAACTTCTATAACAGGATGATACCAATTAATCAATTAAAGTTCGCTCGTCTATCGTTTTATTATAGACCTGGTTGCCTAAGGATCCTAACTCGACTGGCAGTCAAAAGTTTCCTACCAAACGTCGTTGTCTGTCATCTAATCTTGCTTTTACGTATTCAATCAAGCGAATGACAGTTTCATAAGCAGTCACGTCTCCTCCTTTGTATGCATCATCACATCAAGCACCAAGATTTGGTTTTCCGAGAAGTGGTCGACCAAGCAGTATTAGTAATTATTTATGTGGGCTTTGAAGAATTTTTATTAAATAATATAAAAAAAATTATGGATACGGATGTTCTTAGTATATTTATGAAAATAGATATTTTTAGATTACGTGATAGACCAGCATGGCATAAAAATATCTTCGATAAAGACGATTTCGAATTAAGTTGAAATTATTCTTGTCAACGGCATTTTGAATAAATTTATTTTTTAAAAAAATTTATTTAAAATTTGTTACGGTATACTTAAATTGGAAATGTTTTTGTCACAAACGATCTCAAAAGCAACCCATTATTTTTTTCAAAACTTAATAAATATCATTTTTTTTCAAAATCTAATTAATAAATTTTAATTTTAAAAAAATAAATAATAAGTAAAAATTTAATATTAATTAAAATTTTATATATTACTTTTTAATAATATTAATTATTATATTATTTTGAAATAATATTAATTAAAAATAATATTAATTAACTATATAAAAAATATTAATTTAAAATTAATAATAAATTAACTAAAAATAACCTTAATTAAAAGATATCATAATAATATAATATAATAAATTTTTATATTATAATAAATATTTTGCATTCTAAAATATAATAAATATATTATAATTTGTTATATTATATATTATAATATAGTATAAAGATTTTTCAAAAATAAAAATTAGAAAAATTAAAAATAATCATCAGGTCGATACCATCCGGTCGCCAGCCCGGTACCAGTTCGGTCGACAGCCCGATGTCAGTCTGATCCATTGCTAAGGACCGGTGGCAGGACCTTGACTGCCAAACTGACGATCGGATCTATGGCAAGACTGGGACTGGACCGGTGGCAAGACCGGCGATCGGATCAGTAGTCGGACCCTGGTGGCTGGACCGACTGTCAAATAGATGGCATGACTAGGGGCCAGACCGGTGGCAGGACGGGCAGCTGGATCAATGGTCGGACCGATGGCAGGTTCGACTGCTGGACCGATGGCCGGACCCTGGCGGCTGGATGATGGCAGGACCGACAGTCGGACGGGTAGCCGAATCCTGGTGGCCAGACCGATGGCTGGACCCTGGCGACCGGATCGACGGTCAGATCGATGGCAGGACTAGGGACCGGACCAACGACCGAACCGGTTACCAGGATCCAGTTGCCACCGGTCTGGCCCCCAGTCCTGCCATCGATCTGATCGTCGGTCCGGTTGCCATGGTCCAGCTACCCGTCCGACCGTCGGTCCTACCACCGATCCGGCAGCCAAGGTCCGACCACCGGTCCTGCCACCAGTCCGGCCACCAGGGTCCGGCCGCCCGTCCTGCCACCGGTTCGGCCCCCAGTCCTGTCATCGATATGATCGTCTGTCCGACCGCCAGGGTCCGACCATCGACCCGACCGCCGGTCCTGCCACCGGTCCAGCCCTAGTCCTGCTACAAATACGATCGCCGGTCCGGCCGTCAGGATCCTACCACCGATCCTGAGCAAGGGATCGGACTGACACCGGGCTGTCGACCGAACTGGTACCGGGCTGGCGACCGGATGGTATTGACCTGGTGATTTATTTTTATTTTTTAAATTTTTTATTTATTTTTTTTTTTAAAAAAATATATACTATATTATAATATATAATATAATAAATTATAATATATTATTATAATATCTTTTAATTAATGTTATTTTTAGTTAATTTATTATTAATTTTAAATTAATATTATTTTATATAGTTAATTAATATTATTTTAAAATAATATAATAATTAATATTACCAAAAAGTAATATATAAAATTTTAATTAATACTAATTTTTTTACTTATTATTTATTTACTTAAAACTAAAATTTATTAATTAGTTTTAGAAAAATTTGATAGTATTTATTAAATTTTTAAAAAAAACTGTTTTTAAAATCTTCGATATCGAAGATATTTTTAATTTAAAAATATCATATTAAATTTCAAATCAAATTTTTAAAAAAAAATTTATTTGAAATCGTCTTCGATAAAAATAAATTTCAATTTAATTTAAAATTATCTTTGCCAAAGATAATTTTATGCCATGACACGTAATCCAAAAATATCTATTTTTATAAATATACTCTTGAAACCTATATTCATAAATATTTTTTTAATATTTTTTAAAAAAAATTAAATGTTACCACTGTCAGATAACAAGACCCGGCCAGACGGACAAAGTCAGATTCGTTTACCCAAAATATAAAAAATCAAAAACAAAAAGTCGGATCCACCCCCGTGTCTCGAGATGACATGGCCTTGGTGCGCTTGAGAGCTACCATAATTTAGTTATTTTCATCATAGGACAAATTATGGAGCAATGAAGTGGGATTTGCTGGAATCTCCGATCACATCCACACTAGAATAAAAAAAGTTCCCAATACGGTGCGCGGGCGTGGCCGTATCGCTTCACAAGAGTATGGGCTTTAATCTTGAGTGTTCTGGTTAACCGTCATCATTACTTAATAAATTGGGCCACGGTCCAGCTTCATGATAACAAAAGTTCAGGAACCAAATCCACATCCAGGAAAGCCTGACAGCCTCAACTCTCTTAGCAGTCGGATGATATACCATTGCGCAGTGTGGCCTCAACAACCTTCGCTCCGTACATCACATCATTTCGGCAAAGTTGAATGGTGGGATAAAACAAATATCCCCTAAAAACTTGTACAGGAAGCAACAACAATTGCGAGGACAATAAGGAAAAAATGGTTAAGGCATCTCCTCCTTTAAGGTTGTCATGGTCAGTCACGAATTTCAATCCACATGGAAGAGCCCAAAGTTCCAATTAGTATAGATTACATTTAGGTATCCAGTCCGGTCACTGACATCCGAGAACGCACGATTCCAGATGCACATTCCGTTGATTAGTGTGCGAAAGGAATGGGATCTCCCAGATAATGACTTTAAGATTAGCAATCAGAATACAGGAGCAAATGAACGTTCTACCTAATAAGCCTCCATAACCAAGCCTCGTTGATTGGAGCACCAAGCAAACCTGAAGATACCTCGGGTACAGTATCTTTTCAAGTACTGCAGTTTAATCCAAAATAGGACCATCACACGGCTCAAAAATCCATACAGAAGGTTTCTAAAATCATACATGAAAGCAAGTTGATAAGGCGCACTAACAAAGCTTTGAAATGCTAAAAAGCCAGCCACCATGTACTTCCGGATAAACCTAATTCAAGCAGTTATCATTTCCCCCTAAAATGTGAAAAAAAACAAAGAGAAGTTAAAAATTTGGAACCGATGGTGAGAGAGGACTGAGACTAACACGTCACAGAGAACTTTTGGTTTACTCACGAGTTCATCATCAAAGTTATGTTGTCTCCTTTCAAGAGAATCCTCCCTGAACAAATACAAAGATGCATTCAGCAATAATTCAAAATGAAGAAACCAAAGAAGCAAATAATAAGAAACAGGGTAACATCACTAACCCAATGGCTTTCTGGTCTTTTTCTTAATGTTAAGTTCATCAGCATCATCCAGCACCAAATTCATGTACTCATCAAAACCCTGCATTATATGCCATGAAATTGATGTTACACATCAAAACCAATCCTCGTCCGATTTTGCCCGATTTTGCCTAAACACGGTGATGTCAAAAAAGAGCCCTATGATGTTCACATGTATGGATATCTCCATTTAGGAGCATAGTTTGTTTCTGTTTTATGATTGTGTATGACCATTTTTGCCGCTTATTGAGCATTTGAGACTATGGCAAATAAAAATGGAGATGTAACATATCCATTTCACTGTCAGCAGCACCAGCCACTTTGTCCAAAACAAAGACCACTCCACTAGCTACGCACTAATGGCCACCATCCAAATTATTGTTTTTTATAGTGGAAGAATCCAAAGAATTTGCAAAATGAGGCAAGAAACCTGGAATAGACAGTGTGGGTGATCTATGATCCAGAGCACACCATCAATCAGGAGTCAGGGATTTGACAATTGAGCATAAAAATCCTAAAGAGTACCATCCACCAGCTCAACCATAATGGATTACAAGCTCGGGAGTGTTTCTGATGCTGTGTTAAAATATTCACCTATATCAGGGAATTGATTCATTCTTTTACAAAGCAAAGAAAGAAATGAAAAAGAAAAAGGAAAAAGAATAAGAAGAAAGCAACCAGTTTCCAAAGCTAACAGGAACCTGAAGGCGAATGTAGCACTATGGGAAAGTTGAGAAAAGCAACAAGACCCAATCCATGCAGGTTACATCAGAGCAAAAGAAGCCCCACTAAGAACTCATCCTAGCCATGAAGGGTTTTGGCAACTACCAGCATTTGGGCATTCATTTCATCCAATTCTTTGCATGTCGCTATAGAAAAGCCGAGTCGATGATTAAGTGCCTTGGTGAATTATATAATGAGTGTCTGATTCGGTACAGGAAACAGAAAAGAAACAGAGCTTCTAAGCTTTGGATTAAACAACAAAATACAAAAAAAATGTATTTAACTCTAGACTACAATGACCTCTACTGGTGCTAAAGACTGTTTTCAACCTAGAAATATGGCTAGCCACTAATCTCAATCAAAAGAAATAGTCAGCCTAGCCAAACAACTTGTCCAACCCTAATATGTCATTTGCTCCAGCTGAACCGCAAGCTCTTTCAAATGCCTAAAGTAAGACTAACGTAAAAAACAAACATGCTGTCCATAAGACCCAGTCTTAATCTCTGGAATAAGACATGCAATACAAACCCATTCACGTTGATTTTTTTTATTTCTCTTGCATGAAATTATCCCTCTCAAAATGATTTGTCCTGGAATCTCTAGCTATCATGGTTGCGTCCCAACTTGTACCACTGCAGATGGTAAATATACTTACCCAAGTAATAGTCAGCCTATTTGTATGCAGATGTAAATCATAACCATTGATAATCTTAACTAATTTTTCAAAGAAGATAATACACCACTCTTGTTCAACCAGCCATAACAAACCCTGATCTAGAAGTTTCAGATCCCTTTTCAAATTTTGATGATGCATTAGATCATAACATCAAATGCAATTATAGCTGTCCACTTGCTTGTGGTGCATGACCTGTCAGATTCCATGCAAGCTGCCAAAATAATAATTCAAATATTAACAAAACTATCAGATTGAAAATTTCAGCTATCATTTCAAACCTTAGCCTAGAACATGCAGCCACTAGTAAAATTTTCCTTGACAATAAATTGTTTCAGTCATCAATTTGATCTTCCATGACCTCTTCAACTATCGTATGCTACTTGGAGATGTCACCCCAATTATTGATATCCTTGAAGTGCTACTTGGAGATGTCACCCCAATTATTGATATCCTTGAAGTCCTTTTTCCAGTCCACAACCTTATGTGCCACAAACTTCAAAATTATTCCATACAGAGAAAGTGAGAAGAATTTCAATCCACATAAAGCGTACTTGGAACGAAGAGCTTCCTTTCTTGGACATATGATTTCAAATAATTCATTGAGAAAAAAGGTGCATTGTATTGAATTTATCTAATTCAGAAACTAAACATTAATGCTTCACGTCCTCATGCTTCTAGCCTTATGTTGCATTGAAAGTCCCAATATCCTTGAAGTCCTTTTTCAAGTCCACAACCTTATGTGCCACAAACTTCAAAAATATTCCATATAGAGAAAGTGGAGAAGAATTTCAATCCACATAAAGCATACTTGGAACGAAGAGCTTCCTTTCTTGGGCATATGATTTCAAATAATTCATTGAGAAAAAAGGTGCACTGTATTGAATTTATCTAATTCAGAAACTAAACATTAATGCTTCAAGTCCTCATGCTTCTAGCCTTATGTTGCATTGAAAGTCCTCATGCTTCTAGCCTTAATGCTTCAAGTCCTCATATAACTAGCAGGTACAGAATGTGACTACAACAATTTTTTAAACTGCCGCTAAGTACATACTTTGTTGCCAATACCATTCCTAAGACCTAAGCTGCTCTCACCAAATAACAACCATCTCTTAAGCTAATAGGCTACAAGGTGCACTTCCTTCACCTCTAAGCAATAAATAATTCATGAGTATCTCAACCCAAGAAGATCGATATTCTCAGTGTGGAACAGATCTTATATTCTTATGAGAAAAACTAGATCCAGTGACATGATGCTTGTATACCCTTTCTCTTGAAGACCAACTATTGCCAATCTTGTCCTCCTCAGGCTACCCTCCTTAAAGATTTTGCTTGTGTTTTTGCCAATATGCTATGTCCACAAGCACCACCATCAATTTTTGGACCTTCTATTTTATTTATTTTATCGATGATGCACTAGTCACAAGATTACTACCAAGTGGCTCATTGTTTTTTAAGCCAACTAACAAGGACAGACCTTGTTCTACCGCTACTTATGTAGCACAATATTTTTTAAATCTAGTCTTTTCATTATAAGGGAAGAAAAACCTTGATTCCATGGCTATAAAAATTGGCCAGTGACCAACACAGCCATGGGACTAAATCATCAGTTCATTGGTCCAACAACTAGATCAATCAATCAAACTGGATTATAATTAAAATTTTAAAATATTAAAAATGTTTTTAAAATTAGATATAATATAAAAATATATAAACTATCTACAGTTCTATCTTTTTTTGATGAAAACTATTTAAGATTTTTTCACTTTAAATATACTCTTTAGAACACATTGATCTATATTCAATATTACTTTTTAATTGCAGCATAAATAAAAAAATCATGATTCATTTGATTTTGAAAAAAATGTAAGTAAAAATGTACATAACATATGAAAATATAAATAGAGTATATATTCTTTTTCTTTAATTTGCACCAAAGAGAAAAATGATTATTTTTTCTTTTGATTGGAAAAAAAACTGTTATTAAAAAATCAAGAAAATAACATCTTTTGAATAATATAGATTTGTTTTCTTCATAAGTCATCATAAATCAATGAGCACCCTAGGCTGAGAGGCTCCAATGCAAACCCCAGGTCAAGGGTTCGAATTCCTACTCATCCACAATATCAACAATTTTTGAAGAATTTTGAATAAGCCAATGATGTGGGTTGGAAGTGGGCTCAAGCTATGCTGACTTTGGACTAGGCTATAGGCTAGACCTGAGTAATTTTGAATCAGGTTTGGGCTTAAAATTAGATCCTGATACATTTCAGGCTGAGCCGGGTGGTTATTCGGCCCGGCTTGAGCTTGAGCCTAAGCCCGAACCAAGCCTAGAGTCAAGCTCGAAGCCCACTCGGTATATAGCCCGATGTCTAGCATGCATTGAGATTAGAGATGTAGTCCAACCTTCCTAGCCTCCCAGCTGCTGGGTTTGCTTGGCTGAGCTGCTAACTAAAAAACCTCGCCCTTCTATCAAAGAGTCCCAACTCCATAATCCAATGCCCTCGCCCTTTTCTCTCTGCCTCCACCTCTCCGCCCTCTTCCAACCCAACCGTTGGTCCCTGAAGGTCACATACCTTGTCACTGGTCACTGATCATTGATCCTACTAAGGTGAAGGTAAGCAAGTGATCCTCCTATCATTGGCGAACTGCTGTGAACTGAGGCACCTATTCCTCTTCCTCTTTTAAAATCCACTTAACACTTCTATCCTTTCCATGACCTCTCTTCCCCCCTTAGTGCATTGAGCCTATTGTCAGTGGTCTACTGTGAACTGATTCTCCTATGATTAGTTAGTGGACTGAGCCCAAGAGATAAGCCAACAAAGCCCGTGGCTTGTCCAGCTGTCCCACAGCTGCAATGGGCCATAGGTTTATTTATAACCAGTGGATGAGTTCTCAAACATCATTAATAAGTCTTCACCAAATAGCTCTTTGCTCCCATTGTTGACAACCCCTGAAGGAATCTCTTTCAGCTCCCATTGTTGAATCACATCCTCAACAAATCCTCAACATATAGTCCTCAGCGCCTATTATTCTCAGCACCAGCAAGCTTATTGCCTATCAATTTTGAATCAACAAATTGATCATGTCCTTGACAAATAGTCCTCAGCTCCTATTATTCTCAGCACCAACAAGTTTATTGCCTATCAACTTTGAATAGTCCCAATCCTCAGCCATGACTGGACTTGCACCTTCTCTCTTGACTAGATGCCAACAACTCTTCACCTTTGTTCTCCAAGCCTCTGTTCAACCTTAAATCTGTGCTTTCCCTTGCAATCACAGATTGGGTTTTCTCCCTCTAAAAAACTCCTTGCTGTTTGGGAGTTGCCATAACCACCCTGCCTCTTCATTTCGATACTGAGGGCATTTGCCCTTGATAGATGAAATGTTTGACAGATTACCTCAAAGACATCTTCACTGAGAGTGTCAAGTTTGGTGTTTGTTGTTCCGTTGACATATACATTGCCATCAACTCACAGTGTTGCCATGCATGTGTGCTGAGGGCTCCATCAAAAGTCATGTACAGGCATGGCCATACAGAACAACATATTCCATCAACCAGCCTACTTGTTCACGTGCACTCCCACTGTTTGCTGATTCATGGCAAGCGTGCTGACTGCACCGTGTTTGCACAGGCTTGCTTTATGTATGCATAGCAACAACTAGTTTGCACCCCATTCACCTAGTGCTTCTAAAGGATCTTTGCACATAATGGTCTCACTGCATCACGACATCTCACAAGATCATTATTTTATTTTATTTTATTCTCTCTCCAGTCCATGAGTCACATCAATAAAAGAAATACATCATGATATTCTCAAATCTGTCAAGTTTTTGGGCCAAACCACCAAACAGCTAATTTGGGTCGGCCCAATCAGGTTTCAGATTAGGCACAGGCATGAGCTCGGGTCCAGTTCGAGCCTTGATTTTCCAAATTTTTTGGGCCAAAGCCCAACTTGAAGCTCGATTAAAAAAAAAAGGGCCGTGCTCAGGTAGGCATGCGTGTCCTAGCCTGTTCCAACCCTATTCACTGGTTTTTCCTGAAAATTGGCCAGGTTGGTGATACTCAGGTGGTTGAACTGAACTTCCAATCCTATGTAAAAACCAAACTGGCCTAGGGTCCCATTCATCGGTTTTTCAGATGGACCGGCTAGTTTAGTTTTTATAGCTATGCTTGACTCCATATAGGGCCCCCTGAATGCAAGTAAGAAGATATTAAAGAAGATGAAAGAGATGACTACTCAGAGAGAGAGAGAGAGAGAGAACTAACATTTCCATATCATGCCCTTTGCTAATGCTTCAACCTCTATCCAACTTAAACTTGACCTTAGCTAATAAGATCAATCAAAACAAGCCTCATCCTACTGTAGCATCTCAAAGATATATAATTTTATTTCCTACAAAATTAAAATGCAAAAGACTTAATCCTGTCTAAGACTATTATAAAGCAGATAATTTGAACAAAGCCATGCCTTGATTAAGTAAAATAACTAAATGAAATTCCTAGTCAAATTACGTGGTAGACAATTTTCCCTAAATTAATATGCACAAGAATTACCAATTAATTGACTCAAAACTCAATGCAATGATGCATTTACTAGTTGGCAATAGGCTTAGACATGTACCTACGACATTCTCCAACTCCACAACATATTCTCATATGGGAGATTGGGAATCGTTTTGACTTGCATGAACCAACAATATCTGGCTTGATATAGTAAACAAAGCAGTTACACCCTCTAGCTTATAAAGAGAACAACCATGAGCAGCTATAATTCCTGGTAATTATCTTTGGCAAGCTCTTGAAACACAACTTCCAAGACAAAATATTTTTCTGCTAATATACAATGGGAAGGAAAGTAACATGCATTGCAAAAACATCATTAACATTCCCTGTAAGATAGATATCACAAAGAAAACAACACCAGTTTTTTTATTAAAAAAAAAGAAAACAAATATAACATTTAATAGATTAAAAACATTGTGATATCAATGCCAGATTTATTTTCCCTAACCACGGAGTCGAAGGCACACAAATAGCACTTCCTTGTTTCATCCTCAATTTGCTAAGGTCCAGGCAGTGGAACATAAAATTCTAGATGGTTCTATTAATTTGAAGAAAATAGAAAGAAAGGTCATGAGGTTGCTGACCATAAAATGTACCATGTTTCATGCAACAACAAGAGGGCCTAGAAATCAACCAAGGCAAATAACTTCAATTAATGCTGATGTGGTTCCAAGATCCACTTTAACAGAAGGAACCGCACAACGTTGATCTCACATCCATTAGCTTTCATAAGACTTTTTAAATCTAATTTATATAGCTGTATTTGGGTGAACATTTCCATTTCCAATTAAAAAAGAACAGATCAGATAAAGGAGAGACCTTGTAGTGTTAGCTTCTTGCATAAAACATGATGAACTTCTCAAGAGAACAAGAGTATTGAGCAATAATTATCAGATAAAAGCAGCATAATCTAGGTAGTGGGTCGCACACGCTTGACACTTACAAAAAGGTGAGCAAAAAAATGATGATATCAGAGATGTAGATATGACATCAATGATGCTTGGAAAAAATCATATACTTTAACGTAGAAACATTTAAAAAAGGAAAAATTACACTGACACCCCTTCAACTTTTCACAAAAAACACTCACACCTCGAAACTTATAATTTTTTTTTCCAATTAGACCCCAAAACTTAGTTTTTAGTTGCAATGTGGCCTAGCCATCCATCTTCATTAGAATCCGTGAATATGTGGCACATGACATAATTTCAGACATCATATTACATTAATACTCTTCCCACTTGGATTAGAAGAGGGGTTAGTTTTGTTGCAGGAATAGAAGGAGATCACCTGGCAATCATGTGACTCCTCCCCATTCCACTAGTAACCTCCAAGGGTAAACTAGTCATTTCACACATGCTGTTAACGGAGTTGAGCTTGGATGTACTGTTAGGCCATATTGCAACTAAAAACTAAGTTTTGAGGTCTAATTGAAAAATTAAATGTTTGGGAGTGTAAGTGATTTATGCGGTCAACAAGAAGAAAACTGAAGTTTGGGTTGGAAAAAAGAAAGTGATAGAAAAAGCCTAACAAAAATGGTATAAAGTAAGATTTTAAATCCCGTGGGACAGGAACGTCCCGGTTTTTGCCCGGAACAGGACGCCCCGCATCCCACCCCGTCCCGGTGGCCGTCCCGATCGGGCGTCCCGGTGGCCGTCCCGATCGGGCGTCCCGGTGGCCGTCCCGATCGGGCGTCCCGGTGGCCGTCCCGATCGGGCGTCCCGGTGGCCGTCCCGACCGGGCGTCCCAATACATACTTGTGATGTTTTTATACATATATTAATTTTTTAAATTTATTTTAAGTTTTTATTATTTTATTTATTGTTTAAATATATTTGATTTTTTAAAATAATGCATTTATGATAAACCTGTTCTATTTAGAACTAACATTGTAATGTATTATGATTTTTCAGGTGGTTGAAGATTCTTTCTTGATTACCAAGCAACGATTTCTTGTAAATGATGATGCACGAATGCTTGATAAAGCATAACTATTGAAGTTAGATAAAAAAATTGCAGTGCATACTACTTGAGTTTAGCACTTGTATCAAAAAATATGATGATGCTAATATTATGTAATAAATCATTTTCAATATTACAAAAAAATGAGTCATCAGTTTAACATAAACATATCAAAATCATTACTAATTCCAAGTGGAATGCCTATGACTCTCATAAACATCTAGGTCTCGCTCATAAT
Organism: Areca catechu; assembly: GCA_021397845.1. Taxonomy (NCBI): domain Eukaryota; kingdom Viridiplantae; phylum Streptophyta; class Magnoliopsida; order Arecales; family Arecaceae; genus Areca; species Areca catechu. The sequence continues at coordinate 41,352,559 of CM038045.1, forward strand.
CGGGGCTTTGAATATATTGCCAATTCGGATGATGGGCGAATCCTTGTTGTTCATTTTGTATTTGATATTGTCCAGGATAATCTTCTTGACGGTATATTGGATAAGGAACAGGCCATCCTTGATGAGGATAATAAAAGGCAATTTCATACTGTGATCCGGAAATATTTTCACAAGCTGGATGAGAATACTCTTCGGGATATGACCATTGAGAATATGCATCTGAATCATTCGCTCCAACAGATTCTATTATGGTTGATGATGATGATGATCCAACTTGTTCAGGCTCGAATCTGCGTTTCGCATCTTGCTCCATCCATGCCATAAACTCCGGATAGGCTTGATGTCGACGTTCCTCAATTATTCGCAACTCCTCATGAAAACGATCCAAAATATCTTTAGCCTGTGTGCCACGTCCTGCAATAATTCTTTTTTCCCTCCTTCTATAGGCCAGCAACTCTTCCTCATTCTGATATCTAGAACTGCATCTGGCTCCATGATCCTGGTCCTGTGTAGCATGGCTGAAATATGCTTCTTGTGTAAAAGGACTAATCCCGCATGCTTCACCACCTCCACCTTGATTATCATGATCATCAGATCCATCATCACTCTTGCTATCATTATCATCATCACTATTATCCTGAGATGATCTAGGCAATCTAGGATCCGAGGATTCAGGTGTCTCACTATCGTCATCTCGAACTGGCACATCATCAATTGCCGCTATTGGATCAATTGTCACCTTCATCTTTGATTTGGACTTTCCATATTTGTCTTCAACTGTAGCTCTTTGGCTTCCCCTTTAGCTTCCTCTAGATTTAAACATTTCACGATCAAATTGTTGATCAGAATCTTCAGATCGCCTGCCACCTGATCCACCATCATCTTTAGCAGTATCTTGCATTCCACTCTGAATGGAAGATAAATGAGAGGCTGTCCATCAATCTACATCTCGTACTCCTGCCACATGTGCTATTGTTTTGCATGGTCGGGGAGGATCCCCTGGCTCATCCAACACTGGTGGATCCCGTGCTTCTTGATTTGCAACCCAGTTCAACATAGGATCCTCCTCATCATGGACAAAGTCCTCTTCGAATGGATCATCTTGCTTGGGCTCTTTTCCCTCATTGACATACCTGAACTTCAACATCATATTATAGTGTACAAAGACTAGATCTCTCAATCTTTGTGAGGTTAGACGATTTCTGATTTTCGTATGGATCAGGGCAAATGTACTCCAATTACGCTCGCATCCACTTGATGAAACGGTCTGTGATAGGATCCGAATAGCAATCTTTCTTAGATTTGGTGCGGATGTGCCCCACTGGACCCACCATTCTCCTGTATTCAAAATATCAAATAAAATAATATATATTATTAAACTTAACTCCTCAGCTATACATAGATGTACATATAATAAAAAATAATCCTATATTTATACCTGGTGACATTTTAGACAGAGATCTGTATGCTCCTTGTTCTCCAAAGCTTCCTTTCCACTCTCGAAAAATTTTTCCCTGCCCAATCAATATAGACATCTCATTAAAGGTCATCTAAATTTAATAATTTAATATATTTCAAACATATAATGGCTTTTCTACTATGATAGGTATATATTTTTTTATTACCTCACTTATAGCTTCTGCAGCCAAGTCCAAATCACTTTCTAGCCTATATACGACATTCCTCAAGGCTTTCAAAAGCTCTTTATCCAAGGCAATGTTATGATCATATTGATATTTGGGATTTAAATAGTAGGCTGCATAAAAAATAAAAATAGTATTAATGAAAAGCAAAGATATTCATAACTTATTTAAAAAGGATGCATGATAGTTATGCTTCAAACAAGTTTTACCTGCTAAGTGCAAGTCTTTTTCCATTTGAATATCCCATCTATCCTCAATAACACGTAAATATGGTGCTGCTTTCTTCTGTCCTACTGCTTTTATAATCTCTTCTTTGCAAGCAGACATCTTGGGATATACATAGCCCATCTGAGAAAATTTCTCGGTATCTACTATCCGTAGCACTACATACAAGGGCTCTATTGCCTTAATCACCTATGAGCATCTATCCCAAAAATTATTACTCAATATAATGCGATCAACACGTCGTCCATCATTGGTCCATGCATACTTAGAAGCCCTCCATTCATCAGAAGTCATCATAGCCCTCAAACCAGTTTTATTATCAAGAAGACTCTTCAATGCTATATAATTAGTCACAAATATTGTCAACCCTGGTCTAAGCAGCTCCCCTTGTACATGTTTTCTCATAAGAGCAAATACCCAGGTATGATTGTAGATATATTTGGATACTGCCTGCCCGCTTTCTACTACAGATTTTACCTTTGATAAATGTCCAATATCTTTCATCATCAAATCTATACAATGTGCTACGCAAGGGGTCCAATATAAATGTTGTTTTTCTAACATCAGATCCTTTCCTGCTTTCATATAATTTGCTCCATTATCTGTGACCACTTGGATGACATACTCTTCACCAATTTCATCAACTACATCCCTCATCAAGTCCAAAATATAATTGGAGTCATGTATTTTATCTAAAGCATCAATTGAAGTATGAAAGATTGTTACCTTATCACAATATACAACAAAGTTGATAATGCTCCTTCTAGTAGGCCCAAACCAACCATCGCACATCAATGTCACCCCATAAGTATTCCACTCTCTTTTATAACTTTCGATCCAGGCTTTCATATCTGCGACCTGTTGTAAATATGGTCCATGAATCTCATAGGGTGTAGGAGGATAAATACCTGGACCGGCTTTTTGAACTGTACCAATCATCGATCGAAAGTACGTATTCGCCGCTGTCCATGCTGGAATATGGCTAAAATGAAACCAGTTGGCAATTGCCCTTCCTATTTGTTTTTTCTTGTCCTTATTTATGTAGTCATCAATTCTCGGTTGCTTTGACTCTGGATCTGGATATGCTGCAGGATCTAGATCATAGATGGTGGGAATTCTTGAACTTTTCTTTGATTTCTTTCCAAATGCACCAAACAAAGATTTGATTGAAGATGATTCCATTCTCATGGATTGACTCCTCTCTATTCCAGCAAACTGTAAATGTGAATGTGACCTTGCTACTGCACCAGAGGCACCACCCTTCTCAAATTGAGAACGTCCAAATTGTGCTCTATCTCGAAACCTCCTCTTGTTGCCACTGGTCCTGTCGAGAGGTCCGGATAGCCTTTTGTAAATGAGTTGCCTCTAAATCATCTGGACCAGCATAATTATCATCATCATCTAAGTCTGCATGAACAAATGATTGAGATGTGCGACGATCAACTACTTGTCTTCGAGCTCTAGATGCTATCTTTGCCTCTTTTTCTTTCTCCATATGCTCCCTCATCATCACTCGAACCTCTGCAGGTACCTTTTGACACTTCTTCACATCATTAAAGCCACCCACCAAGTGTTGTTTCAATCAGGTGACTCCACCTCCTCTATTTTCATGTCCACAGAAATTACATTTCCATTGATGCCGGTCCTTTCCCATTTTTCCAAAACGCCATCCAATATCTGGATCCTTCTGTTGCTTGTTATCGGGCTCCATCTAATTTAAAATAAATTATGAAATTAATGAGTATCTCAAAAATTTTGTTGCAAATTTTGCTGCAAATTTTGATGATTTTGTTCTTTATTTTTTTGTTACAAATTTTGTTCTTTATTTTTCTTTTCTTGTTAACTAAATTTTTACATATATTCTACTTTATACATCTGTCTTTATATATTCAATTATCTATATTTGTTTTGGATTTTGTTGTTGGGGCACATAGGTTTTAACTTGCATAGTCAAAAATAATAGCAATACCTTGTATAATAATAATTAACACATGTATTTAACCCACATGATGAAACATTACAGTCATATCCTTTTCTACTTTAGGAAATTTATGTATGTGTTTCTTTCTAGACATACTTAGCTATGATAATTAGATCTAATTTATTAATTATTAACATAACAAAATAGATCATATATTATAAAATAAGTCTTTTTTTTCGTGTGCAGATTTACACAGTAACGAAGAAAAAAGCAATCATTATATTATTGAGAATGATATTATTCTTACAATGATATACTATCTATTTCATATGAAGCTCTTAATTTATATTTTATTTAACTCTTTTTTTATTAATTAATATATTATTCTATTTTATTACGGACAAGAAATCTCTCTATATATAATTTTAAGCTAAATAAGAAATTATATTTATAATTGCATGAGCTTATTTAATATTATCAAACAAGAACCAAATTAAATTGGTTACAAGTTTTTGTATATGTGCAAAAACTAAATATAAAATTTTAGAAAAGTAGGAATACCGTTCGCGAATCTCGTTAAAATTTTAAGAAATGATGTATTTGAGACGCCTCCCTTCTTTTCCCTCTGGTAAAACCTTCTAATATAAAATAAAACATAATTAAAAAATAATGACAATAATTTAATAAATTATATTTTATTAATTGAAAAAAATATTTTTAATTTTAATAAGTCGTATAATATTTTGGATCAAGATACAAAGACTTATCGTTTTTTAAAACAAGCACAACACCCTCCTTCTTCAGATAAGCCTTCCGTCTGAGGGAACCTCCTTCTTCAGATACGCCTTCCGTTTGAGGGAACCTCCTTCACATAAGCCTTCCGTATGAGGAAAATTTATTATCACAGCCTCACAGGTCCCTATTTAACATTGCAGTTCGATTCGACCGTTATAAAATCTAAACGTTAAAATGAACGTTAAAAGGAATCAGACCGTTACGAATAATCGATTTTATTTTACCGTTGAAATGATCGTTAAAAAAGAATCCGAGGCAGACAACGGATACAAATTAATAAAATCCATCTGTATTATTTGTTCATTGAAATGATGTATTATTTGTTTTATATATCCCGTGATCCCTAACCTAACATATCAAATCATAGGCTGGTGCAAGGAATCTATTTCATTCGCGTCACAAGTCATGACCAATTTTCAGGCCGTCCCATTACAATTTTCAATTTCCAATTTCCTATTCCCGTCCACCCCATTCCCCTTTACAAATCCTTGCTCCGTACGCCCCACCCTAAAACAAAAATAGCGAGCCAAGCCCCATGGGACGCCCGACATTTCTTCCTCCCTCCCGGTCACCCCATGGCGGACGCCCAATGGTGGCCGACGCCTGACGGTGGCCGACGATGGGGCTCCCGACATTTCTTCCTCCTTCCTCCCGGTCGCCCCATGGCGGACGCCCGACGATGGCCGACGCCCGACGATGGCCGACGCCCAACTGATCCCTCCCTCCTCGCTCCTCCCTCCTCCGACTACTCTCTCCCCCCTTCGTGTTCTCGGGAGGTCCTCGTCTCCTCGTCTTCCCAGCGACGATACCGGATGCCAACGCCGATGACGACGGATCTATAAGCAAGAAGCAAATAGGTTGGTCCCCTCTCCTTCTTCTTCCTCACGACATCGAAAAAAAAAAATTAGGTTGCTCCAGGATGGCCGTACCGGCAACTAATCCGGCCGGAATGAAGCCGGGACGGAGGCCGGACGGCTGTTTCGTGGTCCCGCAGCCGTCCCATGTGCCGGAAATGCATAGATACGGGACGGCCGGGACGGCCCCCGTCCCGCCGGGACTTAAATCCTTGGTATAAAGCAAAGTTCACTAAACTAATATCGACATACCAGCCAGTGACCAATTTAGTACAAAACCAATACGTACCGTACCAAGCCGAGGTGTATTGAAACCAAGAAAAGGCAAGGGACAAGGGGGGAAGGGGAATGGGAAGGTGAGGGGAGGGGGGGCAAGAAAGAGTCGTACCTTATTGTGAAACACTAACCCTAGCTATCAAGGAACCATTGCCAATAGATCCAGAGAGGGATATTTGGGGGAAAAGAAAGGCAAAGGGAGATGGGAAGAGAGGAATTGATAGATCAGGAGAGAGGGGGAGCTCAGAAGAATAGAGAAAGAGAGAGAGAGGGAGAGGGTGAAGGAGAGGAGGGTGTGTACATATATATGTATGTGTATGTATATGCATGTGTGTGCACGCGCGCGCGCGCGCGCACGCACATGCACACACACACATATATATATACATGCTGCGCGCGTGCGCGCGCAAATGCACACACACGCATATATATATACATGCTGATTTCCCAAACCAACCTGTGGAACCGTCCCAGTAAACATTCAATCTGATTCAGTATGCCCCAAATTGTCTGGTTGAGGAAGCAAATGCTGAAATAAAGTATTCTGCAGATACCATGATGGTTCGCATGTATTGATAATGGAATGTAACTATGAAAGTACATATAGAAAAAATGAATGGCATGTTTGGTTATTCGGTGCATATATAAAAGAATTTGTTTGTTATTGTATAATTAGAATAAGCATAAGATGGTTCAAAAAAAAACTCCCTTTCTATTTTCCAAGGTTTTAAATCCCGTGGGACAGGGCTGTCCCGATTTTTTCGAATGGGACGCGTCGGCATCCCGACACTCAGGGCAGGAGATGTCCCAAGGTATCCCAATTGGGACACTAGGATGCTGACGGGATGTCCTGTCCCGACACAGAAGATAATACCCTGTTCCAGTGTCCCGTGGAATGTCCCGCCAGGATCTGAATCCTTGCTATTTTCTCATATAAGCAGTTAAGCACAATTGCTAATCTAAGTCATATGATTGTATCACTACCCTTTCCCTTCTTTTGGAGAATCTGGGTGCACCTAGAAATTGCCCCTCGACTGCTATGTGGTAAGCGTTTTCAGGGAGTATAAATTGTATGGCCAAGAAGAGTAGATCCACAAAATAGTCCATCAACTTCTACTAAAAAACAGGGCAATCGAATTGAAGGTAGTGTCATTAACCTATTCTTCAATAAACATTGGGCATTGCAGATATAGGATTGCCAGACCAAGGTATGAAGGAAAGCAAAACATGCAAATACACTGGGCAAAATACTTGCTTTTTATTACATTAGCATTGCCACCTAGACACTTGCCTGAGGTGCCCAATGTCTTTTTTTTTTTTTTTTTTTTTTGGGGGGGGGTTTGTGGGGGGGTGAAAAAATATCCTCAAACACATGATACAGCACACTCCAAGCATCTAGGCGCAGGGGCACATACACACAGAAATACACATAGAAGTCATTATGCTCAAAAAAAAAAAAGTCAAATAGAAAAGACAAACAAGGGACAGATATATGATGACTAACGAACAAAATAATATAATAGTCATAAGTTTATAAATTGTTTTCTAAGTTACTCATGAGGTTCATTTAAACTACTTACGATACATTAAGATACTCAAACTAACAATAATCATGATAACCTTATCGTAAAATGTAATAAGACTTTGCTTAAAATGTCTAACAATTAAAACTAAGAGTCCTTGCATGACACTACAAATAAAAGCGACAAGCGCTGCTAGGATTGGAAATGAGCCAAACACAAACCGAGCCAGGCCTGGCTCCTCAGCACTTTTACTAATTGAGCGGAGCTTGAGCTTCTCATGAACAGCTTATTCAAGAGATGTCATAATAATCTAGGATCTTTCAATGCCTTCATTTGTATATCTTGTTAATAATAATCTCAATTATATTTTTAATATTATAATTAAAATATGTTCTATTCTAAACAGCCTAAGTTAATTTATAAAAAATAATTGTAAGATATTTATTTTATTGATAACAACAATTAAAATGATATTATATATAATATTTAAATAAGTATCCCAAGCTGATTCTAGCCAAGCTCAAGCAAGCTTAGCCAAGATCTAGTTAGGTTCATTTCTTAACCGAGCGAGCAGAACTCAAGCCAAATTTCAAGCCAAACTAGAGCTTGCTCACTTGCCGGTCCTTTTAGCTGATGTTGGCAAGACACTTCAAAGTAGCATATCCAATCATGCCCTATTGGGTCCTACATTCCTACCATGTCCAAAAGTCAAAAGTGATAATACTTCCAAATGCCTGAAAAATAATTGTATGAAGGAAAGCAAAACATGCAAATACACTGGGCAAAATACTTGCTTTTTATTACATTAGCATTGCCACCTAGACACTTGCCTGAGGTGCCCAATGTCATTTTTTTTTTTTTTTTTTGGGGGGGGGGGGTTTGTGGGGCGGTGAAAAAATATCCTCAAACACATGATACAGCACACTCCAAGCATCTAGGCGCAGGGGCACATACACACAGAAATACACATAGAAGTCATTATGCTCAAAAAAAAAAAAGTCAAATAGAAAAGACAAACAAGGGACAGATATATGATGACTAACGAACAAAATAATATAATAGTCATAAGTTTATAAATTGTTTTCTAAGTTACTCATGAGGTTCATTTAAACTACTTACGATACATTAAGATACTCAAACTAACAATAATCATGATAACCTTATCGTAAAATGTAATAAGACTTTGCTTAAAATGTCTAACAATTAAAACTAAGAGTCCTTGCATGACACTACAAATAAAAGCGACAAGTGCTGCTAGGATTGGAAATGAGCCAAACACAAACCGAGCCAGGTCTGGCTCCTCAGCACTTTTACTAATTGAGCGGAGCTTGAGCTTCTCATGAACAGCTTATTCAAGAGATGTCATAATAATCTAGGATCTTTCAATGCCTTCATTTGTATATCTTGTTAATAATAATCTCAATTATATTTTTAATATTATAATTAAAATATGTTCTATTCTAAACAGCCTAAGTTAATTTATAAAAAATAATTGTAAGATATTTATTTTATTGATAACAACAATTAAAATGATATTATATATAATATTTAAATAAGTATCCCAAGCTGATTCTAGCCAAGCTCAAGCAAGCTAAGCCAAGATCTAGTTAGGTTCATTTCTTAACCGAGCGAGCAGAACTCAAGCCAAATTTCAAGCCAAACTAGAGCTTGCTCACTTGCCGGTCCTTTTAGCTGATGTTAGCAAGACACTTCAAAGTAGCATATCCAATCATGCCCTATTGGGTCCTACATTCCTACCATGTCCAAAAGTCAAAAGTGATAATACTTCCAAATGCCTGAAAAATGAAGTGTCTAGGTAAGCTAGATATTACATGAATGCTTGTATGCAACCGAAACTTGGACTTTAATAGATAAGCCAAAGATAAGTGAAGTTGTAACCCTCAAAACACATTAGCCAAGGATGAATAAAGTTTAACTTAAGAAACTGAAAGCAGTTACATCACAATTAGAACATTGAAATTCTCTATTATGTAAAACCATGATTTCTTCAAAAAATAAAAAGCACGTGAACTAATTGCAACTTTTAACATTTTAGTCCCCACAGATCAAGAATCTCATTCCCGTAACCTAATATAGCATGCTTCAAATGGTATGCACCAATGAAACAAACCAATTATCTCTTATGACAACCACATTTTGTTCTCATTGTTTTCTCAACAACATTTAAGTGGACCATTTCTAAGCAAGTTATCCAAAATGGGAAATTCCTGGTGTTCAGTTTTGACAATTTTTTTGCTTGAAAGTAATGCAAATAACCTCTCTCTGTCATTTTGAAGAAGTTTCTCGCCTTAGAAAATTATGAATCAATATAAACAATGATGCAACCGTGTAACAATAGTAATGGTAAGGTGGAAATGTCACTGAACAGAAAACGATAAGAGAAAATGTCACTGAACCACAAAATTTTTGCTCCCCTAAAACAAAAAATCATGATTCTACAATTCAATTAATCAATGAACTAGCTGCTAAGTTGCCTTACAAGTTGCAGCTGATCCACAAAGAGTATGACATCCAGAACAATACAATTTTTCCAAACTAGAAATGAGTGCATCAAACTTAAATCTCTTAATCATCATGAAGGGTGTTTTAAAGCATTAAAAGGGAGAACGATTTTGCTTAACTTGTTCCATAAATTATCCAACAATTATTTCATTAGTTGATACAATATTCATTTGTCTGTGCATACAATATACAAAAAAGAAGTTTGTCTATGTGTGTCTTGGAAATCCGGTCCATCAAAAAAGCAAATCATTTTGGAAGTCATCTAACTAAATATAATATTCTGTTGTGCCATTTCAAGCAAAGATGGGGCAATTCAAGAAGATACAGTTACCTGAGCATAAACATTGGGACAATCAACTATATTAGCAAAATCAAAGCATTTTGTTTTATGCTTAAGCAGGAGAAAGTCCTTCAATTAAAAAGAAACGCAAAATAGGAGAAGGCGGGTGATGATGATGATGATGATGAATTCAAGAATTTTTTGTATCACAAGTGTCCACCAACTAGACAGATTTACCTAGATAGACATACATCTAGCACCTCTTACCCTTTATGGTTAAAATTTATTAAACTAATTTCAAGAACCAGGAATGAATATGTTACAAAATATTTTTTTAAAGAAATCTATTGATACCCGACTATCTTGACTCTTGCCTCTTGCCCATAAATCCAAGCAAGAACATGATTATTTAACATTTACCCTCTTGAACTCCATATAACTCCTTGCTTGCTTCTTATATTTTAGAATACATGATGCCCATAAATAGCAAGCTAGTACCTGATTCTCTAGTTGTCCTGTGCAAGTACATTAAAACCTCAACGACCATCAACTAAAGAAATTGGGAATATCAATTAGCTGAAATGCATGATATTACAGCATTGATATCTAATCCTGAATTAATACAAGCATGTCATATCAAGCACACAAAACACAGCAGAAAAACACAGATGAAAAAAAACAAAAAGCAAAGCAAAACAAAAGTTGGTATGCGCTTCTGATTTGACTAGCAAAAAACAAAGTAAAGGTATGAGATCAACTACATAATGCTTAAACCCTAAAATCTAGAGAAATGAGGCAAAAAACATACTATAATCCGCCCTTCGATCCTCAAATCCCTCTGCTCAAAGAGCCAGATCTGGATGCGAGCTTTCTAGAACAATCCAACAACGAAAAAAAAAAAAAACAAAATCAGCAATTCTATTAAAACAATAAAACAATAAACCAAAAAAAATACGGATAGATCCAAACTTACGCTCTGAAGAAACCTGAAGATAAGATTCTGCCGCGCGAGCAACGAATCCCCGCCCACAATTAGAACAAAAGGCAAAACAAAAGATTAGGCTAACTAGAAAAAAGAAGAAAAATTAGAGTTTCAACAAAAAGGAAAGTCGGAGGAGAGCGTACGATAGGTTGGGTCATGATCCTCTGGACCTTGGTGGAAGCCATGGCTGCCTTTCCTTCGGCTTCTGCGAGGTCTTTCCGTTCTCTCTTAGCTGTGGCCGAAGACCGATAGGAACACTGATAAAACCCTAGGTATCGGAGTAAGGGAGGAGGTTGCTCAAGGGATTATCGGAGAGAGGAGGCTCAGTGCCTCGAGTGTTCGTCTGTTCGATGGAATGATTTTTTACCAAAAGGCACCCGTCTTATACATCTATACTCGATGCTGCGCCCGGGCGTTCAATGGAGTATAACAATTCTGGTATTTAATATAATTTAATTTTTTAAATAAAATTTATTATTTTTTAAATTTATTATTTTAAATTTATTTTAAAATTTTAGTGTTTAAGATTTTTTTAAAAAAAACTGAGCGAAAAAAAAATAATTATGCAAATTTTAGAAAAAAAATAATTTAAAACTAAACCAAGACTTCTTTATTTTTATAAATATAATAATAATTTATATAAAAAATATATTTTTTAACGAAAAAATGATTAAAAAAATTTTGATACTCGGCGGTCATTAAATTCAAATAATACTATTTTAGTTATATATAACTAAGGCTGCAAATGGATCGGGTTGACTCGTGATCTGACCCGATCCAATCTGTTTAGACCCGATTCAACCCGTTTTTATAGATCCGTGGATCCGAGTCGGATTCTAAAATTAGACCCGTTCTATTTTTCGGGTCGGGTCTGAATTTATTGAATTTAGACCCAACCCGACCCGATTCGACTCGAATATACTAATACTGTTAGGATCATATCTATTTAGATCTTTAAATTATAATTTAAAATTTATATGAAACTTATTTTTAATATAAAAATAAAGTTATAATTATTTTTATATTTTAATTTATTTTAAAAATAATATTATTTGTTATCTATTTTATGGTTAATAATAGTTGGCTATGTAATAATTGAAATATTGTTATTTATATTTTATCTAGATCATATTTAGATTTAAATTTTTTAGATTATAACCGGATTTTTTATGGACCCGATCCAACCCGAATGATCCATTGGATTAAAAATTCTAATGGTGAACCTGACTCGACCGGATCCGATTTTCTAGTATGTTAGATCTGGATCTAATAGTAAGACCCGATCAAAGAATCAGGTCGAATCGAGGTCACTCATGATCTGATCCGATCCGATCCATTTACACCCCTATATATAACTACATGCCGGGCCCATGCAACACATAAAATATAATAATTTTGATATTTAATAATATTAAAATTTATTATCTATTATATTATTTTTAAATTTATTCAAGTTTTATTTTAAAGTTTTAATGTTTGAAATTTTTTCTCCAAAACTACGCAGAGAAGTCTGGTAAAGTTTTGGAAGAAAATTCTCTTTAAAACTAAGCATTGATTTTATACATATAATTGATAGATTATATAGAACATATATTTTTTAATAAAAAAAGGGCTACAAAAATTTGATGCTCGGCGGTCATTGAATCTAGATGGTACTACTTTAATTATATACTAGATGCTGGCCCGTGTGATATATAGAGTATAATAATTTTGATATTTGATATAATTTAAAATATATTCAATAAAATTTATTATATTAAATCTAGTATTTAAAATTTATTTAACTTTTATTTCAAAATTAGATGCTAGGTCGTGCGATGCACGAATATCATAATTTTAATATTTAATATGATTTAAAATTTATTTATAAAATTTATTATTTATTATTTAAAATATATTCAAATTTTAATTCAAGAATTTGATATTTAAAAATTCTTTCTAGAACTAAACCAGACTTATTTATTTTTATAAATATAATAGATTATATAAAATACGTAATTTTGAACAAGAAAATGTACTACGAAAATTTGATGCTCGGTAGTCATTAAATTTAGATAGTACTACTTTAGTTATATATAATAGATAGATTTTAATATTTAAAAAATTCTCTCCAAAATTAAGCCCGGCTTCTTTACTTTAATAAATATAATAGATTATATATAAGGTTTAATTTTGAGCTGGAAAAAAGACCATAAATATTTGATACTTGATAGACATTGAATCTAAATAGTACTACTTTAGTTATATATAACCAAATATTGGGCCGTGTGATGCACGGAGTATAACAATTTTGATATTTAGTATAATTTAAATTTATTTAATAAAATCTATTATCTATTAAATTTATTATATATGTTATTTTAAATTTATTTGAATTTTATTTCAAAATTTTGATGTTTAAAAATTTATCTCCAAAACTAAGCCAGACTTCTTTATTTTTATAGATATAATATTATATAGAATGTATAATTTTAAAGCGAAAAAAATAGCTACAAAAATTTAATACTTGGTAGCCATTGAATCTAGATAGTACTACTATAGTTATATATATTAGATTTTGATGTTTAGAAAAATTCTTTCAAAACTAAGCTACAAAAGTCTGGTGCAAGTTTTTGAGAAAAAATCTCTCCAAAATTAAGCCATATTTCTTTATTTTTATAATTTTTATAATTATATAAAAAATATAATTTTAATGAAAAAAATAATCAGAAAAAGATGACATGGTGATAGCCATCGAAATCAAGTAGTAAAAATTTAGTTATATATAATAGATTGATAACAGAAATTCGATGCATAGAATTGATGCATAACCGAATTCTTGTCAAGGACTTAAACATAAAACCAGCCATGAATGGCTAATTTTGATGCCCTTCAAGAGGCACAACCCTTTAATGTTTGGGGGCTTTAATAACAAAATTAGACTCGTAATAAAATTTAATTTTCCTATGCAAAATATTTATTTTGCTTGGAAGTTACCAAAGGTTTTCTATAGTCGTTTATCCAAACATGGAGGTTTTCTTACAGGTTACCGCTTACCGGTTGACTTGAGGTTCATGTTAATTAATGGTGGAGGCTCATCGAGTTCGATAGCAACAGGCACCGTGTTTTAGATTGCCACCTCGTAAGTTTTTTTTTTTTTTCTTAAATTTGAAAATTATTAGAGTTTGGTTTTTCGGTATGAAAGATGGCAAACGATAATTGTATATCCCAATAAGAGAGCAGAATAATTGCAACACCCCAATCTAATTAAATATTTTATATAATTTTTTTATGTGATTTAACAAATATGTTTATGATTTTGAAAACTACGGTCCCCTTATTTTTTTATCTTACAACTAAATCAAGAAGTATATTTATCTGAACTATGAATTGTTATACTCAAATTCCACCGTATTGATACTAGATACCATATCAATACCTGGTACAATATACAATACATCCTCTACTGAAACATCCATTTAATTATTTTTTTTCTTTTGTTTTATCATGGTATATTTAAGTATAAATTAATACACATCTCCATACGCTTTAACATGGATGATACATCTCGGTATAAGATAGTACGGGATATATACCAACCTCGGTCCCCCAACCCCCGTAGCCATTCCTCACCCGAAAGTATTTATTATATATATTCCTAACTTTTTCACTATCACCGACCAACATATATATCCCTAACTTTTTCATTACCACCAACCAACCAACAGGTGAACGGGATATTTTCACTACCACCGATCAACAAGGGCTCTATGATTATTTTATTATCGAAATATATCTACATCAAGACTCGAAAAAAATATTCACTAATATTAAAAAATACTAGTGAATATTTTTTAATACTAATAAAAAAAATATTCACTAGTATTAAAAAATACTAGTCTACGTCAAGACTCGAAATATGCCCCTGAAATTTCGAGTATGGTAGGAGGATAAGACAGTTGCCTTAAAAATATTCACTAGTGATTGAATTTCTTTGATTTAGCTATGTGAAAAAAATATGCATCGATAATGATTTTTCATATAAATTAATGATCATAAATAAATCTATCAACGAATTATTAATCATTCCTCTAGTCACGGTAGTCCATGATATGTACTCTCTTAGCATCACCAATCCATAAATAAATAAATTTTGTAGGAAATTATTTAAACTACATTGCTAGTGAATCATAAGGCAACTAGTCCTATCAATAGTTAATGTGAAGGGAAAAGTTGTGTAGGGTAATCGTGTCTTGTAGTTATGTAAATATATCCTCCATAAGTTTCATAAGTTTTGTATTATGTTTGGAGGATTAATAAGTTTTGTATTGTATATGGGTGCAATGGTTCATGTTAAATATATCCTCCATTTATCTAGATGCTGTAGAACTTTAAAATCAAATTAGACCAGAGGATTGCTCTCTGATCAAGCTCGTAGTTATGTAAATAATTTGAAAAAGCACCATCTTGTTAAAAGATTCTATACATCTGCCATTTCTTAATGCATTTTTTTAGGCAAAGATTTTTTTTTTCTTTCTTTGTGGATGGTAAATATTTTTCAAAACATGAAGTATGAATAAAATTCATGTTTGAATTGAAATCGAGATACTAATACAAGTCCTTCCATTTTGAATCTGATAGATTCATATATGAAAGAGGTTGATAATAAATTTTTTCAAAATTAACTATTTATTTTTTTGTTAAAAATATAGCAGAAATGTCCATGATCGAGTAAATAATTCTACGAATGAATGGATCAGATCGAAAATGAAACATCAGCCAATAGACTTTTCAAATTGATGGTTGATATTTAAATAATCAATAATTCAAAATCAACATACAGCATTTCTTCTTATAGGTACCAATTTTGTCTCTATCTTTAAGTTACGAGGTGTAATTGGAAATAATGCATTTACACTACAAAGTGCGGCCTGTGAAAAATGAAGTAAAAAATGAAGTAATAATCCTTTTTTTTTTCTTTTTTTTTCTTTTTTTATCAAAAAAAATGAAGTAAAAATTTACACACCAGCTTAACCTCACAATATTAAAATGAAAGGAATTTAGATATACCAACGGAGGGCCTTTGGCGGAATTCCATTGGCAAAAGATTGTTCAAATATAAAATCCATTTGCAAATATCAATAGAAAAAGTATTGCCTAGCTTCGAGGATGATAGAAAAAGATAAATTATTCTTTTTTACATAAAAACCACATTTCATCTTGTTCGTACTTGAAAAATAAATATTTTTAACCGCTTGTTGGGATATCCTGGTTCAGCCACGAACCAGGCTCCGGTTCAACTTATTGAAGCCCTGGTTTTTCTCACTACGGACTTCGAACTAAGCGAAGGCCAACTGTAAGCAACTCAAGGTTTCACACCGAACTACAACATCCGAAGACCAGTCCTTCGGGTAACATCTTCAGTCCCGGTCGAAGTCTGAACTACTCATCGACTTCCGAAGATACGAACTTCGGTCCCCGCCGTAGACATGATCTCCGGCCTCGAAAAAATATCAAGCCTTCGGCCCACGCAAGGGGAAACCCGAAGCTTGAACCACAATCTGTTCTAAAAAGAAAACTGTAACCAACGGTTACAGTCGACACTCATCATGCCATGATCATGGTGCGCAATTCCTGCAGCCATGCCTCCGATCTGGCTGGAACCGCTCATTGACAACCCACGATCGACTATTATGGGAGTGAATAGCTCCCCATGATCTCCAGGAAAAGAGCGGGCCACGGACCGGAGGCCATCTTTTAAATATGGATAAGAAGGATGGCTCGAGAGGTACGCGTAAATAATATCGCACATACACATTTTCAATCTCCAAGAGCTCTTTTTCTCTTCCACTTTCGACATCTTTCCCATTCTGTGGCTGGAATCCGCCAATGACTTAGGCATCAGAGTGTCTCCGCCGGAACAACTCCGGCAAGGGATCTGTTTTGTAGGTGAACCAGGGAGCGGTCCTGCGACGCACGGCTCCGACAGGCCGATCCAAGGACTCCACGCCAACACCACTAAATATTACTAAATATTGTATTATCATTGAATTATCTTCATGAATATTTATAGTCACTTAGCTCATGTAAATTTTAGTTCCTCTTTTTTCTTTTTTTTCTTTTTACAAAATCTTGTCCAATAATATTTTTATTACCGCACTGCAAGCCAAAAAAAAAAAAAAATGATAAATAAGAAAAAATTTAAGGTTTCACAATCTATATTTGAAGTGGAGATGGAAAGTCTTTTATCACTAGCTCCTCTAATATATATTGCAAGATCGGGTAAAATTTATCAAAAAAAAGGGCATTATATGAAATCTAAATTTCTTGTATATCATTTTTTTTTTTTTTTTTTTGGTCATGGTAACCATATGCAGTCAACGAAATTGTTTTGAGTTGATCGAGTATTCAACTTTGTTATTTCAAAAATATTAGACCATATGCTAACTATAACCAATGCATTCAATAAGAATAACTAATTATATAAAAGTAGATCAATAAACAAAAAAATAATAAAGACAAATTTCATTGCGTTTAAATCATTTATTTTAACATATTTTTATAAGTTTAAATATTTCATATAACTAATAAGTGCTCATTTACTAAGAAAAAATGATACACCAAACTCAAATTTTTTTGGAAACCTTATATATAAATTTTTTTTTAAATGCATAAACAGTTGGTTCAGACTTGTAATTTTGGCAAGTGTTTGTTAAAATTTGGACTCAGCAAATTTGATAAGATTGGCTTCTGCCAGCTTTTCTAGAAAGGAGATAATTTTTTATTCTATTATTTTTTAAAAAAAATTAAAGGGATGACTGGCAACCGTTTTATAATAATTTATTGTATCGATAACAACCTCCTTCTAATTAACCGGTCCCAAGTAAGTGAGAATAGAAAGTTAGGTAAAAGAGATATCCAGTAATAGTAAGCACAAAAGAAAACCCCATATTATCTTTGTTCGATTGAAGTTACTTTTTTTGCACTTTACCATAATTTTATGCTTACTTGCAGACACTCTTTTGGTTTCTATATTCCTAGTAATGATGGTACGAGATGCTATACTGGTCCGGGATACTATGATGTTCCTTTTTATCATTTTAATTGGTATCACATGTTCCCGTAGGATGATCTAATCAATTTGGAGTTTGATGATAAGAGTTTTTCTAATTTGAAGCATATGCAGGAGCTTATTTGTGAAACTTATATGACTGGTTTATGGATACTTATTATTTGTCTCAACGTGGAAAATGGTTACATTACTTAGCTTAGTATATTTTTACTTGTTCCACATTTTCAAGATAGCACGTTACAAATTGTATTCATTTTTACTAGTACAATATATTCAAGCTATCTGATATTTTTTTCATTGCTCTTCAAATTGTCTATATTTATAAGCTGCCAGGTTCTACATTTTTAAAGTAGTCCAAGTTCTACGTTATCGATTGGCCCAAGTTATATATTTGTTTTCACTTTTACCGGCATTTTGGATTCTATCATCATTTATAAAGGCTATCAAGTATTTGGGAGAACGAATATTTTTTATTATCATTATATTCATAGCATGTGTCATCATTTTAATGTTTTTAAAAATATATTGTCTACTCTTATTTATCCTCATAATATGATCTACAGGTGCTTTCTGGAACTTGTCGTCATTTATATATCTAGATTAGTGCTTCCGGAATATGGTCATCTTTTTTCTACTTTTGGAAACATGTTTTTACTCCTCGATATCTTCAATACATATTTAGATCAATGCCACATCTTCAATTTTTGTATGAGGCCATATTGTTGGGTTTAATTTGTACATGTCTACTTTCTTTTGTATATGACACTATTATTTATATGCTTATTGGTTGATCTTTGTGAAGGACAATGTAAATCTCTTTTATATTTACTAATATAGGGCTACTCCGTTTTACTAAAAAACCCTTCCTTTTGTTAAAAGGAAAAATGAAGTGAGGGAACACAACTAATATAGCTACTCCTTTGAGTAACTATAAAGGGTTTTTTTTTTTTTTGATATAGCCGGGCGGTTACACAGCTTTGGTATGAGGGCAGCCCAAAAAATCAAGAGAAATAAACTTCTGAAAGGGAAGATGAATACTATCATCCTAGAACCATGACCAATCGGTAGAATGCTGAGCAACATAGAAGGCAACCCAATCTGCAACACAGTTTACCTCCCGATAGACATGGTAGGCTGTAGCTGTCATGGGAGGCTGTAGGAACTTTCAAATATCACGAAGAAGATGATGGACATTACAACGACTCGACATGTCCTGAATCCAGGTAATAACAATAGAAGAATCATCTAATAATAATCCTGTGAGCATGTAGATATTGGATAGCTCTGATGATACTAGCCACGCAGCTCTAAGTTCCGCTTCTGAGACAGACATGTCATGAAGCAAAATTTTCTCAACTACAAGAAGCCTCTTGTCATCATCCCGAATGATATACCCTCCACCACCATCAGCACCGCGAATACCACCATCAAAGTTCATCTTGACAAACCCTAGAGGAGGGGGCTCCCAGGAAATGTAAATAGCCCTCCAGGCAGCTATTAAGATGTCATGGGAGTTCCAGGAATCTGGGGTTACAAGAGAGGTGACAGTGTCAAACTGGCGATACTCCATCGCCATGAACCTGGCTCTCTAGAAAATCTGATGAGCCGGGATGGCCTAAGCCTCAAAGATCATCGCATTTCTATACAGCTAAATCTGATAGGCAATATAAGCAGCAAAATGGCACTCCTGTGCCAAACTCAGGTGGAGAAAATCAAGGAAGGAGCGCAGCCGTAAGCCATCATTGACATCCTAAGGCCAGCTCCCAGCAAGTCTCCAAATCAACCTCGCTCTATGATAGCCCAAGATCGCATGCTCAGTAGACTTGTCCTGACTACCACGTATCGGGCAAGACACCGGCAACTCTATCCTTTGCGCCTGAGAAGAGTCATCGTAGGAAGACGATTCCAAGCCATCTTCCAAAGAAAGAGATGCACTCTCGGATGAATGGAAAGTCTCTGTATCTAGGCTGCCGCATATCTCGTTTCTGACTGTCCCCTACACAAATCATAAAGGGTGCTCGAAGGAGCCTTGGGATAGCAGGAAGGGCCCCAGACCCTCAAGTCTTGACCTCGGTGAATCGAAATCGGGACAGCAAGAATCCGAAAGGCTAGCTGGCTCCCAAAGAGTCTGGATATCTCCCGAACTCTCCAAGCCCTACCATCATCCATCAATAAATCTCAAACCCGAAGATTGTCAGTAATCTTCGTACTCACAAAGGTTGGCCACCTAGATAGAGAAAAGTAGAAATCCATGCATCCTAACTGACATCAATCGTGATCTCATTACCAACAAAGCATCTGATATGGGTCATCATAACAGGGGCATGGGCACAAATCTCTTTCCAGATATAGGAGCAACCATGAATCATCTGAAACTGGAATCCTTGACTCCAAGCACCATAGCGGGCTCTCATCATCCTGCTCCATAGGCAGTTAGGTTGGAGGAGATATCTAATAGCATGTCTGGCAATAAGAACCTCCCTCCTCACTATAAAGGACTGGATCCCGAAACCACCATCCCTGACTGGCCGGCATATAGTATCTCAAGCTAGCAGATGAACATCATGCTATCATGTCTGGGCCTCCATAGGAAGTTACAGAAAAGCTGCTCCATCTCCTTCAAGTAGGAGCTGGGAATCACAGTATCCACCAAGAGGTAAACATGAATAAAGCTAATGACAAACCTAATGAGAGTAAGTCTACCCATCATAGAGAGAGTAGAAGCCTACCAGCCCTTAAGACGATCATGAACCCGCTGTACCATGGATCTACAATTCATCCTTCGCAACCTCCCCCCAGTTATAGGGACTCCTAGATAAGTAAGAGTTTTGGACTGCTTCGAAATCCCGAGTCTGGTTAGGATATCCAACTTCTTTCGGATCTTTGCCCTAGAACTGAAAATAATAGAGAATTTCTACAAATTGACAAGCTATCCAGATCCACGGCAATAGGATTCCACAACAGAAGCAAAACATCTAGCATTCTGAAGCGAGGCCCGACCAATAAGGAGACAATCATTTGCAAAAAGAAGATGAGAGAGAGGATGGGCTCCAGGAGCGAGTCAGTAAGACTCCAATAAAGAACTCTGGACTGCACCTCTCAGAGCCTGAGAAAAAGCATCAGCATATAAGATGATCAGGTAGGGGGACAGGGGGCAACCTTGTCGGAGATCGATCGTCGAAGGTAAGTAATGAGTTGGAGCACCATTCACTAACATGGCAAAAGTATGGTCTTCAATACAGTCCATGGTCCGTTTGATCCACCTGTCCTGAAAGTCGAAGTCATGAAGAGTTCGCCAAAGGAAGTGCCAGCTCATCCGGTCATAGGCACGTTCCATATCAAGCTTGATTGCCATGAGACTCCTTCGAGATGAGGTATGCTTGAGATCATGCATAAATTCCTGGATAAGGAGGATATTATCGATAATACAGCGATCACTGATGAAGGCTCCTCAGGATTCATGAGACGAGGCACAATCATCTGTAACCGCCTAACCAAGATCCTTGCACATATTTTGTAAAGAGTGGTACAGAGGCTGATTGGCCTAAAGTAGCTCGGAGCAGAAGTATCGGGTCTCTTTGGGATCAGAGTAATCAGGGTTTTCTTCCACTCAATAGGAATACTAGAACCAAAAGCCACATGTACTGTCTCGACAACCTCACCTCCAATAATGGACCAATACCGATGGAAGAAGAGTGGAGGGCATCCCGCCCTCCAAAGAAAATACAGGGAGAATGAGGTTTGAGTTCTCCTGATCAGAGACACGGTTCAGTGGATAAGGACTCTAGCAAGACACATCCTCTCCAAGAGGAAGGTTCCATATGGATCTAAAATATTGAAAAATCCGCTCACTGATCACATCACTATCAGTCACCATAGTGCCATCATCCTCTCTCAGCTGTCTAATATGATTGGATGACCTTCGGATCATAGTAGTCTGATAAAAGAATATGGTGTTTTTGTCTCTTTTCTCGATCCATTGCATCCTACATTTATGCATTTATAAAATCTCTTGTTGTCTCGGAAGAGAGTGGCGGGAGGATAGATAGCGATGAAGCATCCCCAGGTCAGCCTCTTGGAGACCTCCATTCTGTTCCACTAGATAAGCCTTCGCCTGGCCAACTCTAGCCTCCGGGTCATCCGATACCTTGCATCTCCACGAATCAGCAAGCTTCAAACCGCCCTGATCAACCCCCAGGACCTAGGATAGAGGGTCCATAACTTCTTAAAGTGGAAGGGGGGGTCAGATATATGTGTACCATCAATAGTGATCAAGAGAGGGCAATGATCCGATGCAATCCTCGGGAGGTGCTGAACTTGCTGTCCAGGAAAGCGTTGCATCCAATCAGCTGATCCAAGAGCTTGATCGATCCTCTCCCAAACTCTAGCACTGCCGGACCGGTTATTGCACCAAGTGAATCGATAACTAGAATAACCTAGGTCAATCAGGCTAGTATCACCCATAAACTCCCTGAACTCTCTGGAGTCAATGCTATCCATATATTGCCTGCCTCCCATCTTCTCACGAGAGCCTTCAATCCAATTAAAGTCACCAGCAATAAGAGAAGGTAGGTCCTGAGTAACTAACCTGGAGATCTCATGTCAAAGCCTCCGTCGCTCCCTATACCCAGTGCTCGCGTATATGCCGGATAGAAGCTAGGTGCTATCCATCTGGTCCGAGATCACCATGACCACTTGCTGCTCACAACTATGAAAAGCATCAACCCTCACAGGCCCCGCCTTCACATCATAAGATACCTCCTGAAAGGCTCCTAGACTCAATGGCATAGGTGCTCCACATGGGATGAAGCCACTGTCTCACTTGATCCAAGCTCCTGCCAAATAGACGGGTCTCAAAAGGAACAGAGATATTAGGGCAATATTGGTGAATCAATCTACCAAAAGTAGTTCAGAATGCAGGTTTCCTTACACCTTGGGAATTCCAGATCAGAAGCCTCATGGTGACACATGACGTGAAGTGGGTCCACTCCATAACGCCCCTCGGTCTGCTCTAATATATCCCCATATGATGAATCCAATATCCCGGAGGTCCCATGACTTGCCTCCTGAACGTGTCTTAGTCTCCCCACAGTCTCCTCATGAGACAAACCTTATGGCTCCACCACCATCGCTAGCTCCTGTGTCGGAGATTCGGAGTCAACTCGGGACTCCAACACTTGCAGAGTCATCTGGGTTGGGATGTTAGACCCCTCCTGTGAGCCACTCGCTGAGAAGATGAAGGTCCCCTAATCATTCCTCGCAATCGAAAGTGGAACCTTAGCTTGAGGAATGCACGGATCTATGGCGACAACCTTGTCCTTCCTTTTAGGTTTCTTGTCGGGTCTTGACATCTTGGACGTTGTAGAGCTATGCTTCCTCTCTACTAGGGCCAGATAATTTGTAGGAGACCGGGCATGCTTTGAGTGGCCCAGATCCCTACTAGTTTCCCTACTGGGTTCTTTCTCTAATTTGTCCAAACCCAAGTTCCCAGTATCACATTGCAATGGCCCAAATTGGCCCAATAACCCAATATTTAAACCTGTACCCCCTTCCTCCAAGGATGTTGAAGGATGAGGATGGGACCGTCGATGGACGATCTTCGCAGGCTTGGACCACCCCTCAATATGTGGAGCACCATCATATTTTTTCCCCCTAAGGCTTACAGATTCTTTTCCTTTCCATTGCGAGCTTGAGTCTAAACTACTCTTGATGTCCTTCTTCCCTAAACCATCTACCTTGTCCACAGATGGTAGCCATCGCCGAACAACAACTAGCCAAGGGCCCAAGCCATGTTCGCTCATACTCCGTTCCTCCCTTTGCTCATCAGCATTGGCTAAATTTTCTGATTGAAGCTTTGCCGGTACTCCATTATCAGTGACCGAATAAGCATCCTCGGTGATATGGAACATCTTACGTTTGAAACAGATCCCGGACAGGTTTTCATAGACAAATCGCTGCCAACGACTACCCTCTGGACCACCAATCAAAACCCCCGGCCGAACAGGTGAAAGAGGTTAATGCGAATGGTAGCCCTGGCAAATCCCAGTCGTCGGTGTTGAGCAGTACATTCATCCAGAAAAACAAACTCATTGACTCAGCTGGTAATCCATCATAGTGTCTCCATCCCCCAGAGTTCGACCGGAAGAAGTGAGAGTCGTATCCAAACCATGGCGGTCTGGATCGCCATCTCCACTGGGATGAATCGTGGTCGCCACGGCTTAAGAGCAAGAACCTGGCCGTTGATGATCCAAGACCGGTGTAGAACCTCGTCACGGTCTCCCGATTCCTCGAACTGGAGCAACAAGAAACCACTATTAAGATTAAAGCCCTCCACATCGCCCTTAAAGCTCCCCCGTAGCCGGATCTCATGGATGACACCTTCCACCAGTAGCTTCCGACCGAGTGATTTAGCCACCAGTCCCTTGGCAATCTAAACTCATATGATGCCTGATCTTCTCATCCGGCAGTTCGACGACCTCCAGAAATGGCGGATGAGCTCCGCGACGATGTCTGGACACTGACCGACCGGAAGAATCCTTAGTTCCATAGAAAAATGGCGGTCCCCTAATACCGCAAGCCACTAGTATTCGTCCGGCTGCCAACCATCCTCCATCACCGATGATCACTTTCAAGGACCACGCAGTCACTAACAATCAGGCATCCAAGAAGAGAAGCATGAATCTTCGAGCAACGGCTCTCAGCGGGTTCCTATAAAAATTCTCACTCCACTAAGAAATACTCGATACAGAATAATAACCAAAATGGCTCAATTTCTTTTTATTATAATAAATATTATTCGAAGCTCCATGTTGTATGAAGGAGTACATTATCCCATTCCTGTCAAAGCAGCAAGTCTACCCCCACAACCTTTTTCTTCCTTGTCAATTTAACGAAGAAGCGCACTTAGTTTAGCTTATAATGTTCCGCGTAGCAGCCGACCGCTCCTCGTTCACGCATCGGGTATTAAATTACGAGAAAGTACGGAGAGTGGGATCTCCCATCGCTATTGTAGGCTGCGAGACGCGATAGGCCGAGAGGAGGTTCTCGCCGCTTTTGCGACAAGAGACAATCTATATAGGGTTAGGGTTCCGTCGCCATGGCCGGCACTGGCATGCACCCCTACCACCAGCAGTGGGTGCCGCCGCCACAGCCACCACCGCCGGCAGCCCCTCCTATCCCCGTCGAAAACCCTAATCGCTCTGCTGCCGACGAGGTACCGCCTCCCCTCTCTTGCCCCTCTCCTTCTTGGCGCTAACCGTAGCCCTATAAATTACAGACGGTTTCTTGGTTTTCTTTCTTCTTGAAGGTTCGGACGATCTTTATATCTGGTCTTCCGGGGGACGTGAAGGAGAGGGAGCTCCATAACCTCTTGAGGTGGTTGCCGGGGTTTGAGGCGTCTCAGATCAATTTCAAAGCGGAGCAACCTATGGGGTTTGCCCTCTTCTCTACTCCGCAGCACGCCATGGCAGCCAAGAACGCGCTTCAGGTGATCGCCCCTCTTTTTTTTTATCGTTCATGTTTCTCTCCTGTCTTGGATATCTGGACCTTGATCGGTTTGACAGATCTAATGCTGGCTCTGGTCTTCAGGACCTGGTGTTTGATGCCGAGACAAAGTCAGTCTTGCACACAGAGATGGCAAAGAAAAATCTTTTTGTCAAGCGAGGTGCGTGACGCTGTTTCCTAGGATTTCTTATTCTGATTATGAGTTTTCTATTCCCTAAGGGAAGGGATAGATCAAGTAAACCAATTTGATTTAAAAATTTCTGATTAGAACAGTGCCTATTCAGCTGCTAATTTATCTAGTATGCGTGCCCAGTTCCTTACTAGATTAATAAGAAGTTGCTTATTGGAAACTACCTTCTGTGTTGGAAAATCAATTTGATACCTTTAAACAAGCGAAAGTGTAGTGGAATGTTGACCAAGCTGCTATCTATAAAGATAAAAATTCAAAGGGCAATGTTGACATGTGGATGGTTGGTTGGTAGAAACGGAAGAGTGTGAAATTGTGCCTTGCGATTTTGAAGGTAGATTCGTTGATATTAGGTAATTTTGTGGATGCTCTTGTACAGCTGAGATGCAGTTGCACTTCTAGAAGAAAATTCATCATGTGAATGATGATTCTATGGTAAAAAGGGATGAAATTTTGGTGGTTCTTCTGAAACATTATGCTGATCAGTGATGGAGTGATTTTTAAGATGATTCTGACAGGCATCCATCCTACTGATTGTCTATCAGCTGTTGTATCTTAGCATCATTATATGTTTATAACTTTGATGGATTATAGTTGTATTTCTTAATGAGATCACTGCTGGCTATGTTTTGCTCTCTTATGCCAATGATAGAAAAAGCTGAAGCAAACAATGGTTCATGCATTTTTCCAATGGTAGCAATGACAAGCAATACAAATCAGAATTATGGTGTTCCCTCATATTATGAGAAATTCATTGAATGCTTGGTTGATCATGCTACATCATTGTTCTTCATCAGACAATGTCATTTAGTCTTGGTTTGTCTGTTTCGACACACATGAACATGATTGTGCATATAGTTCTATCATCTTACTGATTTGAAGGTGCATACAATCCTGTAAACTACAATGTTTTATAAAGGATTTACATATGACAAATTGTAAATCTAACAAGAAATATCTGGCACACTGTCTCTTTATATAAAATTTCCTGTTTTCTATAAATTTAGTACTTATGATTTTCAGTTTATCTGTGTGTCTATATATATATATTTGGCGGGGGGGGGGGGGGGGGGTGGCGGATCATATTTACAAGGAAGGATACAAAAGTTAGGTAGAACAAAACAAAATAAATGGAATGCACATGTACTGCACTTAGAACCCATAGAAGAAGCATAGGAATTGCACATTGTGGCAGGGAATTGAATAAAATGGTATGAGCATGGGTGATAAATTTCTAAGGTCACTATTTGGATGGTGGTTTGGACTTTTATGGGAGAGCAAGGAAGGAATACGGAAGACCTGATGTAGATGGAGTTGTGTAAAAGGATTTGGCAGAGTTGGTTGTAGTAAAGGATGTTGTATTCAAGAGATTAATGGTGAAGAATGATTTGTTGACCAGACCTTAAAAACAATTAAAACAATGCTTGTGGTCATGTCATGGTTATACCTGTAATTTGGTTAGAATTAGGTAGATTTTTTCATGCTTCATCTGGTCATCTTCAGATAAGTGTGCAGGAGCATAACACCAATGTGCTGCTGTTTGCGTGCCTTTACAAACTCATGAGTTTATTTGTCTACATGATAAATAGGCTTAATGCCAAATTCAAGATGATCATTTATGTCAAGCAGCCAATTATTTTGTACTTTCTTTTATTATCTTGTGATTTCATTTAGTATCATATGGTCTCTGAATGCAACTTCCTATTGGATGTCATCATTTCTCTTACTTATGATGGTGAAATTCTTACTTTCTTGTACTTTGGTCTTTTTATGTTGCAGATAGCAAGCTGTAACGTCGTCAGAAAATTTTGATTTTTCTATGTGCTAGTCTATATATGCTTGCTTGTAAACTTTCAAATTTAGTATACGCATACCTTTCAACTGTTTTTTCGTCCTTTTTTGTTATGTAACATGTATGGCCTAACATTCTCTAATTTTTAGGTGTCGTGGCTGACTCAAACTCCATTGACCAAAGTAAACGCCTGCGAACTGGTGGGGACTATACTCATGCAGGCTATCCTGCACCACCTTTTCACCCTCCACCACCACCTCCAGTTTGGGGTACCCCAGGGTAAATAACAAAACTTATGGATCATACTGCACCAATTTGTATTTTCCTTTATTTTATTTTATTCATTTTTTATTTTATTATTTTTTTGTTGGGGTGGGGGTGCTGGGTGCTTTAAAATTTAGATATATGGCCCCACCTGCTCCATATGACCCATATGGAGGCTATCCAGTACCTCAAGTGTCCATGCCTCCCCCTGCTCCTGTGCCTGCACCTAGTGGTTATGCTCCTGTTCAGGTAATTGCCACATACAAACTACCATTTTCTAGTATTTAATTGTTATTATTAAAAGCTTCTCCTTTTCTTTTTTCCAACTTGCTAATCTATTGAAAAGAAATGGTCTTGCATTAATCATTCTTGTTATGCTAAACATTTATTCTCGAAATTCCTTTATAGTGGTGAATCAACATTTGCATTTTTGTGCTAATATATTGTTTGGCTACATGCAATTTTTAACTCTGATCTTGGATTTCGTTCCACAACATTCTTTTAACTTGTCCAATATAATTTTTTATTGTTGTCTTCCTTATTTGTGTAACCATGCTATTTAACTGTCTTATGTGGATGGTGAACTGTCTGTTGCGAATACTGAATGACCTAAAGACCATGATTACCGTCCCACAGAAAATAACCTGATACTTTTTATTGTGAAAACATTTTATTTTGCCATTGGATTGAAAATTGAAAACAAATTCAAGCCTCGAAACCTTAGGCACAACTTTGGTTTACTTCCTAGTTGTAAGGTTAGACGTTGTTGTTGTTTCAAAGCTTGCTTATGTGAAATCCATATCATTGAACATGGCAAAGAAACAACCCAAATCATGGAACTTTGTTTGGTCACTTACAGTTAACCTCACACTGTCATAGTGATACTAGAAGAATATTCAATGAATAAACTCCTTTGGTTCATGGGAAGTGGGGGGAGAAAGTGGCAATTATTGGGAAGTGGAGAGGAAGTTTCTTGTTTGGTTGGAGTTTTAAGAAGAAAGAGAATGGAAAAAGATTTTTCCATGGGAAGACACTTTTCACATTTCATGGAAAGTGAAAATCCATGTCGGAGGTGAGTTTTGGGACTTTCCAATGGATGTGAATTGATGGTGCTTTTTTATTTTTAGAAGTATTTTTTTAATATCAACGACTAAGATTTTGCAAAATATAAATAGTTGGTTAGGATGAAATAGTGAATAGTGATATATGCCAATATTATATATTATTTCAATATATTTATATTAATGTAATATTTTATAATATTATAATTTAATAGTGATGTATGCCAAGGTCATATATTAATACTAATATGATATTTTCATTAATATTAATACAGTACTTATATTAATATATTAATATTTATATTAACATAATATTATATTTAATATTATATATATTAATAAGTGTATTATATTAAAATATTAGTATTATATTAATATAATATTAATATATATTAGTATTATATTAATATAATAAATTATTCTGATCTAATATTATATTATATTTATAGTACTATAATATAATATTATTATTTATACAAAGTTTGGGAATAAAAAGATATGGTCTTATATCTGTAAAGGGTATAATAGGTATTTTACATTGTCTTTCGAGGAAAGTAGATGCTTAACTGAATATAAACTAATCTTGGAATAAGCTATTTTTTCATGGTCAATCAAACATGTCAAAATTCTATTCCCAAGAAATAACTTCCTAGGAAGAAAAGTTATTTCTGCGAATCAAACGAGTCTTTGATGGTTAGACATATCTTATAGGGTTTTGTGGCATGCACAGTATATATTCATCTTTAATTTGTTGTTTGGACTCTTAGTGCTTCTTTGGTCAAAAAGTTGTGGATTCTCACCTTGATCCAGAAAACATCTGCGGTTAAACTACACAGTGTTTTTGTGAAAACAATATTCACACTCACCAAATTTAGAACAAATCCTACATAGAAGTCAACTTTGGGGTTTTTAACAAGCTAGATAACCACAATGAACTTGATGCAGGAAATGGTCTTCTTCCTATAGAAGTCTGTAAAGGAAAGACTGGAAAATAACATGAGAAAAATAGATAATCGAGCAATCCCATGTTAAACATGCAAAATGCATGGGTGGAAATATGGCATCATTGAAGAATAAAATTGACACCAGCTATGTTACTTAAACCGTATGAAAGACTAAGAGTAGACGGACATACCATATAATCATTACAATTGATTGATGATCCATCCAGTTGATTTAGGATTATGAAGTCTTGGGTTGTTGATGACCATTCTGGAAGTTCTAAATTTCTAGATATAGCTGATTGAGTTATTTGTCATTTTTATCTTTTGCTTGCATTGGAGTAGTCTACAATGTAACATCTTGGCAAGGGCCTGTTTGGTTGCACTAGTGGATTGGAGGTGACTTATAGGCACTTTATGAAAGTGACAATTTTGGATAGTGCCCTTCCTGAAAGTGAGTACTTTTGCTATTTGGTTTGTTAGGAAAGTAAGGATTGTTGAAGTGCACCTTTCATAGATTTAAGTGTTTCATTGCATGGCATGGTAAGTTGTTTCATATCACTCTGGATGTTTGATTGGTTTGAAAGTGGGGAGATATGGTCACCCAAGGCACACATTAGCTTGGTATGCTCTTGTTCGAATCAGAGTTTGAAATGAAACTTATCTGCGGGAGGATAGATGGGGTGATTCAGGTGAGATCCAATGTAGATCTATTTTTATATTCACTTGCAGGATCTGGACAGTCCGGCAGGGGGCTGTTCCTTTTAGGGAATGGATGTGTAATGTATAAAATATCTCCTTTTTATTAATAAAATGAATAAAATATATGCTATAGAGCACATATTGATGTGTTAAATCATTATTATTATATTATCTATTATTTTCATAATATTTAAGTAATATTATTTGTTTCTTAATGTATACATAATAATAGTATGGGCATGTGTTGAGCAAATTTATTATTATTATCTTATTATTTTCATTATATCAATATTAAATAATATTACTTAGCATATATAATGCGAAACTTACCATGTTCTATTGATTAAAATAATAATATTTGAAGATTTTGTAGAAATAATTGTGTTTCTCAATAAAATAATTTATTATTATTAATTCCATTTTTACTTTTTAACTAATGGCTTATATTGGTTTCAATATCCAAAACACTAGTCATCTTCAATAACACCCTAAACTATTTTCCTTACCAAATTTAGTAACAATTATTGACTAAAAAAATCACTTTGTTAGTAATTATTTTTGTATATTTTCTACTTTTTCTAGGTTGGCATTCATGGAGTCATGAGCAAACTTTGTAATGGTCCATGTTACATAGGAGAGGGGGGGGGGGCGCATCTAGACTATGCCTTCAATATCCCATGTTCAATACATGGCCATTTCAAAATTTAGACACCAAAAACCCATAAATACTAGTAAAAGTGATTGGCAAACATATCAAGTATATTGTTTGTTGCTTCAAAGTGTAGCAACCATAGTTCGTCTCTCATCTCTTGTGCAAACCTAAAAATAAGTAAAAATAAAAGACAAGAAGGTATGTGAAATAAAAAACAAGCGGTAAGATATGGGGGATCATATGGATGGATGGTCTCAGACTATGAGTGCTTCTCATCATTGATACTTATGGCGAAAACTCTTCCTATCAATTATGTCCAAGCCACTCTATGCATCAGTCCCATAGATAGTGATTGCAATGGTTGCCACATATGGCATCTAAGTTTTTCCTATCAGTTGTCTCCAAGCCATTCTGTGCATCATTACCCCACAGATGGTGATTGCAACGGTTGCCACTTATGCAGCCATCCAAGTGGCAACCATGTAGGGGTGGTTGACAAAGCAGAAGGCATTGAACATCATATAAAACAGACATCTTAGTAACCTGTGAAATGCCAAAGCACACCATATAATCCATCAAAGATAAATCAACAAAGCAACATTACAAGGAACCCGTGAATGAGCATGATAAAGTCAAGACATGCACAAATCTCAGAAGGAACCTGGGAACAAGCGTGATTCAATTAAGATATATAGCAAACTTGTAGGGATGTTGTGAAAAAAAAATGATATCATCAAGATACATAGCTGCAATAGTTGCCATATATGTGGCCCTCCAAGGTGCAGCCATGTAGGGGTGATTGACAAACTTGTGAAGAAGGCATTGAAAACCATGTCACAATTGTCATTGTAACTTGTGAACAAATAGAAAAACCGAACCATATCCAAACTATGTAATCCATCACAAAAAAAATCATGATAGCAATTGTACAATGAACCTATGAGCAACCATAATAGCTAAACAGTGACCACCAAGGCAAGATATAAAATCCACCATAGAGGGAAAAAATAAGTTCTGTAAAAAATACTAAATTATTGCTAGGGCATAATTTTGCTATACAATGTGGATATGTTCATCAAAGTCATTTCTTTAGGTTTTCATTTCTTTGCCATATCATGTGAAAGCTCATTAACACCATGCAAAACACAACTTTATCTTTTTCATAGTCAACTTCCAATAAAGTATAGCTGATTATACTTAATTCTCATCATGAAATGTCACTTTTTTGGAAGAAAAGGTAGGCCCTATGTGCTTCATTTTAATTTTCCCATTCACAATTTGTAAGAAAGCAGCTTATTAATCCAAGAAAGTGGTAGACATGCATAGACAAAGGATAAAAGATTTTCTGACCTGTAAAGTGTCAAGATAGCAGTAATGCAATAACATGTTTCATGGAAAACTATTCCATGATGTTTGCAAGACATTCTAAGACCCTACCATTGCACTAACACATATTCTCCCCTTTCTTCAAACCTCTCCAAGAACCTTTTCTAGCCAAATTCATTACTAACCTAGCTGGCAAACTCCTCCCACAAAACAATCACGGAATCAAGAAGAAAATATTCAACAAAATATAAACAACAACCAAGAAGAGCAAACACACAGTCCCTTTGGTTATACAAAATAAAACAAATAAAAGTTTCTTTCAAAAAAGACCAAATCATAGAGCCAATGCTCAACCATAAATCTCCAGTCAAGAACTTAAATTTCTTTTGCTAAAAAAAAGATCTAAATTGCCTGGAATTCTAAACCCTCAACACCGAAAAAACTACCTGTTTACCTCACAACACAATGGATCCATTGAACAACTTTCTTGAAAATTCAAAAAATTACAAAAATAATAAGAATGATAATTTCAAAACTAGTAGATCTGATTATAGTCTATGATTCCAAGATTGCAAACACTATATTAACAATCATAACAAAAAGTAAAAGAATTCAATGAAATTGACCAAAAATATAAGAAATCAATGGAAAAAAGAGTAACTAGAGAAAACCACCTGTGATCTAAGAACAAAATTCCCATGCCTGGACTCCCAATGCTTGATCCAATGAACTAGTAACCATGGAAGCATCAGCATGAGAAGGGATGGCAATGCTGGAGAGACTGCCATTTGGGAGCCATGAAGGGCTGGGAGAGAGGGGGTTGAGACTTGAGAGGGGGAGCTTGGAGGTGATCAAATTGTTCGAGAGGAGAGTGAGGTGGGAGGGGGATGCTTGTGCTCATATTCCCGCACCTGGGTTGGGGGGTGGGTCTGAAGTCATGAAAGTAGAAATCTTGTTTAGAAGGCCAGCAGTAGGCCGTGGGTAGTAGCTTCCTGGTGGCCACTTTCATTGTCAAACTCATGGACTCCCCAAGAGTTTGTTCTAGAAAGTGATTGGGTGTCACTTTCCAGGCCAACCAGATAAGGCTTAGAGTCATCTGCAAAGCAAGTTCAATGATATTGTTGGAAAAAAAATAAGATGCAAAGTCCTAGAGCAATATGGATTTTTTTAAAGTCAAATTTGGCCTCATCCTAGGAAGGTCAACTAGGTAGGTACATTTTCTTCTCAATTGCATAAACATTTAGTGAAGAGGAAGAAAGTAGAAATAATTTTATCGATATGGCATGCATTTGTGATAGGCTGTCATGAGTTTTCAAGACATCATTTACGATTCCAAGTAGCCATAGTCTAGCTGGTTGACATTCCTCTTTACAAAATCAGATGTCCATGGTCTAAACTCTGGTGGTGGCATCCCTGCTCTATTTTTTAAAAAAAGGACTATGCTCAGACAAACATGCAGTATTAACAATTGGGGTACATATTTTACTGGGTTTTTTGATGGTTGCAGGCTTTGAACAGATTCAACAATTAGCAATCAGCTTTTAACACTAGTTTGCTTACATCTGTTGCGAGTCCTTATGCTCGTGGCTTAGATACAATGTTTGTTGATGTTCCTTTTGACAAAGAAAATCTTGAACATATCATCAAAGTGCTATAAATTAGGAGATAAAGTGAAGAACATATCCAAACCCTCAAAATGTTCATGACTCAATCAAGCCAAGTTGTTTGATTTTGAGCACTAAACAATTGTTTCTAGCAAATCTATGAATAGTGGTCAAATTTTTTAATTGAAAACTAAAATTGAAGCAGTATGAACATCTGCAAGAGATTGTTGAAAGTTAGGCACGTGGTTCTTCTTATCAAAAGCATTCCTGCAATCACTAAGGTATCTATCTAATGCAACAGGACAAGGGACAATTAATTTCTTCATCAATTGATTATGCAACATTATGTTTATCTTGAAAAATCAAGAATATAAATGATTTTTTAATAAGATCAAATCAAAGTGGATGATTTGAATATGCTTTTTTGTTGTGATATGCACTATAGCTACCATTTAGAGCTTAAGAGAAAATTTTACAATGCAAAAGTTTAATCATTTTTCTTATAATGAACAAAATATAGGCCAGGAGGATGCCAATAATTATAAGGTTATGGCAACAAAGATGAAAACATTTGGTAAAATCTTGGTTGTTAAAATCAAGCATTAGTGCGGTGTGGGAAGTGGATATTTTAGAAACACTTTTAGCAAGGAAGCAGGATTTAAGACCCCAGAAGATTTTGAAGCAGGTGTGTTACCTTGGAGAAAATGTTTGGGCAAAACTAGATTAATACAGCCATATGCGAATTTACTTGAAGTTTTAGAGTATCAATGATAGAAAAATAAAACAAGCACAAACCTTTGAGATGACTTAGATGTGCACTATGAGCAAAGGACAACCACTATAAAAAACAATTTTTGCATTGTTGAAAGATTGAAAATGAGGAGGATGTGATTGATAAAAATTCAACAGGGGCATTCATTAATTATTCGTATAGACTATCTTTAGTAGCGAAGTAGGATCCGTATAGCTGACCCTGCACATATATGATGCATCTTGTTTGTCTGTATTTTTATGCTGATATTCATCAAGTCCATAATATATTTTCTTTACCTTCAGTTATTTTCCATCTTTTATCCTAATCATCTCTCTTGCTACATTAAATTGGTATAAGTGCAGAAGTTTTAGAAGTACTTACTTGCTGGAAGGTAAGTACATATCGATTCCTGAGATTGATGTCATGCAACTATGAAAATTATGACTGATTTACCAGGCCTAAATAGATTATGGAACTGATGATAGAAATGCTGGAAGTATTTCAAGACCCTTTCCAATGAAAAATTTGCTAGCTATCTGTTTACTAATAAATCTGAAGCCCTGCTCAACAAAAGGAGGTACTTATTGCCAACTGATCATCATGGTACTCGGAAAGTATGGGAAGGACTATGGCAGCCCAAATGAGTTCTTGAGTGTTGACATTGTCCTAAAGATATGAAAACTTGTTATCTGTGTTTATTTGATCATAGCATGGATCTTTGTGGTTGGTGTAATAGTTATATATGAAGACATAGGATCCAAGTATAGGGGTGCTAGTTATACTGGGGGACACCATGGGATCCAAGTATCGGGGTGATGGTTGACCCATCATGCTACTAATGGTTCAAATATTATGGAACAGCATATGGGACATAAAATACGAACATGTAAGTTCTGATCTTTCATAGAAATCAAGCATTATATAGAAAATAAATAATTGATACTTTCAAGTCCTTTAATATAGGAACAACATATGGACTTTAGGAATTTTATCAGTTTGGTTAATTTCTTAAGCCTATATTGGACATGTCAATGTATTGATAAATGTGCATAGAACAATATGACTTGTTAAGGCAGTAGCTGTGAATAACATTTAAAATGTGATGTGAGTTCAGAACCTGTGTGATGTATAGTCAATACATATATGGCATACCAATGCATTTAGGGGTACATTAGTTCTTCACATTCCCTGATAGGAATTGCTTATGCTTGCATATTTATCAAGGCCTCATAATATTAATTCTGAATTTGGAGCTTGATTGAGCATCTTTTAACAACTTAGGTTGTGTTTGGTTATGGGTTAAATCGAAAAGGGCCCCTTAGCTCCGCCTATTCAACTTTGACCTGGCAAATGCCAGTAAGCAATTAATTCTGGGGGTAAAGTTGGCATTTTGAAAAGTTGGTAGAGCTATTTTTTTCACCAAAGTGAAGGAGCAAATTAACCCATTTATCCAGGTTAACTGATTTCACAACCAAACACAGTCATATGTCACTATACCAAAGTTACATTTTATTTTGGTTGCCTTTTATTTTCATTTGGCAAGCATACACTGGGTAATGCTTCAATCATCGCATTTGCACTACCGTTACTGTTTTGTCTTTGTTTTGCAGAATACAAAAGACAATCCTCCATGCAATACTCTTTTTATTGGCAATCTGGGTGAGAACGTAAATGAGGAAGAACTTAGGGGCCTTTTTAGCGTGTATGAATCTTGACCTTTACGCTACATACACAAAATGGTGGCTATTTATTGTTAAGACCAAGAATGATATCTTTTCCATGTGTATTAAGTTTAGTACCCTGTTTTATTGGGTATTGCTTTCTCACAAAATCGTTCATTTAGATTATTTGTTTACTCTGCCTTATTTCATTTCATGCAGGCAACCTGGCTTCAAACAAATGAAGATCTTGCGTCAGGAGAGAAATACTGTTTGCTTCATTGAGTTTGATGTGAGTAGCATAAAAAAATTTCATCCTTTGATCTAACATTTTAATGATGTATATTGCTTTGAGCATGATTATGGATTTATATTAAATTCATTTAAAAATTAAACTATCCATGCAGGATGTGAACAGTGCCACAACTGTTCACCAGAATCTGCAGGGTGCTGTTCTTCCTAGCTCTGGTCGCGGTGGCATGCGAATACAATATCCTTTTCCATTGTTAAATTTGTTTCCAGTGATATTCAGGCCTTGTGATCTTTGGACTCCAGTTTGTCACTTTGCTGATCGTAAAATATAAATGATCAGATATGCCCTATTTTTGCACACTTAAAGAGCTCCTATGTATCAAAGAGAGCAATTTGGCTCTATAGGTAATTAGGGATTAATAATTTTGTCATTATCTTGCGTTTTTTTTTTCCTTTCATACTGCATTTTGGCTGTCTTTTGTGGGGCTTTAGATATTTTCAGTAGGATAATTTTCTATATATCCTACTATAGATCTGGTGTTGGTTAGAAAAGGTTTTATACTATTAACATTTAAGATAATGCTTAAAATGAGTTTTAA
The DNA here is from genome assembly GCA_021397845.1 of Areca catechu. Classification (NCBI taxonomy): domain Eukaryota; kingdom Viridiplantae; phylum Streptophyta; class Magnoliopsida; order Arecales; family Arecaceae; genus Areca; species Areca catechu. Next base: position 41,389,927 of record CM038045.1, read on the forward strand.
GGGCTTTCTGTATCAGGTTCTTTAAATATACAAATTCTTCTGTTCTTATAATGTCTTATATATGTTGTAGTAGGGAAGACTTGAAGATGTCATCATATCTTATTTTGATTTTTTCTCTTTTTTAGGGAGAAAGGCTAGTTGTTTTCAAATCTTGGTAGCAGGAATGTTGCATTTTGGGTAGAGGATTTGCCCCCGATCTCCTCTGAAACTTGTGCCTTAATTGCTTCTTGAGTGCTTTCTTATAGAATTTTTTAAGATACCCGTGCTTCTGGTTACTAAGGTCCTAATAAATGGTGGACTATTTAGTAGCCTTTCAATTGAGAAGAGAAGGGTGCAGTAGGATAGATAATGGATGCTGCTTCTCTTTCTAATCTGTCTCTAGCTCTTTCGTTTTCTATTTGGGCTTGAGGATTGGGCCTGCAATTGGAGCTGATCACCTTTGGGATCATAACTTTGCTCCTCTCACCGATTTTCCTATGAGAAGCTGACTTATTTAATTTCATTGTTTTTATTAATGTATAAATTTTAGTCTATATAATATTGTCAATTCACTCAAACCTGATCAGATCCGCATCACTTGAAGGGCTTGCATTTAGCACCTTATATTTGATTTTGCTTTGGTCTAGGGTCTGAGTTGGTGTTGCTGATTTGTGGGTCGATTGTTAATATTCACATTACTATAGAGAAAATTTTGCATTTCATTTTGTTCTTTGGTTTCCATTTGATGCCAAATTAAAAGTTTCAGTTATTAATATTTACATTGTTATAGAGAGAGTTTGCATTTCATTTTGTTGTCTGATTGTTTTACTGGACGTCATGTTTTTATATATTTGTGTTTTAACTGCGATAACGGTTTTTTAACAGGATTGGCCAACCCCTGTTAACATGGGAAAAAATAACGGCTGCTATTTTCTGTTATTTCTGTTATAACAGGCCATTATAACATAAGGACCATAACTTTCAGTTGTACCTTCTAAAATAATATTGTTTTCAAAATTTGAATATTATTTTTTTAAAATTCCCTCCAAAAATTATTTTATGGTCCAAAAAATATTACTATTTTATCTAATAAAAATGAAGGAAAAAATAATGCCCTTATTTTTTTTACATTATTTCCCATCATAAAGCCATTATAATGGCCATTATTTTAGTGATTATTTTAATATTAAAACTTTGAATTTTTTTTTTAGGCAAATAATGGCTGCTATAACCAATAATGGGATAAAATGTAATTCCAAATTTGGTTGGACATCAAAGAAAAGGTTCACTTAAGCAGTTGTTACCCACCTGTCATGGTTTGAAACAGTATAGGCAGTATACAAGTGAACAGCTTCAAGGTTGCTTCTGATGGGAATGGTCAATAGCTGCTTTGGCAATGACTTCCGTTTCAAGAAGTAGAGGGGCATGTGGTGGGGAAGGGTAAAATTATAAAACACAACAGGGCAGGTATCAGGTTATGTGGTGCTTGACCCATCTAGGTTTCCAATCTGATTACCCGCCTCTGGCACCTGTAAATGTAGCAGCAGCATAGGCATCTACCATAGATTGAGTCACCTATATTGGTACAGTCCACCCAAGCCATAGGCAAGGACCTGGATTGCCTCTCTACCTAAGATGGGCTGCTTTGGCTGTTGTCCCAGGTGTTCTTTAAAACGGTGCCTACTTGCACTATCAATTGGTCGTATACGGTTAGCTTGATTACTTATGAAGACACCAGACCTAGAAGTTGTAGTTGAAGCAGGACCAACTTTTGCCCTTTCAGTTGGTCAAGTTGAGTGAACCCAACAAATTGGAACCGTAAAATGTTTTTTGTAAGACATGCTAGAATATTTTGAAGTGTATTGGCGACATTATGTCCTTTATACTTAATTGTAATATTTATAACTTTATTGCATCTGACACCTTTTTTGTTTCTCTGAGTTCATAAGACTTGCCATTTGACATTTTAAGAGTCAAAATTCTGATTCTAGGATGCGTTCATGGTCATGCCTTTTCTTACGTCTGTAAAAGTACATTGATGACCACCCTCCAACAAGTTACTAAAGTACATTTTGTATGATTACGGCCTGATGCATTTCTACATTGCTTTTTACAATTTTACTGTTGAATTATTTAAGCCCTGATTGCTGAATTTATTATTACGTTGTGTTTTTCTTGACTGTTCATACATTTTCAAAGAACCCTTTTGGACGGAGGAAGGATTCAGTCAATGGGTCTGCAGCTGAGCACAATGGAGCTCTAATTACCTATCAGCAATAACTAACTCGAAGGGATGTATCTTGCTCCTTAAGCTCCTCCCATGAAGATAACAAAATAGGAATGGATCCCATCATGGGAATTATGCTGTTGCACCCATATCATAAGTCATCATCAGCATCCTTGACTGAATGCACCTGTTATAAGCCATTACCATCTTCCATGAGTTGAAGTCTCTTGGGTCATCATGATCTGTTATTAAATGTGCATCGGCATCATCAGCATGGTTAACTAGTGTTTTCTTAGCTTAATTATATGCACTTGAAGGGGACATCGTGATCTGTTATTAGCTGTGCATTGACATGGATTAATTATTACCCTTTTAATTCTATCTACAAATGCAGTTGAAAGATGCAAATTTTGCTTGACTCATCATACTATATGCTGGAAATTTGTCATGCTTGCATCAGCCTTAGAACTTGATCTTCAAATGGCACCTTACCCTCTCAATACCATTACATTGGGGGATAATGCTCAAACTCATGTCATTTCATGGCATATATATAGGTCAAGAGCGTGGAGCATTATCATCAATTCATATTCACCAGTTCATCCGTCCATGCTTCTGTTTAGCATGAAACTGATCAGTATGTTCTTGCCTCCAGGCTAAGCATAAAGCCAAAATTGGAAAGATTTGCTGGTGTGATCTGTATGCAGGATTTGTTTTACTGATGATGAAGCGCCATACAAAATGGTAGTACCTTGGGGGCAGTCAGAGCTTGCCGTTTATAATGCACTTATGTGCAAGTTAAACATACATGCCCTCGGATGATGGAATTCTAGCTCAGGTATGGCTCCTTCCTTAGATGATAGATTTTAGCTCGGATTCCAAGATGGTTCCAGAATTAGCAACAACTGATCAACAAGAAACCATACAAAAGGTTCCTGTTCTTTATTTCTTGGATGTGTTGTTTGACTGCACGGTCAAAGCCGGTAACGTGGCCAGCGTTTGGAGAAATTGGTGTCATCTTGTCTGGTGCCTGGTAACTGTAGAACAATCTTAATTGATGTGTACATTACCTGATTCTTAGGTGCAAATAACACTGTTCACCATTCGGAATATTGAATTTTAAAAGTAGTTCCGGCTTATGGTTGTATCATAGGTCATCTCATTAATTTCTTTTGAAGGGTGCTCGTCAACGGTTATATGTCTTGCTACCAAGCTTGGCGTACTTTTATGAGCCGAATTAGATGCTTAGGGATTCCCATCCGCAATGAAAAATACGTTAGTCAAAACCCACCCTTCCTCTCTGTCTCTCTCCTTCTCCCTCTCCCTCCCCGTTGAAAAAATTGCTAGGAAGTAATACCTAATCATGCGGGCCTCCGAGGTAGACTGTTCAGCGTCCGAGAGAGGACATATCTATGCGAGGATACTTTCCGTGCGAGAACATATTTCATGCAACCAAAATTCTTCCTCGAAAAGCCTAGACTGCACGTTGCCAGGGGCTCTAGCTTGTCCTATGTGTTTACAATCATGGGCAAAAGGTGTGGCTGGTAACCTTAAATGGGTCCGGTCGTCTGGCTTGTGGCATGTGTCTTGTGGCTGTCTTGACTTCTCGAGTGCTAGTTAGATGCTCTTCTAGCAAGCAACATCTTGTAGGTTTTTAGAAAAAACTCTGAATTTACGATGATTCTGCATGTTGTGGCCTCAAAGATAGGTGGTCAAAGAAAAGTTTGTAATCCTCGTACTAGATTTTTCGAGAAGATGTCATCCCCTTTATATCTGCTTATGATTGATGTTCTTTGTTTTGATTTGCTTTTATTTTGTATTTTGTTTTTCTTACACATGAAGAAAATTCCTCTCATGTGGTGCAGGAAATTCAAATCCGCCTTGTGGATGCTAGCACGGACAAAATGAACTAATTGTCCCTTTTATCTTTGGATTTCTTTCCCAATAGTTAGGCAAAGATAGGGTGTATTGAGGGATTGGGTTGCAGGCTAAGTCAGAACCAATCTGATGACTACTGGTTCGCAAAATTTTGAAAATAGGTTTAAACAAAGCGATATTAGAGACAGACTAAATCCAACCCAATCAACATTAGGCCGGTTTAGGTCGATTCTTGGATTATCTCTCTCTGTTTTTTTTCTTTCTTTCTGTTTTCTGAAGGACAAGTAAGTTGTTGATTGTGTGAAAGAACGGTATATTGCCTTGAGCCTTTACAAATATTAAAAGGGTACTATTATCGAAGGTGTTGAGTATAACAAAAAATTAAAACCAACAACATCAACTTAATTAACCTATACAAGAAATGGAAAAACATAAAAGTTAATAATCTATGTCAAACACAAATTACAAACTAAATAATAATGGTAAAAATCTCGTGTCCGTCAATTAAACTACAAAGCTATCTTAAAAGGCCAATAGAGAAAAAGAAATAAATAGAGGGAAGATATCTAATATCACAAGTTACAATCCAATAAACAGTATGTATGCGGATACAATCGGTTCCCCCGGCTCAATCCAATTATTGAAAAATTAGAATTACAACTAATCCAATCCTATTTAAAACACGAAGCAAACTAATCCAAGCAGCTACATTCGATTCCGTTCCGTTTCTAAGGTTGGCCCAAGCCCATGTGCACGGCCGGGATAAGTTTAGTTGTTGCATGCGCGATATTTCTCTTCGCTAGTCTTTCGAATCTCCTCCTCCCTCATTTGAAGCCACCCCGACCTCGTCCTAATTAGGCCGGGCTGAGTCAAGATTTAATGTGGGGTTGGAAAAAGTCGGGGCTGGATCCTTTCATTTCTGCTGCTGTCGAGCTTGAATTTGGTAATGTGGATGTACTCTGAATAGAGCTGTCAGAATAGGTTGGAGTTGATAAACTCATTTGGCCCTATAAATAAATTAGGATAGGTTAAGAAAATATGGTCAATTTATATAATTGGGCTTTTTAGCCTGGCCCCTATAGTCCATGAGCTGAATCAGATTAGGATCGAGTCAGTCCATGGGCCAGGAAAAAAATTATAATTTTAAAAATTATATAATTTATAATGAGAATCTACGACAACAACGGTGTGCTTCTTAGCATCTTCTTGACCTTGTCGATGTATCCCTCAATTGATGGTATAAGAGTGGCCTTGTATCGATTTGCAGGGAAGGGCGTGAGGTCTGGGACTAGTATCGTCGCCTGGAAATAATCTGGCAGGGCAACGATGAACTCCTTGAACTAGAGCAGCATTGTCTTTGCCACCTACCTTGCTCGGTGCTTGCGTATGAGTATCTAGTTGTGCTCCTTGGCAAGCCGGTATCCATCCTCCACCATAAAGCTCGTACTTGGGAATGGACTCCTTGTCAACGAGGCTAAGGGTGATGAGATCCAGCTTCGGCGTCCCCATAATGGTGGGTTTCTTTTTAGGGGCAGCATCGTCGACTTTGGCACGTGCCTTCTCCCAATCGTTCTCATGCTAGCATAACTTGGAAATGAGGCCGAGCTTAGGTGGCGGAGTAGAGTGGGGGTGTTGAGATAGGAGTCGACCATACGGGAGGTACTTGATGACCTCATTGCAGGTGTGGCCATTGCCGCAGGCGATGGAGAGTTTGCTTCTGATGGGCTTCTTGTCAAGGGTAGAGTGCTTCAGGGACTGGTTGGACTTGGGCTTAGCCTTGCCCTTGGCGATGTTGCTTATCGGCGAGTGTTGGAGGAGGTGGTGGCCATGACGCCTAGTGCTAGTATTGCCTCCTAAATCCTCTCTCAATGGTCAGCACCATCCAAACTCTACCTAAAATATTAAAATTAAAATAAAATAAAAAAATCTGGTGGGTTGGGCTATATAGAATTGGGCTGGTTTGAATTTTCATGATCTATTTGTACAAGGAGGTCTAATATGCCTGGCTCATGTAATGCCAGCTCATGTGAGTGAGGGCTGGGCCACCCAGCCCACTTTGACAAATATTGCAACTGCCGTAGATGGATACTTGCATCTCACGTGATACCGTCGAAAAACTGGGTTTTCGTGTTGCTTCCTCGTGGGGCTGGAAATGGACCGGTCCAGAAGTCCATTGTGTAGAACTGGACTGTGCCAGCTCAATAAACTTCGGATTGGTCTGAAATCGATTCAGACTTCGGACCAAATTTTAAATATATTGGACTAGTCTTAGATCTGTAAAATAGAATCCGTTTAATTTTTGGATCAAAAAAATACCCGGATTCGTTCTAAAATTTTTTAAAATATAACCTTTTTCTTTTGGGCCGGCGCATTTCCGGCCCTGCTTGTTTTCCGCTTGCCATGGTGCATATTCACCCGAATCCGTTGCAGCCTTCGATCGGCTCAAGTCTGAGCAGGTACACGTGCTTATCGGCCTCTAGATCGGAGGGTCTCCGGGAGTTCGAGACGCGGCGGAAGAGGGAATCCCTCCGGCCGAGGCGAGCGCCTACGATCTTTGGGCGTAGGATGGGGTGTGGGCGGTGACGATGGGGACCGCCGCGTTGGCGCTGCTGGACTCGGTTTCGAGGAGAGAGAGTTGGACGAGATCGGCAGGAGAGGCTGAGTTGCTGTGCGCTAGAGGTGTTCGAGGTGGCGGTCGCGGAGCTGCTGAACGAGGTGTACGTGCCGTACATGAACACCGACGGGCGGAGCGCCGAGGATTAAGAGGCCCTACCTTCGCTAGGTTTTATCATCATCATCATTGTTATTGTTATTATTATTAAATAAATTTTGATAATTTGACTCTTTCATGTGTTCACTTGGAATACGTAGATATTAAAATTTCAGATAATATCAATTAGTCCCTAGGAATTATAATTATTTTATTGTGTGAATAGTTCGGGTGGTGATGAGAAACAACTGGAACACAGCAAAAAGAATAATGAAGAGAACGATTAGGTCTTACTGAACTCTTTTGCTGTTCTTATTGGGCCCAAAAGATGGCAAAGAGTATTGCAGATAAGTATCTGATTACTCTAGTTCAGGTGGTTATATGAAACAACTGGAACTTAGCAAAAAGAATAATGAAGAGAATGACTAAGTCTTATTTAACACTTTTGCTGCTTTTCTTGGGCCAAAAAGATGATCAAAGAGTACTGTAGTTAAGAATCTGATTACTCTTCACCTGCAAACTTTATTTCGTAAATGAAACTTGAGAAACTTTAAGACACAAATGGAAAACTCAAGAAGCAGAGTGTCACAATAATCATTTGGCTGTCCATACGGTGCAGATCTTTGAACTTGTTTAATATTATATACCTTGTAATATTTAAACAGGACCATGCACTATCTTTTAAGAATTTAATTGCAGTTAAATGAGTAAGTATCATTAGTTAATAACAAAATAAACAAAAGATATATATAGAAATCCCTTTTGAAACATAAGTATGGATGATAGAGGCTTTTTTTTTTTTTTTGGTTGCCTCAGCTTCATGATTTGTCTTTTGTCATTTTATCCTAACATTGTTGATGTGTGGGAAAACACTTTGAACAACTGACATCTGTATGAGAACTGTAAAGTCCTTGATTTCGAATCATGAAGATTTGATGAGACAAATTGAAATGATGGGACACCAAGTTACAAGCAAATAAAAGATATATTGATATATTAATTACAAAATTTTCCTCGGTTACATTATTCTGTTTCTATTTTCCAAGAACCACTTTACAATATTCAACATGGCACGTACTGCTTGAGACATTGTTTCAAATTCTGAAAGGTCACAGGCTTGGATACAAATGAATCCATACCATTAGCAAGGCAATCAGCAGCGCTCTCAGCCAGTGAATTTGCTGTCATCTGCAGCACAACAATAGATATCAGACATGACACTACCTCATTTTTCCTTTTACAGTTCATGTTTGTCTAGATTGGTCCATTTGAAGATGCAGCTTTATAGAACACATACTTATAATCAAGGTCTGCTATACTGATGCATACCATATATACCGATCATACTGTACTATACTGGTATGGTACCTAGGTTTAGTTTGCTATATGAGTTAAACCATCTGTACTAGTCTAAATCGAGTAGAGCTGCCTTGTACTACCCAATACCATCCAAAATTGGGTTGCATTACATACCATGCCGTACCGACCAGTTCAGATGGTATCATGATAAAAAAATGAGAAAAAGTTGTCAGAAGCTATTTCAATATGGAATGCATACTATATTATAATGACGTTGCTGTACCAAACTTGTATACTGACACACTGCCTGATACCGAGTTTGTAGACCTTGCTTGTAATGGCTGAATAATATGACTAGCTAATGTCTATGTCCATATTTCTAAAGTCAGGACAAAGAGTCCTACATTTCAATCTTTCAATCACAAATACCTTAACATAGGATAATGTGCTATGTATAATAATTTGAAGGAAACATAACATGGACCATAAAAGGATGTTAATTGTAAAGCAATGTACTTAAAAATATCTATCTTCTTGATAGTAACAAGATAATGACATGTGAGAATTGTGATTGAAAGTGATGAGCCTATTATGTTAGAAAACTTACTGCAATGATAGGAATTCTTTTTCTGCATTGTCCTGTGCTTGGACCATGTGTTTGTAAATCTGAGCACGTCATCGTGTGATCATCTCCATTTGTTACAGAAGCATCCCAGTTACCATTTTCTTCAAAAGAGCGAATTAATCTAGTAGCTTGCATGCCATCCATTACTGGCATGCAGACATCCTGCAAAGTACCATGGAGATTAGTGTTACCGGCTCATAAGGTTTATACAATGAGCTGCAATTATGTAATGTATAATTATTTTGCTGTTTTGCTTCCAGTCAATCTGCTCCAATGCTAAGAAACATTCACCAAGATTTCATGTAATAAAATATTGTAGAACTAATCTCTCCACCACCTATCATTAAGGAAGACTTTTTTTGATGTCATGCTTCATATTCATTGACTGAAAATGCTCTTATGCTTACTAGTTTTGCATTCAGATGTTATGCTTCCTAATGACTGATCATGGCTCATGCCTCATGTAGTTTAATATAAGTCAAACAAGACCTTTACTTGCAAAAATAGTTCCTGCATGACCTGAGCTTACTACGTTTAGAATTCATGTTATCTTTCCAATTTTGTGCTAATAATACGCTGATGAGTGCTTTTTGTAGCACTTTTGTCATTCAGACAATAGCATTCCATCCACTTACCCAACAAGCAAATCATCAAAATGGACAATTTCCGATTGCATTTCAAATGAGAGGAACAACAATTGATCCTTGGCATCAGCAATTCTAAAGCAAGAGTTTCATAGAAAGAGTTTGGGATTTATTGTAAACGTCCTTCCATTATCAATGACTGCAATGAACAATTATTGTATGCCCATGATACATGATTGGGGATTGGAGGCCTAGGAATGGTTTTTACAAATTGACTGAAACTTTCCAATACTTTGCTTATGAATAAGCTAATATCAGATAGGCATTTCTTCTGACCATTTAAATAAGACAGATAATTAGATGTGTGTTATTAGCTTATAGAAGAGTTTCCATATCTCTTTTAATTTGTAAAAGGCTAGAATTTGTGCCAACAGTATCAAACAAAAATGCATGCTATTGCTACTACTATTTTCTAGTGTCTTTTCAAAACTGATTACTGCTACTTACAGAAAACAAGATTACATGACAGACATATATGTGACTTGAATGATTGCAAATGGTTATTTCAAACTTATTCAGAAGTTCTAAAACAATATTTCAATGGAATAAAAACTAATAACATATTAATTAATTTACTTGGAGCTATAAGCAAATTGTTAGAAAGAAAGACACCATGCACTTCAATACTCATGATGCCTAGTAGACAATGATCTCTGCCACAATCATCTTAAAGAAAATATGTCAGAGGATTGATTTGAATTATATTTATCACTACAAATATTCTGAGATTAACCTTTCACCTAGGCTGAGATCAAATTGTGAAAATATTAATTCATGATAGAGTTAAGATGTAATGAAAATGCAAGCAAATATACAATATAACTACCATCTGAATCAAATAGTCTCTGAACAAATCTCTAAATGTTTTATCACACTTGAAATTTGGAAACGGAAAAAATTCACGTTAGAGTATTACCATAAAAATAAGATCATAATGAGAATGCTGTACTGCATGAATAGCTTCTAACCCATTATTCACAACATCTATTCTATGACCCAACTGCTTCATCATTGACTGGGCCACCATTACATTGATCTTGTTATCTTCTACAAGAAGAATCTTGAATGAACTTCTATCTGATATGCTGTTATCTTCTTTCTCATGCATCGGGGTTTGACAAGTTTGTAAGGTCTTGCCACTTTCAGCCTTATTAGTTCTCTCCAAGGATGCCATCTTGCCTTGATGCAAACCTGTAATCCTCTGGGTTCTGCTGGAATCCATAATAGAACTGTCAAATTTATGCATTACAAAGCCATTTCTAGAATCTTGACATCCTTCATCTCTTCTGTTTATCCTCCCAAAATCATTATCATTATTCCCTAGGCTTTGTTGTGCAGGACCTTTTGGTTCACCCTGTGCCTTTTTTTCTTCAGAAATTGCAGAGACCTTATCAAAAGAAGCCCTCTTCCTTGATGTGCAATCATTAGAGGAGAATGAGTCAGACTCTGACAAACCATTTGAAATATGTAAAGCATCAAGCATGCTATTGCCAAAGAGTTTTGTCTTGCGAACTGTGGATCCATCAGACGAGAATAAAGTACCCCGTGTCAGAGGCGTAAAGACAAATGACCCATTAATTTCATCCCTGCCAGAATCAGCTGTAATTTCCGAATCAGCGATGGCTTCATTTTCATCATGATCATCAGAGTGCTCCCTCTTTGAAGGAACTTTACAGGGCAACACAAAGGTAAATGTTGATCCACAATGCTCTTTGCTGGTCACGGTAAGATTTCCACCCATCAGCTCCACCTACCTCAGATGCATTTCACAAAGTTAGTGCAAGAACCATGTTTATTTTTATAAGACAAAGGGAAAAAAGAACAATATTCTATTATGTCATTCACAATATCAACACCAAATCAATGTAAATTTCAAAATCTTCAAAAATGTACACAGTGCAGAATTCTAATGTAGATATCTGGGGCTCCACAGGACCAAGATGGTTTCACCTTTAAAGTTGTGCACTAGGAAGACCAGTTTGATGATTCTAAAAAATAACAAATAGCATTGCACTTCAACATATTTATTAATCAGTATGCTCATAACAATATTAATCAGTATCAGTATAAGAATAATAGCCTGAACTGGTACCAAGATTGAGGAGCAAACAAGTTGAACTTTCTAGAACTTTGAGGAAACAGAATTCCTGTAAAATAAAAGGATATGTATGTACTATAAGCTGACAAAAAGTGTTTGGTACTGTTTTTTGTTGGTCTTTCAGGATCATTTTAACAAATTATTTCAACTTAAAGAAAATAAAAGATTTGTGCTAAAAACAAAGATTCTGAACGAATCCAAGATGTATGTCCAGGCCACGTAGCTAAAGATGTTGAGGAAGAGAAAAGCAAAAGAAAAGAGTCAAACTGTGGAATACTTGATGCCCCAGAAAAGGAAAGAGAGATCACAAACTCCCAGATCAAGCCAAAACGAGAGAAATGTAGGCCAAGGATTGATAACATAAACCTTTTCTATGGTTTAGCAAGCAGTGTCTGCAAAATTTGAATTTGAAGCTTGAGAACCCATGATCCAAGAAGTGAAAGTTGTGAGATCCAATAAGTGATGAGCGGATATTAAAAGAATGAGTCGTGTTAAATCAGAATTTTGGTTAAAATTGGAGATGGTGCTCGGTTGGAATCTAGATAATCAAGATATTAATAAACCAAAGCCTTATAATGTGGGAACCAAGAACTAACAAAAAAAATGTTAAAGATAGCTCAAAATAGGATTTACAATGGTTTAGACCATTTGGTGCTAGAGAAAACACAAAATTGTCATAGAACATTATTTACCAACCTAAATAATTGTAGTCATATATATGATTGCACTATGCCAACTACTACAAGCTTTGTTCAAACTTTTATTGCCTCGAATGGCTACAGGAATGCCAAAAGCCAGGATCCTTTCTATTCATGAAGAGGTGCATGGTACTGTCACACTATTACCTACTGTTGTCCATACAAACTATGGGCAAACCTGCAACCTCTAGGATGCAGCATGAGAGAATGGCTACTTAATAGGTTGAAAGACTCCTCTCCGACATCAAATACAAAATTTGAACAAGCCAAGGAATTTGAATGGAAAAGAATGCTTATGAAACAAGCTAACTTGTCTTACCAATTGTTTGCAGATTGCAAGGCCAAGCCCTGTTCCACCATACTTCCGAGCATGATCTGCACTAGCTTGCATATACTTCTTGAACAATGAAGGTAATGCCTTTTCTGTAGACAGAAACAATCATTTGTAGGTAAATAATCCAACAACAGAGAAAAACAAAGTTTAGAAGTGCACATGTTCAGACAAAGGAAAAGAACTAAATTCTATACAAGCATTTTTTTTTAATGAATATATATACAAACATTAATGAATTTGGAATGGTTTACAGAGTCTGAAGTGAGAGTTGAAAAGAACCTGGTATTCCAATACCAGTGTCGTATACTTCACAGTGTAGCCACACTATTTTTTCATACTGTTGATTGTGCTTCTCAGTATCTGCATTAGTCAAATGATGCTTCTCGGAACTGTTTTGGTCAAGATCTTTTTGACAAGTTGAACAATGTGAAATTTCTCGATCAATATAACTTTGAGTTTCTGAAGAATTCTCTTTTGCTAATCTTGTTGATTGTAAAGCAGCTGTTAGACCTTGGTTGCGTCTTTCTTGACATGCAGGACATTGCTCTGACACTGCATCAAGGTTTATCCCAACTTTCCCTTCATGTGTAAACTTGATTGCATTGCTGCAAAATTAAGTGGTAGATTAGTTCAAGATATTCAGTATAGGTGATTATCAAACACAAGAGAAACATAAACAAAAGGGCTTGTTCTATCAATATAATAAGCACACAGAAAAGATGCATAATGTTTGCATCACGAACAGACAAATTGCAAGCTTGTCACATGGCACATTGTAAATCTTCCCCCAGCCAGGATCAAAACAAACACTGTCACCCATCAGATTTTCCAAATATTTGCATATTCAGCTGGAGTATCAATGAAAATTCTTTTAACCTCACAACAGAATTGATTTAGGTAAAAGATACTGGTTAACTTATATTTGAAAAACTATTCAAGGTTTATGTCTTACATAAGCAGGAGGAGAACTAAACTTCTTGTTTCTACACCTTGATATTTATTTAGTGCCTGATGCATGTATATGGGTACTAAAGTTATCTAATATGAACATTGAATACTGTCTGTTGGAATATGCAGTCACTTGATACCAAAGAAACATATATATTCATGCATGTATAATTTGACACTGCATGGTTAATGCATCTCTACCATTTCCCTATAAGTAGTTTTATGGCATAATAGTTATTGCCCAAACAAACCTTGGTTTCTTACTTGGATGTCAAATTTATGTTTCCCTGTTTTCCTCCATGTTCGAGGGTCTTAATTTCCTTTTCTCCATTATGATAACCAAGGTACCATCCAAGGTTTTAAACCTCGTGAGATGGCTATTCTGGTTGTTTCGTGGAACGGGTTGTGCTGCCATCCCATCTTAATCTTGACACTTAGGATGAGAGATGTCTCAGGCTATGCCAATTAGGATACTGACATGATGGCTTGACAGTCCTGTCCTGATACTTGGGATGGTACCCCATCCCAGCCTCCTGTGGCACATCCCACCAGGATTTGGAACATGGTACGGTCTTTAATTCTAAGCTGCAATATCTAATTTGATGTGCATTTGGAGAATAGGTGGGGCAGATGACTTAAACCAATGATGAGATAAGCAAAGGAAGTTTGTATCTCATACTATGGGGCTCCACAAAGATGTAGGTAAAATCCAAGATTCCATTATCTTGGTTCGATGCAGTAAACTTGAGTAGCAAGCGTTAATCAACAGCGGGTGTTCAAATTTCCCTCATGGAGCTAGGGAGTTTTTTGTGAAGTCCTAAGAACAATTCCTCACTTCAAGGCTTTGGAATATATGTGACGAGTGTATCCAATAGTCAGAGGAAGCACCTAATAACTTATTCAAGAGTTTAACCTCATTAACACTCAATAATAGAATTAAAATTTCTGCACTTGCAACTCAATTTTTAGAACCTGTTTCCATAACAAGCATGACCATTCAATTTTAAACAGTTTATTGAACTAGGAAGAACTAAACCAGTTTCAGTTCAATCATTTACAAAACCAGGATTAGAAGTTTTATTTATATTCTTACCTAATCAAGTTGGTCAAAATTTGCCGAATTCTTAAAACATCGCCAATAACCTGAAAGAATGTCAAACGGTCATAATTATAAGAATTGCTAAAGGAAAAACCAGAGTAGCCATATTGTTATTATAAAAGAAAACTGACATGCGACATACGGTTATTTTATCTACGGTGGATCTTCTGTTTCCAGACACTAGTTATGTTTGATTAATTAGACATGTAAGAAAACATCAAAGGTTATCAGTGAAAAAAAGTGAATGACTATGAGTTTAATATGATACACAAAACTATGCAAAATGACATACAAGTATGTAGCCATATACATGATTAGGTGTTTAAAGTTAGATGACCTTCCAGAATACAAACTCATGTTAACTTGTTTAACCAAAATTACACTGACCAGTAACTGCATTATGAACCAAGTTTCCTAGAAATGTTCAGAAGTTCTACCATTCTCTGACTTCAAGTTCCTTCACAGGCTATCCAATTTATTTTCTTATTAGAAATATTTACATCATTTTCGGAGTCCATGATAATGAATTTAACTGCCATTCTTTTGCAGTTTCACTAAGTAGGAGGTTTCTACAGAGCAGGTGGGTGCTGTAATTCTGAGAAAGCCTTTCTCCTTGAACTGCAGGGAAGAACTGAAATAGATACATTCCATGGATGCAGAAAGTGTTCACTATTTGAACTCCTACCTCGACAGGAACATTGTCAGCTACATGTCCTTCCAATATCAGTTCCTTCTTCAAAGATGCAGCAGCAGTCTGGAGGACATGTCTGACCACCTCTCTTGGTCTAAATTTTGTATCCTCCAACTTCATAGCTCCTAACAGAAACGGAAAGAGCAAAGTTAAAATTTCTCTATTCTGAGCTGATATTCAACATTTACCGAGATTTCTTAAATAATGAAATTGACTCCATCAAAGGTCATCACAGTGAATGCAATTCTCATTTATAATTAGAGAATAGTAGATATACATCAACAAAAATCTGACCGAAAAACGTTCTAAAGTTGAATCATGAGGAAAAAGTTTGAGAAGTCCAAGAAGACTGCTGATCTTGAGATAGTTTAATATACTTGTTATGGTTTTTGTTTTTTATTTTTATGTACAAAGTTACACAGGCCATGATTTTCTGCAACAGTTTAATATCTACTGAAGTCTGTCAAGTCCAAATATCAATATAAATTTCTCCAGTCAGGTCCATGCTTTTTACTTGCATGGATTACTTCCAAGGTACGTGAAACTTCTTTTAACATATATAATTAGTATGAAGCACATTGACTCCAGCAGATTCTTGAACTGGTGTGACCAAGTTGATCATAACCGATCTTGTTGAAAAGCAACCGTCTCACAATGAAATCAACAGTCACCTATTTCACTCCCCCATGAGTGGCAGAGTGGGGCACTTGTTTTCCTACTCCATTTCTACAGATTTCTTCTATAATAAACTCCCAATGGCCACTTGAATCATCATGATTAATTTAATATCAAAAGGCAATGCTAACAAAAATTACGAGTGCTATGAATCAATTGATGGCAGACATATATGTATGCGTGTTCCTTCTGTTTCCATTGCAATATCTGTCCAAGAAAAAACTGAAGCAATACCTGATTCAACCTTTGAAAGGTCAAGAATATCATTTATAAGTTGGAGAACCAGATCTCCAGAGGATAGCATCACATCCAGCAATTGATGTTGTTCTTTATCCAGTTTAGTGGTCGCCAGAATCTCAGCCATCCCAACAACCCCAGTAAGAGGAGATCTTATCTCATGAGACATGGTAGCTAGCATTTGCTTTGCCCGCATTGTTTCCTCTACAGGTATTGATACAGGGGTAAGTATTGCTACTGCTTGATAATTATTTTTTCAGGAGGAGAACAATGCAGCGTCTCAACAAATATATCGATACCTGTTATATGAATTGTTTTATTAAGTTCGGTCTCCTTGGCCTTTTGTACAGCTATCTCCTCCCTTAGCTTAGCCATTCTCTCCCTTCTTGCCACCTGTTATGTAATCAAACTGGAATATTGTATTCATCATCGTAGAAATCAAAAAAAAAAGAAAAAAAAAAGGGGGCATTATGTGTAATATAAATATTGTATCAGTTAAAGCCACTCGCATTCGACCAAAAAAATAAAACCCACTCGCTGTTCGTTGATAGCACCCCCCGGACCGCACCAACTGGGAGTGGTGTGCCTCCATCCCGGCATCCACTCGATATTTGAGATTGGTGTAATGCAAAAAATCACAACATTTACTGAACAATTGTAACAATTCTTAAGTGTGATGGATATCCATGAAATGAGTCTAATATGTCACGACCAATTTTAGTTTAGGGATGCAACATTTCAATAACCTATGATACGCGTTGTCAGTTTATTTTGTGCAGTCCAGTATTTGATATCAAATAAATAAGTCTATATATATATATATATACATGTCAGCGCGCTGTATAGTTTATATGCTAGAGAGACTGGCTAAGCTCGGTCTCCGTCCTAACCTTCTAAGCCCAAGCCCTTACCGAAGCCTCGGGCTGGGCCTCAACTTTTATGAACATTTTTTTAACCTTTTAACCAAATACTTAAAATAATTTATAATATTTTATAAAAAAATATTAAGTATATAAATAAGCAGGTGGGGTGGGTCATCTCACCTGTGAACCGATCTAATCAACGATCATGATAAATGATACGACGTTAGGTTTTTTCTTTTTGGTCAGTAAAAGGGATAGGGGAGTTAAACCCGACGTAGATCCCGCAGTACGGCTATCCCGCAGTACGGCCCCTGCCCTCACAAGGTAATGTTCGATGCAAGGCGTTTAGATTTTCGTAGCCTTCTTCCATCTATAGATGAGTAGGTCAACCTGGCATCACTAAGACGCCGGTTGATAGAACGGGGGTAAAGAAGGAGAACCCTGATATCTTATCCAATACAACCTATCACGGATCTCAGGAAATAATTCCTGGATTTAATCGAGTCACCATGTATGGATCATGTCTCAAACTCGCGATTGGTTGATATGAGATGAGATCTCTATCAACCGGGCCATCGTCTAAACGGTACGTGGGGTATTCTTTAACCATTATACTTTTCATAAAGAATGTTTTAGAAGCCTATTTTGCTATTTCTTTCTGCTTGAGTTTAGCATCAGCAACTCAGACTCAAAGTTCATATCTTCTCAGGGACCGAAGTTTTTCATAAAGAATGTTTTAGAAGCCTATTTTGCTATTTCTTTCTACTTGAGTTTAGCATCAGCAACTCATACTCAAAGTTCATATCTTCTCAGGGACTGATGTGCATAAAAGAGTGACCAGAACCTTTAAATATGAAATGAGCACCTATGCTGAAATTGAAGAACCAAAAGACAGAAAAATTTGATAGGCACCTGATCAGAAACATCCATTCCCATATAATTCACACCAATTGTATCTCCTGCCTTGCTGAAAACTGGTTCGACATATATCAGAAAGGTCTTTGATCCAAATAATGGGGTATCAAATGTTATTTCCCTCTTCGCAGGCGAACCTCGCTCCAAGACTTGTCTCTTGAAATCCTGAATTTCTTTTACACCAGCCCCGGAGAATATTTCCTCATCAGTTTTACCTATGATGTCCTGAAAAATTGGTAACATTAACATCAAAGGTCGAGAGAGCTCGAAAGTGAACAGTCAAAACTTTGTGCACTTCTTCTTATTAAAAAGAAATAAAATTGAAAGCATAAATTCAACACTAACTAACTAGATTGAATGGCTTTCTTTTTCACAGTCATAAGGCACTTACTTATTTCATTATACCAACAAATCTACCTACCCATCAGAGAGACACAGAGAGAGAGAGAGAGAGAGAGAGAGCAAGACCAAAATATTAAAGCTTTTGGATGTAGGTGGTCAACGAGGCAACGAAATGTATGATTTTTCGAAAAAGAAGCAAAATATTATTTGTATATTTTGATTGTTCCAAATCCACGAAATGTTCACGGTTGGAAAATCAAATTTCTTCCACATAGCTGGATTTAGGACTCCGAGGTCTGTCAAATGAAAAGGGAAAAAGATGTCGAAGGTTTTTTCATCAATAGTTTAAAGGGAAGGCAACAATAATACATAATACATAAAGCAAATTATATTTTCTGAAAAGAAGCTTACAAAGGCTACTTCCTTCAAAAAAGCATGATATAGTTTTGGAAAGCAGCCTACAAAAAGCTAACTTTATGGCTTGAAGGTAGTGATTAATGAAGTGATATAAAGATAAACGATAAAAATGGCAATTAGAATGCTCTATAAACGAATCACTTGACGGGTTTCTGATCTTCAGCAAGTCAATGAGTTAGCAGCAAACATTAGAAAGAAAGGTTGTGGTAAGATTCAAATATCAAATTGTCATTCAAAGTGCAGATCTTTTAACTTAAACAAGGAATATTTCATGATGCTCTCTGGAACTAGCTAGATCTTCCAGAATTTTTTAGGAAGAGAATTCTTGAATGCCATGTATGTCATTTTGTTCAAAGTGCAGATCTTTTAACTTAAACAAGGAATATTTCATGATGCTCTCTGGAACTAGCTAGATCTTCCAGAATTTTTAGGAAGAGAATTCTTGAATGCCATGTATTATCACAAACACCATTTTGTTCTTGAGATTTTCCCATGTAAATCTCCATCACATTTTGTATCCTCTTAACTACTACATCTTTCCATCTCTTCAATAATTTAGACTTTCTTTTAGATGTTCAGAAAATATTTGACAAACAATTCCTATGTGATTAATATTTTTGGACATGTAAAATCTGTAAAATTTATGAATCGAGAGTTCACCGGGCTGCTGCCATATATGAATTTCAGTTTGGCAGCCCAGCTTTCATTACCACCTTTTCATTTCACTTTTATAAAAACCTGAATCTTCGAAAATTTCATATACCACACTAATTGCCAGATGAAAGCTCAAGTAATCAAAGGAACATAAATACCTCCTCTTCAAGCCTCGGAAAGTGATTATAGATGAATCGATACCGCAATTCTTTGTCCTGAAACCAAATAACATGAAAATGTTATTCCTAAGAACTACCAAGAAATGACCAAAACAATCACACCTTGGAAAAAACAGGACCCGGCATCAGCAGGATTGTCAATACAGCTATAAAAGATGGATATATGATTTAAATTTTCAAAAGCATACCATCAGAAGGTACCTTTAGGCCAACTGCACTTAGGTGTCCATGGTTCTGATTTTCATGAGCATGATATTTAACATAATTCATTATTTAATTGGGAGAAATACTTTTTAAGACTTCAGCATGATTCGGTATCTCAAAACCAGGCCAGTTGCTTTTGTGGTCATAATGATGGACTAACACTTGAAAACGAAGTTTAGACATATAGTTTGGAACGTATTTTTGCTAGATCAATCAAATACCTGATGACCGATGACTACAGGTGCAGTCTGAAGAATAAAGTGCAAGAAATTATCGGCCCTTTTTAAGATCCGAGACAATTCCTCCACCGGTGATGACTGCGTTTCGAGGTTCTTAATGTTCTCCTGCAGCTTTTGCATGAGAGCATCCTCTCTTTTGATAGTTTCCTCGAGAATTTTTTCTAGTTGCAAAGCTCGCAGCTTCCAGTACATGGCAGTATCATACTCTGCATCTATGTCAAGTTTCCTGTTATAAGAAACGATATCATTTCTCTTCCTCGGGACTCTTCCCCATACGTCGCAAGCTTCCTCCAAAATAGAGACTGGACGTTTGGAACCAGCATGTTTGTCATCCTCAAAGCGATGCTCCTCTAGGATCTCTAGTTTCTTGAGTTCGACTTCCTGCCTTTGTTTGCTTAGGATGTTGAGCTCTTCATTCAGAAGTCGAACAGCATTGGTGTGCCTGTACTCCCAGTGTTTTACAAGGTATGTCAGCTGAGAGGAACCCTTCTCGCTGTAATTGGTCAGTTCCAAGAGGCTTTTGAAATCCACCACGGAAAGATCTTCTTTCATCGTGACATCCTCAGCATATCCCGATTGGCCCCCGGCTGTTCCATGTTGAACTGCTTTCTGGCTTCATTCCCAATATCTTCGGGCCACATGGAAGGCAAGACTTCCATGTCTTCTTCTTCGGTGAACTCACCTCCCATCTTGAAGGCAAAAGGAGAATGGCAGTGTAGAACAACTCTTACACCGTCATTTCAGGTTCTTGCTTTAACTGCGTCGCATGAAGTATCGAACGGTCCTAGGCCTCTTGATATCAGCATCACCTATTGCCACTCGAAGTGAAGTAAAATTCGTATTCAGAAAGAATTCAATTGCACTGCAAGTGGACTTACAAAGGATGACAGAAGAGAGCAATCATATTTTCAGCTGCAGCTTGGTCTTGACTCTTCTTAAAATGTACGGAAAACAGGGCAAAAATCTACACAGTACACTGTTAGAATTGATGTCAGTATGTTTTCGATACAGCACGGAAACGAAATAAAGAGAAAGAGAGACATGATTTGGCATTTAAAGCAACAAGAGCAGAGAACCAAGATCATTTAAGTTAATGGAATGCAAGACTACTTGTTACTCGAGTTAACAACAATCCTATGACAATCACCATCCCAGTAGAAACGAGTGCAGAAGAATGAATAGAAAGGAGAAAACAGAGCACCTTTCAGAACCATACATAAAAATCTACTAGAGATTGGGTTGCACCACCAAATATATAGCACCACTTCTATCTTGGAATACGATGGAGAGCAGTCGTGCAGGAAACTATTTTTAAAAGGTAAATTATTTATATTTATATTTATTTATTTTTTAGTGTCGAGGTTTTTTGGGAAGCATTTGATCGGCCAAGCGTCTATTAGAAAAAAAATTAAAAGGACCCACATTTCTACAGTGTTCGATGCGATCCTTGCTAAAATACTAGAGAGAGAGAGAGAGAGAGACATAAAGCTTTCGAACCGGATCAAACTAGTTTGGACATGAAACAAATAACAACTACGAATTTAATTGAAACTTTCGCAAAAACTTTGGAAAATTCACGGCGAAACGGTTAACAAGATGACTTTAAAAACAAAATGTTTTAAAAAAAAACCAACCGTGTATCACGATTCCGGCGCACCCGATAAGGAAAAAAATAAACTTTGCCGTCGGAAAAATGCGAAAAATTTCCCTTTTTTAGCCTGAACGTGTTTTGGAGGCGTCGAGCAGGCGAGAAGGGAGGAGGAGGGGATCTATCCATCTAATCTAAGGACAGGGACGAGAAGACCACCATGTGAGAAAATAATTTAAAATTAGGAGATAAAACGGATTTAAAGTTACGGAGGAAACCATGTGCCAGAAAAAACGGGAGGATTTCTTTTTATGTATGTATATATTTTATGCGTGTGGCTACGATGCAAGAAACGGCGCGGAGGAGGAAAAAAATAAAAACCCGTACTCCGTCAGCCGTCCCCGGGTTTTGGATAGGCGAGGTTCTCTCCGTCAGACGGCGCGTTTCTTGAAAAGACTTTTCTTTATTATTAATTTATTTATTGGAGTTTTTTTTTTTTTTTTTTTGGCAACCTCCGATCAATCACGCCTGCAAACACCTGATCGAGCCTTTTAAGAAAAGAGACGAAACTAAAAGGCGGAACCGGCTTTATCTCGAGACAAGTGATAGTTAATTTGGACGGCCTAGATTTACTGCCGGGGGGAGGAACGGCTCATAGTGTCTTTGACGACGATGATGTTTGATTCTGGTTGCTAAATTATTATTATTATTATTATTATTATAATATTATAGAAAATGATAGGGAATAATCTCGTGTAGCTACCCTCGGATAATATTTTGTTTCTATGTTGCTAAATTTTTATAATCTTTTTTTCATTCAAAGATGAGTACAGATATCATTAAATTATCAACTTATCATAATAGAAAAAAAAAAAAAAAAAAAAAGACTTAGGTTGATGAGTTTCTTTATTATCCTTCTTTTGCTTTCGTTCACTTAATGATAAGTGGCGTCCATGTATGTCCATCATTTCATATTAATATATATATTTTTTAATATATATTGTTGACGCTGAATCCTTGCTGACTGGATGGAATAGCTCATCCATCGATTCGCCGTCGAGCCTGCAAAACAACTCCACTGACCGGAATTTTTTCAGTGGGGACACCTCGATACCAAAATTAGCAAAAATTCAGGCAGCAGAATGGAGAGCTTGAGAGCAGAGTGTAGTGAGAAGAAAGAAAGAAGAATGGCTCTAACTTGTTTGGAGTTAGCTTACTTCGAGTATCCCCTTACTTACGGTTATGGGAGTTAGCTAATAAAACCTCCTCATAACAATAAGTAGTGGCGGTCAGAGAATTAGTTATTCCGCGATTATCCAATCTGAAGATATTAACCATATGGACGGTTATAACAATTAGAACAATCTTCAATTATTTCATGTTGAAAAACTGTTCACCCAGATGCATTCATTTTTAGAGAGAGTTCGAAGTAAACTTAACATACTCTTCGGATGGCCTTCCTTGAGACGGCTTGAGGGGATGTTAGCTATATACTTCGGACATATCTTTTTGGAGCGAACAAGAAAAATAGATAACTATTTACTGCACATGAAGTCGAAATAGAATAACATATTTCAGGAACGTACTCTTCAGACCAGGCTGAAGACATGAAGCCGAAAGAATATAATCCGGAGGCATACTCTTCGGAGAAGGCTGAAGACATGAAGCCGAAGAAAATATAATCTAGGCATATTCTTCGGACTAGGCTGAAGACATAAAGTCGAAGGAAATATAATCCAGTCATACTCTTCGGACTAGATCGAAGACATGAAACCGAAGGAAATATAACTCAGAAGCATACTCTTCGGACCAGGCTGAAGACATGACTCCGAAAAAAGAAATAATAATAATGTATTCCTTTTGGGAACCTCAACCTTTATTAAACTAAGAAGATATTTTCTTTAGTGCATCGATTCGGCTGATAAATCGGAAATCAAAATTGGCTCAACAAATGATCCAGTAATTATTTAAATTGGACTGGATTATCATAACATGTTCTATTTAACATTACATGGATTATGTACTATTTAACATTGCATGGATTTCATGGAGTCACGTGATCTATTTGGTGATAAGAGGCATGTCCGCTAATAAAGTTTGGCTATTACTTTTCAATTACAGCTTCTCAATTAGATTGTAGGATTGCAATGGATCCGGTGTATTGATTTTTATTTTATTTGACAAATATAGATACGGCGATTGGATATAAAAATTTATATTTATATTTATTTTAAACGAATATGGATATAAATTGGATACTAGAAATATAAATATAAATATAGATATTAGTTGAATAATTGAATTGTATAATTATGGAATAAAAATATTACTGAATAAAAAATATTACTAAATAAATGATAAATCTGGTTAATATCATGTTAATATACTTACATATTTTTTTCAAAAAATTAATATCTGAATAATTATTTATTCATATCCATATCCATTTTTTGTTACGAATGTGGATATTAGTTGGATGTTCAAATTTCTATCCAGGATAGTTTCAATTCAAATATGAAATCAGATCCCATAAAATATTATCCGTGTTACTTTCATCTTTATTAGATTATGATTTTATGAGCTGATGTTTGAGATAGCAAAGAGAATTATATATGGGTAATGTGGTTAATTTTACCTCTTGCGATGTTGTGATTTATGAGAAAATGACATGCATGCATAGAATTTTTCAAGTGGAAGAACTAATAGCCTAATTTTTTGAGCACCTTGTATCCCTCCCTGCGGAGAAAAATAACTTCCATTTAAACATGTACTGAACTTAGATCGGTAAGATGATGATGGTATGAAACTTAATATTGATATTGCTTGTACTTGGAATTGAAATTGTAGAAAGAAGTTTTGGTTAAAAGTCTGTAATCAAAAACCGGAAATATGGTTATAATTATTTCATCACCAATAATGTGAAAAGAGATATGATTTTGTTGAAGTTGAGCTAGTAAAATTGCCCCAAGAAACAATGGGTTGCACAAGTTTTCTTTTATAACGTAACATATATATATTATATTATTTTTTATAATTACGATAAAAAAGTATATTGCTATTAGATTTTCATTGGGTTAGTATAGGAATAATTATAATACTAGACATATTACTTATCATATTATTATATTCAAATAATATAAATAAATAAATAATAAATATATATATATATATATAAAACGTAAACTATGTATTATTATAATAAAATAGAATGGTATAATATTAATTTAGTAATGATATTATAACAATAGTACTTCGATTATAAATACAGGCATCCAGACACTTGATTTAGGTGTCTGCAATCCATTTATAACCAACTACGATTGCAAGCCACTAAACAATTCCTAGATTTAGTTCTTCTTTTCACTTCCTCATGTGGAACTCCATTCCCATGGTTACTTTATCACTAGATTGTGACAAATGGTTAGCATCGGTTCATTTCTTTCAAAGCTCACCATGTTGGCATAGAACGATGCAATTGGTTGATAACAAGCTGAGTACTACGATTAAACCTATATATGCTTAAAAAAAGTGAACTGCCCAGGTAATCTGATCATCTACCTGAAATATGATGTCCCTCCAGTAATTAGAGTTCATGAAGCAGATGCTTTAACGATTAAGATGTACAGAAAGTAAGTGGAAGAAAAGAAGTAAGTTTGCACTACTCTTTTTTTTTTTTTTTTTTTAAAAAAAAAGTTTTTGGTGGAAGTCCTCTTTCCTTTATCGGTAGAGAAAAAGAAGCTGCACACATCCTTGTCTACCACTTAGCTTTTTCAGGCCTTAATCCACCACCTTGGTCACATATACCAAAGCAAATGACTGACTATTTTATTCCATGGAAACAAAGGCAATACCTCTCCACATTTAAAGTAGAAAGAAGTAGGCCATTCCCATCTCTAGAAGTGCATGACTTTCTACTAATCATTACAAAATTTATAAATTTCTATCTGTAAGCTCCTTTATATATATATTATTATATATATATATATATATGTGTGTGTGTGTGTGTGTGTGTCAGCTGAAGACAATGGGTGTACAATACAGCTCAGGCCAACCTTGCACTGCCTCAACGGCAAATGATCATCAGCCCAACATGCATGCCCACCACCGAGCCATCATTTATTCACCCATTGATGACAATTAAACCTATACACACACAAACACACACATATATATATATATATATATATATATATATATATGTGTATATATTAAGTAGGACCTACTAATTCACCAAGCTTTCATTGATGACAGTTTTCAAGGAAAGTTGGATGATTGATCAAGATACAATAATATATATATACACACATATATACATACATACATATCATGAAGTTAATGGGATCAAATTAAGCCAACCTCTAGATATTGTCATGGCTGGCAGCGGTACGTAGGCTTTTCCAAAGGCTAGCAAATATGTCGCATTAGAAATTGACAACAAGAAGGCCGAGGACGCATGCTTCTCGAAATGGTAGGAAAACTAGCTAGGGATTGCTAGGACGTCCAGATATTCTCTCTGGACATTTTTTGGAACATAAAATGAATGCCATTCGATGGAATAATTAATCATGTAGAACATTCAGATAAGGAAGGATCTGCAAAATATTAGAAGATGACTCCGTTTTTTTTTATTTTTCATAAAAGCTGGATTTATTATACCAATCTATTATAAATACATCCATAGGAATATAAAAATAAAGTTTTTTAATTAACAAATCAGAAAGAATATCTAATCTAGCTTCCAGCTAGCCCATACCATGGTCTCCATATAATTAATTAGCCACATGAAACATAGAATGACCTATTGCCCTAGAGTTTTTTTTTTTTTTTTTTTAAATTTTTGAACTAGGAGGTAGCCCAAGCTACGCTGCTTTATTAATATCAAAATATGTACATGGCTCCAGAGATTTACATAGAAAATCTATGAGTCAATAGAGGGAATAGAATACGGTAGTTACAGAGTTCAAAAAAAATTCGGATTTGCACAAGTTTTTTACGTCTGCAATGAAGTGGATAAATTCAAGCACTTGTGACTTCAGATATTTGTGGAAGCTTGCCAATCTCATTTCTACTTCTTAAATATGAGATCCGGTGCCTAAGTTCATAAGTAGCTGAGAATCTTGCTCCAGGGGTGCTTGAGGATTAAATTAAGGTCTGGATTCATAGGATTCGGTCGAAATCAAACTCCTGGGCCGAGTACGTAGTTGCTTTTTTATATCAAAGGCCATCCACTTCCTCTTGCAGACTTGATTGTATTATTTGTATATT
Organism: Areca catechu; assembly: GCA_021397845.1. Lineage (NCBI taxonomy): Eukaryota > Viridiplantae > Streptophyta > Magnoliopsida > Arecales > Arecaceae > Areca > Areca catechu. The sequence continues at coordinate 41,416,735 of CM038045.1, forward strand.
TTTAAAATAATATATGAATGTATATTTTTATGTATACATATAACACTTGACATCACAAAAATGGAAGACAAGTTTCTTCTGAGATTAGTTTTTTTTTTTTTTTTAAGGGGGGTGGTAAAGATGCTTCTTCTGATTAGTTTGAGAATGCTCGATGAAAGCGGCCAACCTTTGACAATTTCACTTCTAAAAGTAACTGACAGAGAACTATTTATTTCCATCGATCAGGTAATTCAAATGTTAATGGAGCATATTAATTACTGCTCCTTTGATATGTATATATATGTGTCTCTTTGTAGTTGCAGTAAATTTTTCGCTCGAGGTTGAGTGATTACTTCTTCCTTCTTTACATTCTTGTTTTATTAAAAAAAAATACTATCTAGCAATTAAATAATTAAGGAAAGGAATGAAATATTTTTACTAGAACATTAATATATAGTGTATAAATTAGTATAAATGAATATTATAATTATTAGGTCTACTTAAAAAAAGTTATTATCGAAGTAGTCTTAAATGAATAGGAAAACCGTTAGTCTTAATTAATGAATAAAACTCACCATCATAATTACTGACCACCTGGATGTGTTTGTGGAATAACTCACTAGCTATCAAGCATCGAGCATGTTAGATACCTTCGGACATAATTAACTCATTCGGACAGTAGGGTCTGCATGCACGTGGGATATGCCGGATTTAGTAGGAGGGATAATTTTTGAAGCATTATCCCCACTACCGTTGAAGGGATAGTCTATTATCGGGGATAATTAAGTTTTGTTTTCGATGGTCGGTGATCAGGGAGATAAGCGGTGAATAATAGAGCACGTCAGTTTTCAATATGATTTCGATTTTATGACAAGAACAAAATCACTCTCCGATCATTTTTTTGGTGCATTTAAAAAGTGATTGCAGATGAGATCGTAATTGGAAGGGCCGGGTAACTTTCCTTCATGTCATAAGATGATCCTATTCTATCGACTTGATGCAATGTAATTGGCCGAATAAGTTCCCCCCCCCCCCCCACCTTTTTTTTTTATCCTGAATTTGATCATCTAATAATTTTCTATCCAACAAATGTAGAAACAGCTAAACCCATTCAAAAGGAAAGATGTGTAGAAGCTATTCTTAACCTCTAATCCTTCCTTTAAAATATAATTATATATATATATATATATAAAACTCTAACCGCTCTGGTGGTATTATTAGGTATGCGGTCCAATTCAATAGGCATGCCCATGTCACCGAGAGTGGGCCCAACATCTCAAGGGCCGGTCCAACAGTTGGACCACTTGAATCGTATACCCATCAGACTTCGCATTCATCACATGTGGCTCGGACAAGAAAATAAAGGGAAAAAAACGCAATCTTCGCACTGGCAATTTGGCACCGCACACATTTAGTGATTAGGATAATGATATATTACACATATGGCAGGAATATGATAGTTAAAATTAGGCCGCCTACCCTAAGAATGGGTAGGTGGTCGATGTTCCATTTGAGCATATCCTCCGTGGTGCACCATAATTAAGGTGCGGTGCATCGCACGTATCGTTCATCGTGCGATGAATGGTTTTATATAAATACAAGCCATGCAATGCATGTTATGTATGATGATCGCATGTAGCCATCTATCATACAATGGACGTACAGTGTATGGAATTACAAGGTGCATTGCAAGCATTGTAAATAGTATGCGCCCTCTTAGACTTGTAACGAGATATTAATGCAGTTGCATGAGTAAACATGCATGCGGGAACGGTATGTTAAATCAAAGGAGCTTGCAATGCATGAGAAAATATATGCTGATACAGCGCACATGATAGATTGCAACCGAGTCTCAAAAAAATTTTGGATTCCTAAACATTTTTGTCGTGTTGTGTAAGATCGAAATTAAATTATCACCAAATTTTCCGGTCCATCCTTTAAAATAAAATCTAGTGGACTAAACTCAAATATCATCTTTATCCTCGCCAAAGAAAGGTTAAAAAAAAGAGTACATGCTCTTCGTAGTGCAGAGATGCGTACTCTTTGTTAAGGTCCATTGAAATTCCAAGTGGGCAACCGAACAATATTCCATGGTTTGTGGACTCCGCCATAACATCTCGGTACTTGTTTTTCCTTTTGTAAGCTCCCATGAACGTGAAATTATATCCTATGCACGTACATATATTATGTCCTGCAAACTTTATTGTACCACCATATGTAATTATTGCTCTTAATTAGATTGGGTCCAAGGATAACTCAACTCCCAAAAGTTGACGGTTATCGGGTTATATATGCTTCGTCTTAGAGAGAGCATATATACGTGCGGAAAGCATAACCGCAAAGGCATTTAACTTTGCCCAGTTCCACAATAATAGTCCTCGATCGAGTCCTGATGATCGATTTGACAGGACCTTAGAACGCCAAAAGAATAAATTTTTGCGCACGAGCAACTTGTAATTCTTAAAAGTTGGATGTACTGCAAGCCGTAACTGCATGACAAGTGCGTGATAGAATCCTTAATGCTATGATAATTCCAACTTGTTCCAGATAATTACTACGAAACAGAAGTAGCATCTCTAGGAAAGACAAGAGTAGACCCTGTCATTTGCTTGCACGCATTTACAAGTTGACGAGCAAGTATACAAGGTTCATTGAACACTGCATCTGGCGACATCTGTAACCTTAACATGTGACCGACTAGCTGCATCGCCTATTCATATTTTTTAGTTGTGGTCTCCAGTCTAGTGGGGAAAAAAAAAAATAAAAGGTTACGCCATGCTACGCCTATAGGGAGCGATTATAGAGGGAGGCTACACTGGCGAACTTAATCTAAAAATACTTGAACCGAGCACTTTTCAACTTGAATACAACCATGCACCTCTGACTATAAACCTAACCTCGATCGCATCTTCTCATTCACACGAGGTCTGAAAGAGATAATCGATGAACGATAATTGAAGGCCGGTTGCGTCTCATCCCTTTTTTTATTATTATAGAAGGTGAAGCATCTCGGTCTCCACAAGACGGATCCATTTCAGTTCATCAGAGCTATATATGTGCATCTATATTATCTTCCCAATGGCCGTCCGCGTACACTAGTTAGACTACCCTGGCAACTTAGAACTAATTGCACCACCTTGCCTTCTCTCAAAGTCTCAGACTTCATGGACGTCCATGGGAGAACTCAACAAATATAATAAAGACTTCTTGGCAGTGGTGCTCGTGGCTGATAAGAACCAAGAAGAGTCCTAAAAGAAGGACACGTAACTCAGGGAAGTATTTTATGGGCCTGGAAAACAAATCACACGAGCTGCGCGCACGTCCAGTCAAACGAAACCCTTTGGTTTTCGAGGCGGCCAAGCACCGGCACGGTTTCAATATCCTTTTCCCTCGCAGCCGAGCTTCCAAATCCTTTGCTTTGGAACGAGCGATTCTCGTAATAGGGATTTGCGAGCTCTATAGTAAAAAAAATGATATATACTTTTTTTTTTTTTTTTTTTTTGACGAACCATACATATATACTATTTTTGTACATAAGCTGCAGCCCACTCAACGAAGACACCTCGATCGGGTTGTTGCACTGTCGCTTGACCCGATACGGAATATTTCCGATGACCCGATGCGGAATACATCCATGGAAATGTAAAATATATGCGGGTGCCCGTTGGTCCTGATAGAGTGTGATGTACAGTGGGATATAAAAAAAATTCACAAAAAAAATAATAAATAAATAAAAATACAAGCACGAGTAATATACAGAAATTACGTAGTTCAAAATTTCTTGCTCCTACGTCCATGGTTGCACGGGATTAAATCTTCACTATGAAGAAGGGATATAGAAAGTTATTACAATAAAGAATCCTCTCTGAATATAAACTCCAATTTATTAAGAAAAAGGAAGAAAGAACAAAACAATACAGGAAAAACCTTTGCCCTCCCTCTGCCTCTCTCTCTTCTCCTTGTTTTCTTTCTTGAAAAACCCTTGGACCACTCTTCTGGGTTGCAAAAACCTCTCCTCGGCTCTCTGTTTTTCCTCTTTGCTGTTCGCTGGCATCCTTGGTTGAGAAGATAATGAAAAACCATCCAAACCGCATCCAAATCCGAGTCAAAAAATCCTTGATCAAGCCTGATCTCAGTCAGGATCAATATCAGCCATCGGATCATCGATCTAATGACCCAAAACATCCCAAAATGCCTGTGGACCGCATGAACTGCGCGTGGTCCACGGTGAGCCATGCAAAATGGCCTGTGCACGATCGCCTGGAGCAGGGCTGACCCCACACGCGCGCACCCGTGTGCCCGCAAGCCCGCGCGCCAGGGCTGCGCGTGTGGGTTTGGGCCGGGTTCGGTCTGGCGGGCTTGCTACTGTTTCTCCCTTTTTTTTTGGTTTTTTACTGGGCTTCTAGGCTTGGGTCTTAGGTGGATATGGCTCCTCACCCAACAACTCTCCTATTTGAAGGCTTAGACATCCAATCTTGCATCTACCTGAAACATCAAAAGTAAACTTCCAAAGAAAAATAAAAATAAGTCAGTATCTTGTGCGGAGGCCAATTGAGGCCATGCATAGTCCCAATTTCTCTGTAGTGACTATCTTCATCAGCATATCCGTCGAATTCTTCAATTCTTGGATCTTCTCCGATGAAAAACATCCATCTTCAAGCAATGTCTTGATAAAATTGTACCTTAGCTGTACGTGCTTCGTTATCGCATGGAACATGGGGTTCTTCACCAGATATATAGCACTCTGACTATCATAAATAAAATACTGCAGCTCTGCTCTCTACCCAACTTTGTCAGCAACTTTTGCAGCCAAATCATCTCTTTGCTGGCTTCTGCAATTGCAACGTACTCCACCTCGGTGGTAGAAAGAGCTACGATCTTCTGCAACTACAAGACCCAGCTCACTGTTATCCCATCAATGGTGTACATGTACCTTGTCGTGCTCCTTCTAGTATCAGCATCATCACCTAGATCTGCATCAACATAGCTCTGTAATGTCTGACCACCTCTCCGATAATATAGGCTGACATTCTTGGTACCTTTCAGATATCTTAGGATCTACTTGACAGTTTCCTAATGTTGCTTGCTCGAATTTGTCATGTTGTTCACAGCTTCCACTGCATGTGTAATGCTGGGCCTCATGCAAACCATTTCATACATCAAGCTGCCGACCGCTGAAGCATATGAAGCCCTGGCCATTATCTTCAGCTCATTATCAACCTTGGACGATTGTTCCTTCGAAAGCTTGAAGTGCACGGTCAAAGGTATCTTCACAAGCTTTACATCTATCATGTTAAACCTGCCCAGCACATTTTCAATGTAATTACTTTGAACTGGCTTCAGTGTACCTACCATTCTATCTCTTTCAATTCTCAACCCAAGTATCTGCTTTGCTACGCCGATGTCCTTCATTGCAAATTCTCTTGATATCTCCATCTTCCATCTTTCGATCTCCTACATGCTCGATCCAGCTATCAGCATATCATCAATATACAAGAATAGAATGATAAAACTGCCATCAAACAACCTATAGTAATAGCAATGATCTTCTTGGCATCTTGCAAAATTACTATTAGTAATGAATCCATCAAACCTTTTGTACCATAACCGGGGGGCCTGTTTCAAACCATGCAAGCTCTTCTTTAGCTTGCATTCCAGGTTTTCTTTACCAGGGGCTATAAAGCCAATCGACTGCTGCATATAAATGTCCTCATCTATCTCACCATGCAGGAAAGCGGTAGTAACATCAAGTTGTTCTAAATATAAATTTTTATGAGCTACTATACTTAGAATAACCCCTATTGTAAAGAGCTTAACAATAGAAGAAAAGATCTTAGTATAATCAATACCTTCTTTCTGTTAGAAGCCTTTCACAACTAACATTGTCTTGCACCTCTTGCTATTATTGTGCTCTTCCTTGATCTTATAGACCCACTTGTTGTGCAGTGCTTTCTTTCCTTCCGATAATGTGCTGAGCTCCCATATCTCGTTCTTTATCAAGGATTGCAACTCATCTTTCATTGCCAGCTCCTACTTGACCGAATCATCACTCTTCATGGCTTCATCAAAGTACTTGGGCTCCCTTCCATCTATCAACAACAGGTAATGCAATGATAGTGAATACCTTACACATGGTTTTGGGGTCCTTGTAAATCTTCTCAACTGAGATTTCTCTGGCTCAGGTTTAAGATATCTGGCTTTCTTGGCAATGTCCTCTTCCGTGATCTCTTCCCACCTAATTATTCTTTCTTCTTATCTGCCTATCCTATTATGTCTGGAATGCTTTAGTCCTTGTACATGCTTCTTTCATTAAACACCATGTCCTTGCTTCTGATGATCTTCCTGTCCTTCTCACTCCATAGCTTATAATCGAAATCATCAGTGCCATACCCAATGAAGAAGCACATCTCTGACTTTGCATCGATCTTGTCTCTCTTCTCTGCATTAATATGTACATAGGAGACATAGCCGAAAACCTTTTAGTGAGATAAGCTTGCTGACTTCCTTGTCCACTTTTCTTTTGGTAGCTTATATTCAAGGGGGACTGAGGGACTCCTGTTGATCAGATAGGCAGCAGTGCTAACTGCCTCAACCCAAAATATCTTGGACAATCCAACATGGAGTCTCATGCTCCTGGCTCTCTCATTCAAGGTCTTATTTATGCACTCAGCTATCCCATTCTATTGTGGCATACTTGGAATCGTCTTCTCTATCTTGATCTCATTGGTTGCATAGAAACGAACTCAGTGCTGTCGTACTCACCTCCATTATCCGATCTTAAGTACTTTATCTTCTGTCCAGGCTCATTCTCTACCGGGCTTTTTCATTTCTTGAAAGTGTCAAATACATCATATTTATTCTGTAAAAAATAAATCCATACCTTTCTGGTAGAGTCATCGATAAAGATCATATAGTATCGCGAAGTTCCAAAGGATGCAACCGGGAAGGGACCTCATACGTCGGTGTATACAAGCTCTAGCTTTCTTGATCTTGGTGCCCTGCCAATCTTGGAGAAGCCGACTCTCTTTTGCTTTCCAAGAATATAATTTTCGCAGAAACTAATATTTGTCATCTTCAAACCTGGTAGCTTATCCTTCTTCAGTAGTACTTGCATTCCTTTCTCGCTCATGTGATCCAGCCTATAGTGCCACACTCCGAGTCTGCATGTGCCAGTGCCACTACATCTCTAATATTACTAGTCATATATAGGATACGCAACTTACTTCCTCGTGCTATCATCATCGCACCTTTGGTAATCTTCCAAGAGCCACCAACAAAAATTGTGATATACCCCTCTGAGTCCAGCTACCTAACTGATATCATGTTTCTCTTTAATCCTGGAACATGTCTAATATTCTTGAGCTTCCAAACTAACTGATCTGGCATCTTGATATGTACATTATCCTTTTTCATATATCCAAAGGCTCATCATCTACAAGATAGATCTTTCTGAAGTCTCCGGCAATGTAGTTGTGCATAGACTCCTTTTGTGAGGTAAAGTGAAATAAAGCTCTGGAGTCTAGGATCCAAGACTCCATCAGACTGTCCATGCTGAGAACCAATGCATCATCAATTATCTCGATCGCTGTATTGACTGACTCTTCATTCTGTCCCTTATTTTTCCTTGCCCAGCAGTTCTTTCTAGTGTGCCCCTTCTTGCCGTAGTGCCAACAGCCATCACCTTTCGATCTTGACTGGCTCCTCTACTTGGACTTAGATCTGGCCTTTGTTGCACTGTATAGTTCTTCCTCTGCCTTCTTGAGTGATCAAGGTAGAACCAGAGCTCCCTTTAGTCTCTTTTCTTCTGATATCTTCACTGAGAATCAGATTTCGGACCTCTTTAAATTTTAATTTGCTCGAGCCATACGAATTACTCACCACTATCATAGGTGCACCCCAGCTCTCGAGCAAAGAAGATAATAGGATTAGCGCATGGACTTCATCCTCGAAGCTAAGGTCAACTGAACTCAACTGACTAGTGATCAAATTAAATTCATTGATATGATCAGTTATGGAGCACCTTCGCTCATCTTCAAGTTGAACAGATGATGCATGAGATAAACCTTGTTGGAGGTCGAAGATTTCTCGTACATGTTAGATAGTGCCTGCATCAATCTAGCTATCATATTCTCCTCTAGGATATTGAATGCGACATTCCTGGCCAATGTCAGATGGATAACTCCCAAGGCTTGGCGATCCATCAAATCCCAGTCTGCTTATGACATCTCAATAGGTTTCTTCCCCAGCAGCAGTAGGTGAAGAAGATAGTGATCCTAAGTATCAATTGGGAAAGTAGATGAAGAAGATAGTGATCCTAAGTATCAATTGGGAAAGCAGATGAACAAGATAGTGATCCTAAGTATCAATTGGGAAGTGAGGGGGTGAGCAATTTGATGATTATGGCATACACTTCATTGAAGAATCAAATGAGAATGAAGACTTATTTGAAGCAAGGTTTAAGGATACAATTGGAGCACCTTCAATTGGTTTTAAGGATGGGTGAGGGAATCAAGTTAAGAAACAAATGGGTGGGGGGACCTACCATTAGTGAAAGCAAGGGTAAAGTACCCAATGAATTTATAGATTAAAATGTTTGAGAAGTTCCAAGTGATGAGCTATGCAATCCACCACCTTCAGATGAGATACACTTAAGGATTCCAAAGGCTATTGAATTTGATGCAACAACCATGGGTGATCCTTAATTATGTGTAAAGTTGTTGTTAAAAGAAATTTATCAATTTAGGGAAGCCTTGAAAATTTTCACTATCAAGAATAGTAGAGATATAACATTCATCAAGAATGAGAAAACAAGGATAACTACATATTGCAAATAGAAATGTGGGTGGAGGCTTCATACTTCCAAAGTTACTAAGAAGATATCCTTCCATATTAGGACATTTCAAAATGTTCATAATCGTGGAAGAAGCTTCACGAATAAACAGGTTATGGCAAAGTGGCCGAGTAAAAGAATATGGAGAACCTGAGCTCTAATTCTGATTAGAAAATCGAGGCATTCAAAGATCGAGTTATAGAGGAAAGAAGCAAGCTATGAAAGATGTACATGGAGATAATAGGGAGCATTATACTAGAGTTTGGGACTATGCTAAGACTTTAAGAAAGCATAATCCTAATTCTTGGGTAAAGATAAGTATAGATAGACCCGAGAGGACTTTGCATCCTAGATTTTAAAGATTGTTCATATGTCTAGAAGCATAGAAGCAAGGGTTTATAGGAGGGCGTAGGCCTTTCATAAGTTTAGATTGATGCTTTATAAAGAATGAATTTGGTAGATAGATTTTAAGTGTAGTAAAAAATGATGGTAATAATAATTTCTTCCCTCTAGCATTTGTGGTTATTGAAGGTGAGACAAGAAGCTCATCAGAATTCTTTTAGGAGTGCTTATTAGACTATATTGGCATGGTAGAGTAGCATGAATGGGTTTTTATGTCGGACAGATAAAAGGTAGGCGCTATTTCTCTAGTACTTTGATATTTTTGGCATTAATGACCTATTATATGTTATTATTATTTTGTAGGATTTTAAAAAGACTTTTGATAGTATAGTTTTTGCAGTAGAACGGAGAATATGTATGCACTATATGTATCCCAGCTATAAGGATAAGGGGTATGCAGGCAAGGCTTTGAAAGAAGATTTATGGAAGGCATCATGTGCATACAGATAGTTTGATTTCAATAGGGCTATGGACAAGCTGAAAATGAAAAGTAAGTTGGCTTATGATTATATATCTGGTATAAGAAAGGAGACATGGACAAGACATACATTCCATCCAAGGAGTAAGGTAGATCTACCGGTGAATAACTTGTATGTGTTTTTTAATTATTACATATTGATGGCAAGGAACAAGCCGATCCTCGCAATGACAGAGTGGATTAGAACTACTTTTATGCAAAGGTTTCAAGTAAAAAGAGATGGGAGTAGAAGTATTAGATGCTAAATCACACCAAGTGCACGAAAAAAAGGCTCGAAGAGGAGAAACCAGTCTCAAATTTGTGTTTACCTACCTATGCTGCGAATTTTGTTTGCTAAACCTAATTGTGGCAATAGGACTCTTTGTGTTGACTTAAATAGTTGCTCTTGTGACCGTTACAAGTGGGAACTAAAAGGAATTCCTCATGACATGCAATTGTTGTAATACATGCATCAAAGCAACAGCATGAGAAGTATGTTAGCTATTATTATAGTAAGGAGGCCTATATAAAGGCTTATGAAAATATGATCTATCTCGTTCTTAGTGAGGAATAGTAGGTGAACACCAACTCTGAACATCTTGACCCTCTTATAGTGAAGAAGCAATCTAGGAGGCCAAGAAAAAGTAGGATGCGAGGCCTTGAAGAGGGTATAAAACAAGCTGATGCGAGATCGAGGTGTCACTTTATGAGGCGCTCAAATTGTATGCAAGCTGGATGCAATTACAAGACCTGTAAGAAGCCAAGGAGATCTGATCTAAAAATTCAAAAGAGCAAGAAGAGAAAGGATAAGGATGTAGATGTAAGTAACAGCTAATGTTCTTTATTTGTTATGTATCCTATCATCTATTTATTATTTATGCAAATGTGTTATATGGCAGGTTGCAAGTGGAAGTAATACCATTTTCGGCTTTGTGTATGTTGAAAATGGTGGTGGGTCTGGCATTATATATCAGGTGAGGTCTAAAGATTATATATTATCTTGTTAACAATTTAACAATCACTAACAGGATTTAACTTTTGTTTTATAGGAACCAAGGATGAATAAGAGATCCAATTTAAATACCTGAGGAGGTGCTCATATAAGAGGAAGTACAGCACCAAGTCAAAGCACACTAGGAGGTCATACAGGAATTCTATCAATTCAAGGCAGCATTGCACCAACTCTAGACTTTAGTACACAAGCTTCTGAAAGAAGACAATGATTGTTGTTGTAGAAAATTCTGGGGTTCTTGTGAATGTAAATTAACCGGACAGATGGTTTTGTGAATGAATGATCTGAATGGTTTTGTAAATGAGTTGGGAATATGGTTATTGTGAATAACTTATGTTATCTGAATGTTTTGTATGGATCTGAATATAAATATTATCATTTCGATGTATGGATCTAAATTATTCTTCTTAATGTCTTGCGAATGCAAATATTCTTTATTTCATATTTGATTCTCCAATTCATTGAAATGAATGTTGTGAGAATCAAATCAGAATCATTCAATCAATGTCTTGTGGATAACTGAACCGAATCATTCAATGTCTTGTGAATAACTTCTAGGAACATGGTTATGGAAATGTGCTTCATTCTCTGTAACTTTTGAACTAAAATGTGAAGTGTGCACTTTATTTTTCCATGAGTTCATCTAATGCGCCGGTTCAATAAGTTGATTTAATATGTTAATACGAGAGAAATCAGTAATGGTTCCGTGAGTTCGCTCAATGTTCGGTGCATATTGGTTCCATGTCCAAGCATTTTGGTTCAATATTCAAACTTGGAGCTTTTGTATATGCGTGCTCGCTGCATGCAGGTTCGGTAAGTGGGCAGTTTGTTACAGGATATTATTTTGGTTTAATTATGTTTACTGCATAATGTTGTGTATGAATAGCAGTTTGTTACATAAAGAAAATACACTCGGTCAATTTATCTGAGAGCATCAGCCCCAATAAACTTGCAGAGCTTCTGTCCTTGGTCCTCTAGCTTTCAGGTGAATTAAAATATATATCCATCCTGTCATGATGACTTTTCCAACACAATAGTCCCTCCCCTTGGTAACCTTGCCGTGGAAGAATCAGCACCTTCTTTTAAGTAGCAAAATCAGAGTTGTCCAACTGTTTGAATGTTGTTGATTTCTTAACCAGCTTGATTACCAGAACTTTTCTTCAGCCTATACAACAGGATAACCATGAAATTATGCAGCTCTTAGGATTTAGATAGCTACCAATAATCTTCACATGAACACCAGCAGTTTGTTAGTTGTATATTAGCATCGATTGGTTGTGTATGAATAGCAATTTGTTAGCCATATATGGAACTAAATGTTGGCACATAGCATCGGACGATTAAACAATGGCATTTACATCAGTGCCATCGAACCACGATGAAACTGAAACCATTAACTGAATGAGAAAAAAAGTTACAAGGGGAACACCTTTTAACAGGTTTTACAAGAAGTTGACACATCTTTTAATTTCGAGAAATAGGTGCATTGGGCCTACAGGCCAGGAAAATCACAGTAATTGTGATCATCCAAGATGAGGCTACAAAGTTGCCACATCCTATCCTCTCTCATAAACTTTGTTCCCTTGAAAAACACTCTGCTTTTTCAACCTGGTAAGATGACTTTCCACAGCAATGACTTCTCTCTTTCTGTACTTCCTAATTCGAAGCACTCGCTTCTCAGACTCCAACTTCTCGATTCTCTTTTGAAACCTACATATTATCTTGAGTGCACCGTTCGGTCCACTCTGGATCTAAATATTGGAATTAGTTGCAACCTCCATCAACCTGCAAGAAAAGATAAGGATGGTCTTGATTCTTCTTGGTTTTCCAACTACAATAGGAAATCAAAAGAACTAATTTTCTTATAGAATAACCAGGGCATGCCCAAAACCTCTTTTCGGAATTGGCACTCGACCAAAATGTCTTCACCATGGCTATAAAAGTAATGGCATGTCTTCGAACCTTCATTGCTAGGGCTAGATGCATCCCCATGCCAAAGTACCAAGCTTGAAGAACTGTCTTCCATCTATTTGAAAGAGATCAAAATAGATACACACAGACAGAGAGAGAGAGAGAGATGGATCTTAACTGGTTTTGTAAGGAACTTTGGCGCCAGCTGAAATTTTTGGCACCTGGATTCAAGGAAGTCCACGTGGATCCTTAAAGAAACTAAGGAATCCGCATCGTACGACCATGTCAGCAAATGTCTAGCCATGTAGGCATCGGATGACATCTCAGGTCCTGATTGGAAGTCTCTGGATGACATTGCTAAAAAAAAAATGTGAAATGGAGGGTGTACATTATAGTAATTGGACATGCAAGGGAATATCTCTACAATTCGACATAAAATATAGAGGGTTATTTTTTTCATCCTAATTTTTACTTCAAAAAAATGTGAATGTTAATTTTCAACTTATCATTCTATAGCCAGTAAAGGATCAGAATATAGCCGTGTTTTGTTTTAATGTTTGATTTAGTTTTGTATATGCTCGTGCCTTATTTGTTACACAAACATACCTGTTTTACACACTCGTGTACATTTATTCTTGTTCTCGGGACAGACCATGGACTGAAAATTAAAATGACGAAAATAAGGGACTGGCAATTCAATATTTAGTCTTCTCAGTCCATGGCTGCCAAAACAGGAAAGCTAGTCTCTCTTGTCTTTTTTTTCTTTTTTTTTTTTTTTTTTTTTTGATTAAAGCTAGTTTCTCTTGTCATATTGCTTCCCATGTTTTGTCGTTTGCCTATTGTTGGGACATAAGGTCGTGTCTACGACGGCTTTAACCAAGGAGGAAAAGAATTGCTCTGGCCGTAGAGACGGCTCGACAAGGAAGATAGATTATTTTGAAGATGACTTGCCTGACTGGATATGATGACGACGATCCACTCGGTATCCGACCAAGCAACAAGGAAAGATCGGAAAACTCCTACTCGGTCCATGGCCGAATAACTAAAGGGAGTATGCTTGGTTTACTCCTAGCCAACCGAACTCGAACCGGAAAAAGAAAAGAAGCCTGGTCCGACCGCATTCGAAAGAAATCCGATAACTAACAAGGCGGTTATTGATCGGCAGAAACTTACTTACCACGATGATCATGGGAATGAATCAATTTTGGCGTCACAACGTGAATGATTATGCCACGTTCTTAGTGGTGCAGTTTTGGAAAATAATGGACAAAATATCTCTTGAAAAGGGGAAGGGCAAGGGGAACCTAGTACGTAGAATCCTAGCTCTCGCAAGGGCTATTATTTATTATTTATATAATTGATCTCCTGATTTAAAATATCGGAGGGTTCCCCATCGGAGAACCCCCCCCTCATCTTCTCCGGCCAAGGACTTCGGTTCAGGAACATTTTCACCGGCGAACAAGGTGCACACAACCTCTTGCGAATCGATGTTATGACCTATATATTCTTGAAACTTTATAATTAGCTTTAATTTTAATAAAAACAAGGGGAAGTTCCTCCATTTCCCTCGAAATATAAAAAAAGGTCAATGGGTCTTGATTGTTAAGTGGCTGTCAAACCACATATCAGGAATTATATGTGCACCATAGGCTTAAAAATATTTATGCTTGGAGGCAAGAGGCAAGGCAAATAATTTATTTCTATAGCAATGCACCGAGACGAGCGTTCGAGGAGCGGGATCCATAAAAGCTATATTGGTGCATGCCGTGCAGGATATAATTCTTGTTTGGTCGAGAGTTGCATGCATGCCTGCCATGCATCCTGTTCTGGAGGCAAGGAAGAAACATAACACCCATTATATTCTTGCATGTAAATTTTCAATACCGAGACGACAAAATGTATACGACTTATGAATCGACAAATTCATAATTATGCGTTCTAAGAAATGTCAACCAGTTCAGCATCATTCATCTCCCGTCCCTTGGTGTGGTGCTAGCAACTGGTGTAAAGAAATGCTGTGGCGAGCGACGAGATATACAAATATTCCTTATAAAGTAGCTAATAGCTTATACTATTAAGGTGGGGTGCTTCCATCTTAAATTCTTCCAAGTTGTGGTGCGAAAAACTCTCTTCGTACCCGTGTGCTTGTAAAGGTTGCAATGCATGATTCATGCACTCGATTTGACCGACATTTTCTTGGGTGGCGATCCCCAAATACATGCAATTAAGATTCCACTATTCGAGGAAAGTGGATGCCTCATGATAGGTAAATTTTCTATATATAAAGAATTGGAATATGTCTTGCTTCAAAGGTTGTTGCATAACCGAAGAAGGAAAGGTTCCACATTTTTATGGGATCGAGGGACGTGGAAACAGGGACACCGCGAATTGCGGAGCCGAGTACGAGGTGGAGGGCTCCATTGGAATCATGATGGGATCGAAGCATAACAACAAACAGGAGAATAGAAGAAGAATTAGACCCGTCACGATGTTCTCGGCATCTTGGGATGCCTTTTTCCTGTTGGTGTTGGATAAGGATGGCAACAGCCCGGGAAAAAGCTAGTATCAGGGTCCAGCAGTTTTAAAGTTGAATCTTGGGATCGGAGATGGCGTGGGGGTGGTAACCATTCGTAGGAACTGTAGCTTTGGCTACTGGCACGGAAATGGGCAACACCGTTCCGGGTTTTGGTTGCCTCCATCTTAGGTGACACCATGGCCACCACCGAACTCTAAGAAGGCGATCAAGTGGAACGAGTACTTCGAGAAAAGAGAGTAATTTTTTAAAATAATATTTTTTAAAGAAAAAATTATGAAAATAGGTGATGCGGAATTTATTTATCGAAATAGGTGGTGGTGATGACGTGGACGAATTCGTTTCTTGAAAAGACGAATATAATTTAATTGAATTCGTCTTTGGTAAAGACGAATCCAGTTAATTTGGATTCGTCTTTCATAAAGATGAATCCAGTTAATCCTTTCCCCGGCATTAAATACATTTATTATAATTTCATGAAGGGAAGATATATAATTTTAAAATATTGATTTATTATAAAAAAAATTTATTAAAATTTTTTTAAAAAAAAATTTTGAAAAAAAATTAACCCGTGAATAATACATATCAAAATTTTATAAAAAATAAAAAATTAATAAAAAAATTGCAGGACCGATACGTGGATCGATGGTCTGACCGATAGGTGGATCGATGGTCAGATTGGTAGTAGGACCGGTAGGTGAACCGATGATTAGCCGAACTGGCAATCGGGACGGTGACCGAGGGTCGAATCCTTCCACGATTTTACTGAAAAAAGAAAAAAATTTTTATTATTATTATTATTAAATAATTAATATATTAAATTAAAATATTTTAAATATATTATTTACCAAATTACGTTAAAAATAAAAAAATTTATTAAAAAATTGATAAAAATTTTATATTTTTTATTAAATAAAATAATGATAAATTGTCAATTGTATATATGATTTCACCAAATAATATTATTTTAATTAAAATTTAATAAAAAAATTTTAAAATTAACGAGAAATCATGAATTTTAATAAATGCTAAAATAATTTATTATTTTCACAAATTTAATTTTATATTTTTTATATTTTTTAATTTACTTGAGCAAATAAATGATTCTTATCATTTTAAGATCGATATGTGGACCGATGATCGGATCAATAGATGGACAGATGATCGAATCAGTAGCAAGACCAATAAGTGAACCGATGATCGATCCTGGTAATCGGACTGGCGACCGAAATGATGACAGAATCGATGAAAAATAAAATTTTTATTATTTTCATAATTTGAATTTTATAATTTATATTTTTTTAAATTTAGTTAAGCAAATAAATGATTCTTGTCTATTTTAAGCCAGAACACATATAAACACATATATAAATAAACACATATATAAATAATTCTTATATATTTTGGACCACAACACATATATTAAAAACACAATTTTTTAAAATTAACAAGAAAACATGAATTACAATAAATTCTAAAATAAATGATTATTTGGTCCCACATGGTGGCTGTCTCCTAGTGCGTGAGGCTGTATACGACGACGGATCGGAGGTGGCTGATGCTGCTCTGTCTCATGCTCTATATCGTGTGATGCCTGATATGCAGCATGCTCTACATCATGTGATGCATGCTGTGCATATACATCATGTGATGCATGCTGTGCATATACATGATGTGACGACGATGCTCCATGTCCGGAATAATCATGCTGCCAACCCATGAAATCCGGTGCAGTAGTATAATCAAAATGTGCTGCCACATCCTCAGTAGATGTGAACTCGTGCATCAGATGTGGAACAATGCTATCTCGTCTCGTACCTCGTCTGTGATGAGCTGGCAGAGGTGCTCCGGATGAAGATGCATATGGATAATAAGGCGAAGGAGTCTCGTCCTCCCTGTCTCCCTCCTGATAAAACTCATGTAGTGGAATCCGTGCATGCTCGCCAAGAGTATGGAGGGCAGAATGACATATATCCTGTATATTGGGAGGTCGTCGCACGCTTGAGTATCATCGCAAAACTACTACCCTGTAAATAAAAAAAATAATTAGTTTGACAAAATTTAAACCTATAATTTAAATAATAAAATTTAAATTACTTACCATATAATCATATACTGAACCATTACGACTGATGAATCGACGAGTGATCCTACGATACCACTGCATATAAGGATCGTGATAATCCATGGTACCATCGAATGGATCACCATGTATAATATAGTCATGACGACTCATCCATAACTGTATATAATCCCGATGAGGATCAATCCTGATCAGATCGTCCTCTCATATCAATACGATGTAGTGCAGACAACGTATCGAACTGATCTGGCACGACCTGTCGCATCCCGAACTGGCGCATCACTCTATCGGGTAAATGCCACTCTACTATATAAAAGCATACTAGTGGCACTCTACTACACCAGATCTCCTGACCCTGTAGACAGTAGTCTGATAACTGTGCAATCATAGCGGCAGTATATGACTGCCATATGACCTGTTTATAAATAATTTAAAGCATAATTTATTAAACAAGAACAAATAAAACAAGTCAATCATTACCAAAATTTTAAATAATCATTACCTCGTCGGGTCGCAATCGATCAAGTAAATAACGATACGAAAAGACCACATGCATAGGTACCTGTATGACAGAAAAAAGATCTCTCCATTTACAAAATAAATTAATTAAATTAATTAAATAAAATAGTATATATCATACACGGTATAAAAATATTATGTAAATTCTAAACTCACCTCATCCCTAATGGTCCCTGTGGTAAACCGGCTTCATCATCATCAAAATCGATCATCGGATCTGGAGCCCATCGAAGTAATCTGTAGGGTGCAAGAATCGAAACTCTATCCCATGCCCATAGCTGTAGTAGCAACAGCGGACCAGCAATATCAGTAACATCTCTGTGGCTTGCCCTGCACATCTCTCTATACAACCAAGCAAGTCGAGCGCTACCCCAACTATATTGTCCAGCCATCTCGAAATCCACTAATAAAGGTAGAAATAATATATGCATATTGTTCCCAGATTTATCCATAAAAAGGCTCCCATCCATCAACTGTAAAATATATGCTCGAGCATAGCACTGAATGGCTGCCTCGTCCGCATCGAATGCTAAATCCTGGAAGTGCCCGGTAAACCAGACCAAGCTCAATCATGATCCATGCAATCTATCATTCGATGGGACGACCCCTGATAACTCAAGACAAAGCTGCCTCCAGTCTACCCGTGTACTACCCGTCACTGGTAGACCATATACTGGCAAACCTAGCTGAACATCAACATCCTGTAGGGTGATGGTGGCCTCTCCATGGAGAAAATGAAAAGTATGCGTCTCTGGTCGCCACCGCTCGACGAGAGCAGTGATCAAATGCCAGTCCAATCTAATAAATCCAACACGTGCTAGATCATAGAATCCGGACTGCATCAGCAATGGCAAAATACGACGATCGAGCGGTATCGATCTGCGCATAACCATCTCTCGACGTCGACAGTGCAAAAGAACATCATGTCCCTCCCAGACCAAAGATAATCTATGTGAAGGCTAACCGTGTAGTACACTACTATCAGAAGGACCAGGATCCATAACTGCGATAACTCAAAGAAAATCAATCACAAAGCCCATTTAATGCATAGTAAGGACATCAATCCATATACAACCTATAAACATCAGATAATAAAACGTATCCATATATTACAATCCATCAAATAAAATACAAAGCAATGACAAGATTAGCCTAATACATTACAATCCATATATTAAAATATCCATAAAATATGACTGGTATAATTTAACTAATCTGCTTGTAGAAGCCTTGGACATGACCGCCTATCATGTCCTTCTTCTTTACAGATTGTACACTTGCGTCTGTTGCCGGCTTCTCTTATATCCATATCATTTCTAATCCTCGTGGATCGTGGCCTACCTTTCTGTCGCAGCCTATTTACATCAGGTATAATGATACCGTGTTCATTTTGCTGGGGCCAATATTCTTCATGAGGAATTGGTTGAAATTGTGGCATATAAGTTCGATGATAATCGTGTAATGTATAGTACCGATCAATGTATATTTTAAAATCAATGGCAACATGTGCACAAGCAGCCATGACGTGAGAACAAGGTAAATGAAAACATTGTCATTTCTGACATGTACATGTCTGCTGGGAAAGATGAACAACCTACAGCATCAAAAATCATAATTCAGCATATACACAACGTAATAACATATTTTCAATGATACATAAAGATCGTAAATACCTGTGTATTATCACCCTTGTTCATGTTCGGTCCACGTCTAGTAGTTTGGACTTGGAACAAGCCAGTTGCTCTATCAAATCGTGTAATGGTATGCGATGTCGCTTTGGCTTAGTTGGAGATGATATGTCCCGTAACAAAAGGAGTAAACCTTTCATTTCTGTCCATTGTCTCTGTTGCTTGGACACGTCGGCCTTCAAAATATGACACAAGCCGAAAGAAAGTCAACTGTACCAATGCTGTTATAGGAAGAAATCGAGCATTTTTCAGAACTCCATTGAAACACTCGGATATATTAGTTGTCATCATCCCATACCGTCGTCCGTCATCATGTGAACGTGTCCATTTTGCTAAAAGAATTTCATTCAACCACTGAACAGCTTCTGGGTTAAATTTCTCAATATTTCTCATGTATTTATGGAATTTTTTAGGCTGCGTTTGCATTCCAGCTCTTTTCACCACATCTCTTAGTTTGGGATCACGGAATCTTGAATTGAAGTTACTTGCCACGTGACGCAGGCAATATACATGATAAGCATGCGGTGGTTGCCAACCCAGATACTCATTCTGTACTGCAGCAAGTATACCAGCATGTCGATAAGAAATTAGACAAATTTCCTGACGTGTTGTAACAAAATTTCTGATACAAGCTAAGAACCAACCCCAGGTGTCCGCTGACTCTTCATCGACAATACCAAATGCAAGTGGAAAGATCTGATTATTTCCATCAATAGTAGTTGCAATCAATAATTTCTCCTTATACTTTCCATACATGAAAGTAGCATCGATACTTATGACCGGACGACAGTGCTTAAACCCTTCAATCGATGGTGCAAAGGCCCAAAATACACGATCAAATTGGGCACAATTTGGTATACCAGTTGGAGTGCTGATAAATTTAACCCAGGTACCCGGATTAAATGTTTATACAGCATGCAACCATTTCGGAAGCAATTGATATGACACATCCCAATCTCCGAACAGCATCGCTATCGCCTTCTATTTGGTATCCCATAATTTTCTATAACTTGGTGTATAGTTGTATTTGTTCTTTATGACTGCACCAAGTCCAACAATAGCAATGGTAGGAATTTCTTTAACCAGGTCCCAAATTTCATTAGCAATTAAAGTGGAGTCCAAACCAGAATGATCTTGAGACATCATTGCAGATAGGCATGTATGAGGACCGGTATATCGTGAGATCTCAACAAAATTATGTCGTTTAATACCTCTCAGCATCCACTGACAACCAGAATCTCCGCTCTTACATTTGACATGCCATAGATTTGGATTTGATTCAATAACTTTGAATTCATGATGTCTTTCAACAGAATATTGTTTTACTGCAATCTGCAATTCTGCCTTATCTATAAAGCGGAGTCCTTTACGTAACTCCTCATTCCTTTGCCATATAATATGTTGTTCCTGCATTGAATAATACATTGATATATTTGCAGCATTCCAATCAATCTGGGTAAATGTTCTAGATGGAGCTTCAAATGTAGAATAATTTGGAACAGTGATATCATCCAGACTTCGTACTGGATGTGAAGTACCGGCCTCGTCACCTTTGTCAGCCAAGTCATGTTCACTTTCATCATCATTCTCACTAAAAAGTTGATTATCGACATGCACCCTGTCATCAGCAACTGTATATATTGATGCTTCTCTAATATTACTTTCTGGTACAGTACTGTCCACCATACGTAACAGATCTACAGTAAAAACTGAGCCAATATTTTCCACTTCATTATCTGCAATATTCGGAGTACTATATGATAGAACCTGTTCAGTTACACGAGTTATTGCTATATTTCGAACAACTTATTCGTAATCATCCTGTTCGCAATCAAGTTCAGGAGCTTCAATGGTTTGGATATCTATATATAACTCTGCACCCGATATACATGAATGTGAACCGATAGTTGAAAACATCATCTCCATGTCTTCATTATCGGTTAATGGAACAGGTTCGTACTTTACAAATGTCTGCTGGATAACTTGTGGATATCTATAGATAATCAAAACTTTTTTTCCAGTTCTATCAATACGGAGAACTCTACATATTTTGTTCTCCAACTCTTGGAATGTCATATCAGAACTGATTCTAATTGCCTTTTTTGGTCCATGATTGTACTCAATTCCATTTGATCCATTAATCATAGAACCACCCATATAACATAATGCTATGATTCTTTCTCTCATTATATCCTACATGTTTAATTAACAAAATATATTTAGAAATAACTTTCTCATATATTGATATCATTAACAAACTAATTAAATTACATAATTAATATGACAATAAAATTAAAAATATAATTAGTTTACTATCACGATGAATGCATCATATCATCAACTACTAGGTATAGGCCCTATCCCATTCAGGAATTGCATTAATTTTACGGGTCAACTTATAGTAATTAAACGGTATGCAATGAAGACCAAATGAAATTTCAGCAGTATTTTCCCTTAGTTCTCCATATATAAATATTTATGTATACGAAGAACAAAAGGAAAATGATGATCGAAATTTCATTCGGCCTTCATTGCACACCATTTGATTACTATAAATTGACATGTAAAATTATTTGCAATTCCCAAACTGTCCAAATTGGATAATCAATTGATCAACATGCATAATTCTCAGATCTGTATAAGTATAAAAACATGTACGGATACTACAGAATATGCATATCAAGTAATTGACGGGTCTACGGTTCAATGAAATGCAAATTTTATAAATATATATATAGAAAATCAAATGCTTGACCTAAATTCATTCGGCACATTTAATAATTAAAATAATGATATTACAAATATAATATCAATACATTTATTTATAATATATACTTTTTTATTTAATTAACCATTATCAATACAATTATAATTATATCATAATACTAAATATTAAAATCTTACTAATTAAAATAATGATATTACAAATATAATATCAATACATTTATTTATAATATATATATTTTTTATTTAATTAACCATTATCAATACAATTACAATTATATCATAATACAAAATATTAAAATCTTAATAATTAGAATAATGATATTACAAATATAATATCGATACATTTATTTATAATATATACTTTTTTATTTAATTAACCATTATCAATACAATTACAATTATATCAGAATACTAAATATTAAAATCTTACTAATTAAAATAATGATATTACAAATATAATATCAATACATTTATTTATAATATATACTTTTTTTATTTAATTAACCATTATCAATACAATTACAATTATATCATAATACAAAATATTAAAATCTTAATAATTAGAATAATGATATTATAAATATAATATCAATACATTAATTTATAATATATAATTTTTTATTTAATTAATCATTTAAATATAATTACAATTATATCATGATACTAAATATTAAAATCTTAATAATTAGAATAATTTTATTACAATTATAATATCATTACATTTATTTATAATATATACTTTTTTATTTAATTAATCATTATCAATACAATTACAATTATATCATAATACTAAATATTAAAATCTTAATAATTAGAATAATGATATTATAAATAAATATAAATACATTAATTTATAATATATACTTTTATTTAATTAATCATTATCAATACAATTACAATTATATTATAATACTAAATATTAAAATTTTAATAATTAGAATAATTATATTACAATTATAATATCAATACATTAATTTATAATATATATATTTAATTTAATTAATTATTATCAATACAATTACAATTATATTAGAATACTAAATATTAAAATTTTAATAATTAGAATAATTATATTACAATTATAATATCAATACACTAATTTATAATATATATTTTTAATTTAATTAATTATTATCAATATAATTATAATTATACAATTATCAATTACATATTATATAAATATAAACAAAAATATATAAATATATATATTATAACAAAAATAGCATAAATCAAACAAAATTATCTACTAATTATTCTAAATTTCATACCAAAATTATCCTACTAATTATTCTAAATTTTATACCAACAAACAACATAATAATATTATTCAAAAAAATTATAATAACAAAAGAAATATAGTAATTACCTGTATATTTTCAAATATTCCTGGACTTCTTTCGAATCGGATTCCTTCGAATAGATCTAGCAACAAACAAACAAAAAATTTTAAATAATAAATCATAGAGACCATTGAAGAACCAAAAAAAATTAAATTAGACCGGATCTAAATAAAATCAAACCTTTTAAAAAGTATGGGGCTGGACCGGATATAAAATGGGACCAGGAGAGGGAAATGGAGGGGGGGAAGAGAGACAGGGGACTGGGAGAGAGGGATGGGGCTGGGGGGTGGGAAGAGAGGGATGGGGCCGGGGGGGTGGGGAAGAGAGAAAGGGGACCGGGAGAGGAGGAGGGGGCCGAGGGGCGGGGGTGGGGAAGAGAGACAGGGTACCGGGAGAGGGGGATGGGGCCAGGAGGGGGGAGGGATGGGGCCGGGGGGAAGAGGGATGGCGGAAGAACAGAAGAAGAAGGCCTGGTGGGGGGGGGGGAGTTCTGCCTGAAATCGTCTTTTGGAAAGACCAATTCTCAGTTGAATTCGTCTTTTCGAAAGACGATTTCAGAAATATCATCCACGTGGCGAGCTTGCAGACCATGTGGCAAGCTCGCAGACTACCAATGCGGGGTTGCGTACGGGGGCTTGAATTCGGCTTTTGAAAAGACGAATTCAACTAAGAATTCGTCTTTTCAAAAGCCAAATTCATACATACTCGTATGGCCGTCCGATGTGGTAAATTTTTTTTTCGAAAATACTTCGTTATTTGCTACGTGCCACCTAAATCGGGAAATAAATAAAGGATCATTTATTTTGATAATTAAGTTTTTTTTATATTATTTTTAAAAAAAATTCGGAAAGAAACCTGGTTTTAGTTGTTCGAACAACTACCAGTCTACCATATCCCACATCAATGGTAGGTAGGTTGTCCTGGAGATGGGACGTAGAAAAAGAATAAATTCGATGTTCAGCTATCATGCGTATCCTACTCTTTTCGAGAACATGGTGAAGAAGCCACCACCAAGCTATCCCTACGGGAATTCTAGTTTCGGAGGCACGTATGAAAGTTCAAAAACCTGTAAAATTTTAAACCTAAAAAATTATGTTAGGACGTGATATCTGCCAGAGCAAAGATATACAAACACTAAATTGGTTCAAATATTGTGGCTCCAAGTACAAAGACCAATGTTCCTGGGACTTAGTTTGAGCCGTAGATTGTTGTATGAGCCCAATATAGAAGCAAATTATATCCTACACCAACGTGATCATGCACCACACCAATCAAATCCTCCCATTTACCTTGAACCAATCACCTAGATAAGCATATGGTGAATAGAGCCTACAGGAACATGATGCACACAGTGCAGGATATAATCTCTCCATTACAAGAATCACCTATCCTTATTTGAAACGGGATGAGAACATTGAAATCAACCAAAAATGAATTTTTTTTTTTTAAAAAAAAAAATATATAATGTACGGTTGAAAAGTACTCTATGTTTCAAAAATCACAAAATAGCAATTACAATGTACGGTTGAAAAATGTTCAATGTTTAAAAAATCACACACCTATAAATTTTAGGGCAGGCTACATGAGGATGACTTGTGACCTGTCTTTATACCATGTTGCACCCCACCACGCATACCTTATCGTTCCATCCAAACAGAGTAGCCCCGACGAAAACGATAGAATTTTTAAAAGGAGTGCTCCGATTAGCAAGACTGTTTGTCGGGGGAAAAAAATAGAAGCTGTGTTAGTGCTGTGCCAATCCAAAAATGTGGAAGACCAGGGCAGTTTCTTGCCCAACCTCCCCTTTTTAAGACTTTTATTGGCAACAGAAAGCCAGGTAAACAAATGATAGATAAATCACAAGCAGTTCATAATCTGCAGCTACCTTCAGAAGGAAAGAAAAGCATCTAAATATGGAAACACATCCAATAGCCATCCAATTCCTCCAAAGAAACTTCAAGCCACTCGTTGTGATAATCACATGACAATATATAAACATGCTAATGAATGACCAGAAATAACTGACAGACTGCAAAATTTGGTTGAGTTACTTCAATGATGAGATGGTTTTTGGAAGCCCTCAATGCTTCCTTCTCTCACTGTTAGTTGCAACATAAAGAATAATTACACAGTTCTTAGTCTTTTCTGCATAAGATAGTAGAGGTAAGATTATTTAAATGACAAGCAAAGCAGCTAGACAATTAGCATGGCCATGATCAGGTCAAGAACTGTACCAGCCACCCACAAATGAATCAGAAACCAGCAAACACCATGGACAATGCAGGTCAATGTTATCCTTTGCATCTTGCAATCACTGAAAAAAATCTGATCCAAGAGAGCACTGGTAACAACCATCCAGTTCCCTCACAAGAAGCACCACGCTAGGGTCCCACAGTGACAATTATGTGGCAGCGTATTTACAGACTAATGATTGATTAGAAAGTAATCAACAGAAACTGTGAAACTGTAATGTCCATAAGAGAGTTTTGATGATAAGAAAGCTCTAGGAAACATCCAGATCTTACTTTTCGAACTGATGCCTACAAGTAATAAAAACAAGTACACCATATCCCTTCAGGTGAAGTTGTAATTTTTTTTTTTTTTGGGTCCAAACATCATAGAATACATACACTACAATTATGCTCCTCCAACTGGTGAACCAGATAAATAGCTAGCAAAGTCAAAAAAAGGGTCAAAACATTTACTAATTAACCCAATAACCACTCTGAGCCTTCAGGGACATCATTTCATGCTACTCAGCTAAATTTTCAAGAATGGAAGGAACAGCTCTCCACCGCAATGCTTCTGCTTCTTTGTGAGGAATGTATGGTATATCCCCTTCAATAAATGTTATACATCCTCTGCATCCCACAATACTGAAGTCTTAGTAAATTTCACCTTCAGTGTGAAAGTTTTAAGAGCCACTTCTCCATTATATCAATCCCTTTGGTTCAGATTGGTTAAAGATTAACTATATGAATGGGTGGAAAGCAAGATATAGACAGACAAGTGGGCATCTACTTCCACTCATCACAAATTGAAAAGCCCTAATTGTCCAAACTCAAGGGCCAACAGAATGTAAGTGAAAAGACATCATGCATTCCTCCAAATGAATTTTTCTTGCTTTAAATATGCCACCCTCTGAGCCAAGTTCCCTGACAAAAAGAAAAACAAAAGAATCTTGCAAATGTTGAATTAAAGAAACTGCATATGAAAATTAAGCTGTCTGATGATCTAAGCTTCAGTATTTGCCCAGGTATACTATAAACAACGTAAATGCAAGACTCTGGAACATTGGTATCTAGTCAAAAAGTTACTCAGTGACTCCATATAGACTGCAAATGGAGTAAAATGTAAAAGGAAAAGAAAAAGGACATAATCCCTACTGAATCATTTAAGTGGAAGGGCAAACATCAATGATGCCAAAAGCTAAACTTAGATATTACAGTCCACCTAAATGAAACAAGAAACTATGGACCTGAGCCAATTAAAACACTAGGCATGCCTCACAAATAGTTTCCCTTGGTGGTAATTATGTATGAAGCCATAAGTAAAATAAAATGAAATGAAATAACTGACCATCCTGTGACGGTAAAGCCCACATGCCTTTTTGCTATCTCACCTGTATGCTTTAAATATATTCCTTATCCAATAAATCATTGTAATCACTCGCCGCTTATTATGAGTGACTGAAATGGCACCCTTTTTATTTCCACGAAACTAGAATGCTCCGTGCTCATAGGTTGTTTCCATGGCTCCCCATCCATTTGCATGTAAGCATCTTTCCATTGACCACCTCTGATTTCCAACCTAATTGCCATAGCCTGAAACACATCACAAGATTGACTCACATATTATGTAACTCAAATTCACAAATATTTAGCAGAACATATCCAAAATTGCCAGCAAAATCAAATCATTACATATTCACTGTATGCATAAGATATGGGGAAAAAAAGGCTAGACTTTAACTCGTCAGAAAGTCAGCAAAATACAAAAAAACAGGGGTGGATGGCCCCTCTTTCAATTAGGAGGACAGAGCTCCTCCAGCCCTCTAGCAGTCTCTGCAACAATCCAGTAGCCCTACCTCCCCCTCCCTCTTCTTCTCTCCCACATTCTTCCTCTCCCCCACCCTCACCGTCGTGTTGGGCCACATTCCGCCAACCTTCACCATCTCTCTCCCTCCTTTCTCATCCCCCCTCTCCCTCTCTCCTGCCCTCTCTGCTATGTTAGTTTGGGCCCAGCATGGAATGGCATGGGGATGTACCGAACCGTGTCACCGGCCGACCGGTCCAGGCCCCAGTATGGCTCCTATTTTAAGCAACCCCGATAGTGGCTGCCTCTGTTCAAACTATTTATGTGTAATGGTTTAAGCAAGATCAAAATTCTTGGTGTTTGAGCACATCCTGCTGCATCATTCCAATACTAATTTTGACATGCCATTTTATCTAGGTAAATCTATTACATACTTATATCCGGTCCACATAGCATATTGTAGACTTCTGAAAAAAAGACTCAAACCACAACACTACCAATTTTCACTAGAAACATCTCAACATCTAATTTACTATAAGCTTGAGTGTACTGTGCATATTGCAGATTTCTGAAAAAAGCTTCAAACCACAACACTACCAATTTTCACTAGAAACTTCTCAACCCTCTGATTTGCTATAAGCTTGAGGGTACTGTGCATAACATTACAAGGTAAAGTTTGCATGGGAGCTTTTGCATGCACATACATGAGACTCCTGGATATGACATGCTCATATGAGAGCATCATAGCAGTTATGTAAGTGCTTTGCTATAATCTCCCTCTAATGGAAGTGTACAATTGAAGCCCTCCCAACACTTCATCTTATAGTTACAACATTGTTTCCCCTTCTGCCAGGGTCTACAATTAAAGGTTCAGTTTCCTTGAAGAGACATCAAGAAAAGCTGATTCTACATACCATAGACAAGACATAATGGAAAATAAAGTGGCAGATGAGATATGGAATAATACTCTGTAGCAAGGATCGCTGAACCGGTACCGAGACCCGTATCGGTCATTATGCAGTATGGTATGGTACCGTACTATAACATACCAGGACCCATACCAGTCTTTGTGAAACTGAGAGCCAACCCCCCCCCACATGGCTATATTGTTCGACCAAAACCAAACCTGAATTGAGCATAACCGGCTCCAAACTGGACTGAATCGAGCTAAAATGCACGGTTTAGAATTGAACCATGCCATTTCGATCCAGTTCAGGACTTTGTCAGACGGTTTGGGATCCGGACTATTTTTCACGGTCAAACTGTCCTCCAGTTCAGTGCCGGTATGGTATGGTACAGGCCGAACCAGGTGGTTCAATCCAGTTTAGCAAACCCTACTCTATAGTTTATTTTTTTCACACTGCATTTCTTAGTTTCCAATAATTACTAAATCAGAACAAATTATTCAACATTCCAAGATGAGAAGCATGGTCCAGATAACATCGCTACCTGAGCAATGTGTTTAGCTGATATGAGTTCAACCATAACAAGTGAAGCATGCCAGCCTTGCTTTAGACCAAAGATTTCAAGTAAACCATCATCAACTTGGGCCTCAACAAAGCCTCTCTGGAAAAAGAAAAAAATATAGAAACCAATCAGGCCAGATATTCTATTACAAACTGATAGAAATATAAAACAGAGCATTGAGTGCATGATATTGCCCTTGTTGGGCGGAAGGGACCTATGGGAGGATTTTCAGAAAGAAATGATTTCTAAACTAAGTTACAAGGGGCATGACCACATTATCCTATAGAAGGAACTGTGATGATTGAAAAAGACAAAAGAAATTTTTAAAGTTTTCTCTGATATTGATAAGTGAGCATAAGAAATCAGCAGAAATACCATGAGGATTTCAACTAACTAAAAAAAAAAATTACAATGATGACCTAGACCATCAGAGGTGATCTATAACTCCTTTCCTGTCAACCAAAAAAAAAGATCATACAGGCAGTTTTTTTTCAACTTTTGCAGCAAAAAAGAATACACCAAGTGTGCCTTAGATGCATTAAAGAATACTGAAAGACCATATACGATGTTCCTAAAACCGTTTGTATTCTTTTGGTGTACATATGTAACCACTAAGATAACAGCTGCATAGGTGCATTCAGCTAAAAATTTCATAATAAAGTTGCTTTTACTTGAAAAGAAGTTGAAAATATTATTAATCTTTATTAAGATAATGAAAATTTCTTGGTAAGTTTAGTGATCATTTTACAGGTATGGATCCACATATTTTGAAGGCTTCATCTAGTGAAGCAACAAAATTTGGAAATGACAAAGACCTAGCACAAAGGGCTCAGTTCAGCTAGTCTTGGTAGTGGATACAGGTGTCTGGATTGACAAGATTGATCCTAAGTGTGTGGTAAAGTTCATCTGTCACAACCCACCAAAGATGGATCGACTATTCCTCACCAAAAATGTCGAATGAAATCCACATTCTCTCTTAGTTACCCACCATGAATTGTACCAACTGTTGCATGTTGCACTTCTAGAAAAGAGAGAGTGGGATGAACTTATGTGCACTGTCGCACTTGCACAATCAACTATTTCTAACCAAAAATTTAAAATGGTACCCACAGATTTTGCTGTTCAGTGTGCAATGACATGTCTTATACATGGACATGAGTAAATGTAAAATAAAAATTTTGAATTTGTCTATATTTAGCCATGTTGTTAGGTATTTATAAAGCTAGGCACCAAATTATATTATAATCTATCTGAATGAATGTTCTTGTAAATCAAGAAATGCATGCCAGTCACCTTTGGTCCATGACCGACATTAAATATTCAGAATGTCATTCTAATAAAGAGAACTCACAACATCATAGGATAGCTAAGGAATCATTAAGTCAAGCCAAACGATGCCTTGCTTATCAGTCATACAAACCTTTTCCAAATATTCAGGTTTCAGATTACCCCATGGATTCCTTCCACTCCCATAGCTGTGAAGATTCAAGGCAACTATTGCCCTAACACTGCAGCCAAAACTTTATTCAAATCACTTGAAATGAAAGGTAAAAACACAATCATGTCATCACACATTTGTGATAGTGGAAATACTATGGTACCAGAAAAATAATATATACCATTTACAGAGACAAATTGTTTAATAAATGTCAAGCCTAAGAGAAATTAAACATATATGAAACGAATGTAAACCATGCATCCTGAATTTGCAATATGTTATTTCCAGTGATTCCCAACAGTGTTTAAAATTATTCAATGAAAAATAAAGAACTTGCCTTGGAGGGACCGGAATTTGCTCCCACTCTGAACAGTTAACCTTTTTGATGGATAACCGCAGAATGTTTCTGAGTCCCCTGCAAAGATACATTTGTAGTTTATGCTGACCATACTATCATACAGCATTAGCTTCCATCTTGGAATTTATAAAGGTACAAAGAAATAAAATATCAGATAAATAAATGAACAACAATAGTTTGAATGAAAATTAGGAGGCTTTCTGTCCTTTTATCATGTTTAAGGTTAAGATCATCAGAACTAAACAAAAACAAGTTTTACTTTAAGGAAAATCCTAGTGAATTGCAGTTCTACCTTGCAAATGGTACAATGCAAAATACAAAAAATATATAGGTTGTTATGTTTTCATATACCCTAAGAAAGACCTCAACATGGATCTCTCTTAGGTTTTCTTAGCACTAGGATCATAAGCTCACAATTCCATTCTTGTTGTAGTGGATATATTTCCAAAAATTGCAAATTTATTCCCAAAAGTAAGAAGGCTGATGCTTGTGCGTAGCAAGTTGTTCTTTCTCGAGATTGGCAGTCTATGAAGTCTTCCTAGGAAGGGGCTCGAAGTCCATCAGTAATGCCCCACATCTACATGTTCCAATGAACCATTGGCATGATGTAGAAAATGTGTTTGTAATCCAAACATGCTTCCCTGTATGTATATTAGACCGATACGCACAGATACAAAGTGTTAAAATAGCAGTATGAGCTTGTATCCTCCTTGATCCTGACCATCTTGAACAATCCTATTTTTATTCAACATGGTTTGGAACTATTGCCACGTTACTACTGCAATACAAGTTGCCAAGAACATTTCAGTGTATAAGTTTGAGATGGTACTAAACTTATATAGACTTGTATATAATATATAAAATATATTGTTAATGCATAAAAATAATTACATGTTCTGTAGTTTTACCATGAATTTGAGATTCTTTTTGTCGTTATTGTATAAACAATTGTGTATTGTCAGCCTGCATGTCAAATTACCTGAAACTATGGAACACGCCTAATAAAAATCGATCAACTTAGACACCTTTGGTGATCTGTGACAGGAATATATACCAACTAACACACACACACATAACTGTTGCTTGCCAAGTGTCAAGAAGATACGTGCACCATGCTGCTCACAAACATGATACAGGATACTTTAGTCCTCATTATAATGGCCATTGATTGATAAAGAGGTTAGGTATGTAGGCTAGTTTGGAAAACTGCGAAAATGCAAAACAAAAAGCTGCAAAGTTTTATCCACTTATCGTCTACAGAATTATGGTCAAACCTTCAACAAAACACACCCACAAGCTTGCTTATAGAAACTTATACAATATCCTCAATTATTATTCTAATTATGAATAACTTTATTATAATAATATATATATATATATATATATATATATGTATATGTATATATGTATATGTATGTATGTATGTATGTATGTATGTATGTATGTATGTATGTATGTATGTATGTATGTATGTATGTATGTATGTATGTATGTATGTATGTATGTATGTATGTATATGTCGATGGATATATTGATAGAGAGAGATGGACCAAAACACACCCACAAACTTCTCGAGATATCTATTCCTCTTAACTCCAAAATCAACAATGAGACATCGATATCAAAATTCCATATTGTTGGCATTGATCATGATCTATACCACTAAAATTGTTTAATGCATCAAGTGGATCAAGTGGATGCAAAAATGAATGGTAAATATAATGTGATGCCATGTTTTGCTATGATATAAGCATTAAAATCTATTGATTTTCAATCTCCATATGTTTTAATGTGTAGATCATGATCAATAAGATGGATTCATGATTTAAATACCTTATCATACTTGGAGTAATTTTGCATTATTCTATATATTTGATCCCTAAACAAACCTCCAACTCTCACTGCACAGCAGCTTTAGTCTGATGTTACAACAAACCAGCCAGCCCAGTTAGCCTTCATCTCAAATCTTTGAACTCTAAATCAGAGATCCTCCTTTCTTCAATTTACAATAACTCAAGCCATTAAAGTCTTCTATAATTATTGTTTTCACCTCAATATCTGTATCAGAATCCATACGTTTCCTGATTTTAAATCATAATCTGCAGCCTTCAATTAAAACTGCTACCTATCAATAACTTACAATTTCACAACATTCCCTTGACCCTATAAACCCATTGGAAGGATTCTGGATCACTAAGAGGATTCTATTCAGAAGATTGTTTCCTTGGCAGTGAAAGGCTTCCATCACATTTCCAAGAAAATCTTGAAGCAACAACTTGCATGTAACCATGGTAACTCCTAAACTGCTTACTTGGTCAGATTTTTGATTGCTCAGCTAGTTGTTTTGAATATATTAGCTCATTCTAGCCTATTGAATTAGTGAAATTGTTGTCTTGCATAATATTAGGCTTTATTCTCAGTTAGGTGCATATTAGTTACTGGATCCTCTTATAGACAATGAGAAAAAAAAAAATGTCGATAACATTGTTAATTCTCGCATTGCGTGCCATTAAGTCTAGGGTTGTGCACTGAGACATTGCATATAGTTCCTGCTACATTATTTTTTATGTCATGCCTAGGTTATATGTTAATTTAAGGTACTCTACCCAGATTGTTTTGGAGGGAAAAGATAATGAACTTAATCCTGCACCTTCAGGATCTTTTGGTTATTTTATTTACCAAGGTTTTGAACTTTAGTGAAGCATTGAATTCAGTTCAGTTCAAGTTCAGGTTGGATGTGGGTCTACCCGACCCACTTGCACCTGATCCTATTAAATTGCACTTCATTTTTGGTGGAAAATTCAACAATCAACCACTTAGGGTATCAAATGAAATCCAAAGCATCATGGCATGTCATTCTCTTCTATTAGACCAAACTAAAGACATATAATAAAAGAATTAAACAAGTACCATCAAGCAGTCAAACAAGTCTAATATTCAGCAAATATGTGAGTGCATGTTTATGATGCTAAAGTTGCTCTCTTGCAGATCTTTTTGAATGTTGTGTTGCCAAACACTTGTAACATCTAACAGCCAAGACTCTAACAGAGAAGCAAAATCCTCAAATCTAGCTTCTTTTTCCTGTTTTATCAGAGAACCTTTTCACCAACCAAGCATCAAGATTTGATTGTTATCATGGAATGGCTATATATTTGACAAAAACAAAAGGCCTGCAACATTTTTTCCACATAACACTGCATTAGGAAATTTGGAGGGAGACGAATTATAGCATTTTCAAATCTAGCAAACTTGATTACAGCAGATGGCTGGACTTCATTATCGTCTATATCCAGAACAATGGCATGCTCAGTCTGATAGGTGGTTAAAGTCTAACTGACTAAGCAGAACATCCATTTCCAACTTCAGGATGTACTTTTTACTTCTTCTAATTTGTCTAATAGTTAATGCATTGTTATCTTGGAGAAAGTGAGGCTTTTTTTTAATCAAATGGTTAAAAAGAATAAGCTGCATATCGTTTATATGCTCAGGTTTGGCTTTATAATTGCCAATCATCAATTCATTCAGGATACTTAAATTTCAAGAAACCATATTTGTGAAGTTGAACAAATGTGATCACTGTACTTAAAAAATTGACACATCAAACTGAAAAGACTTAGCATAATATCAATCTTCTCCAGAAAAGAAGAAAATAATCCCAAAAGCAAGATGAAACTCTTATTCCCTAGTGATAGCTAACCTTAAACTTGGATCACTCATACAAGGTGTAAAGAACCACCCCTGCTTGCAAGTATATCCGGTGTAGATCAACTGCCATAAGAAACTTTCAACATTATTTTATATACTTGGTAATATCTCATGCATAATATTTGATATTCAATTATCATACATCAAAAAAAAAAAAAAAAGAAAGAAAGATAAACCAAACTCCGAGCAATATTATGAGCAAAAAGGATAAATTTTAAACATCAGCATGCCCCAAAATGTTAAAGATGGTAGATGAAATAATTCAATGCATAATTGCATATCATGGGACAAATGACATCCAGTTAATAGAATGCATTATTCAGAAAAAGAAAGATTGAATTTTAAAGAAACATCAAAAAAATAGTTGGATCAAAAGTGGATCACAAATTTACATGCTTCACAGACAGTAGATAGAGGTTGGAAAATGAATACAGCAAGCAGCAGTGACTGATTTTAAAGGATATAACAATTATTAGCTTCTTAACTTGCATCCCACCAATTACAAAGATGGTACTAGGGCAAAGAAAAAATTCTGAATGATAAATTGATAAAACAAATAGAAATAAGAGCTACACCTTGTTTGTTATTGGACCTTGTGCAAGGTATGGTCTTTCATCACGTAAATGATGGAAGCCATAAGCAACTTGAGCATCCATTCCTGCACCAAAGCAAATTATGAGTGATTGAATATATCACACTCTTCAAACTCTAACTTGATTATTACATCATACTCAATTGACATTAATTAGGCCAATTGCAAATCAACACTGATGAGGATGAAGCTGCAAAGTAGTGAGTACTTGTTGCAATTGCCACAGACCACAGTTGGAAGCGACAATATCAGGATTGAAAATAAAGGGCCAAAAACATGGTTTTGGAAGCCAGTCCAGATATCAAATCAGCTTCCACAAAAATTCCTTCTTTCTGTTCTTCCTAAGATCGTCTCTCTTAAAACAAGAGATAAAGACCGGGAACCAAAGCATAGCAATGCAAGAGTGGTCAACATGACCATAGCGATGGATTAGAATTTAAAAAGAAGACAATTTACTTGACAGTTAAGAAGAAGACAACTCTTAATTAAAACCAGTAACACGAATTTGTGGAGAAAATCACACAGCAATTAAATGGAGTAAATGAGAAGAAAAAATAGGCATAAAATCATACCTATGCTAAAATAGTTATAGAAGACTCCCTCAAAGCAAGAAACTTTTTCAGGCACCTCCCCTTCAATATCTCCATCCTACAAATATATTAGTGCTATTATGAGAAGATTAAAACAATTGAAACATAAAATTTCTTCAATAAAGTTCAAATGTAATATTTTCTTGATTGTACATGAGAAGGAAATAGAATATATTGCATTGGTCAAAGAAACTAGAAGAACATAAAGCACTTAAATAAGGTTCTTGAACGCAGGTTGAAACTGATAATATAACATGAACTTAGGATAAGCCCACAAATTTTCTCTATTGTAAGAATTTTTTTGTGTAGAAAAATACAAGTTTAGCTTTTCACGGTGGAGACAATGAACTTACCAATAAAAGACCTAGGACTGGAACTGGGCCGGGCCGGCCCGAAATCGGGTCGAGCTTCAGGCCTTAAATAGAGCCCATTCAATTTTCGGGCCAAGCTTGGGCACCCCTTTAGTCCGGCCCAGACCGGCCCGAACCCAGCCCGAAAATAAGCCCGATCCAGGGCCCGTTATTTCTTTCTTCGGTCTCCCACTCTCCCATCTCCCTCTCTCTCAATCTCTCTCTCAATCACTCTCTCGTTTCCATCTCCCTCCCCCGGTCAGCCCTCGACGGCGAACGCCCCCTCGCACCTGACGGTCGACGGCCCCTCTCCGGTTCCGAGTTGCCTCCTCCGGCCATGGTGCCCGCATCTGACAACTCCACCCCCCATGCGACCCCGCGGCCCGTCTCCGGCTCCGATCTGCCTCCCCCAGCACCGGCGCTCCACCCGATGCCCACTGCCCCCGGCGCGACCTCGCAGCCCCCCCTCCCCAGCTCCGATCTGTCTCCTCTGGCCTCGGCACCCGCACACGACGACCTCACCCCCCATGCAACCCCGCGGCCCGTCTTCGGCTCCGATTTGCCGCCCTCGACCCCGGCGCCCCACCCGACGCCCACCGCCCCCGGTGCGACCTTGCGGCTCTCCCTCCCCTGCTTCGATCTGCCTCCTCTAGCCAGTCGGTAAACCTCGTTCTTTTTTTGTTGATGGGCTTGCATTCAGGCCGATCCGACAATCGATGAACCTTTTTTTTTATGGGCTTGCATTCGGGCCGGCTCGATCAGGCTCGGGCCTGGCTCGAGCCGAGCTTGAGTCGGCCTTGGGCCTGAGGTTTAAAAAAAATTTCGGGCCTAAGCTCGGCCCGAAGCCCAAAATTTTTTTTCAAGCCGAGCTCAGGTAGGGGTGTGGCCTAATCCGGCCCGGCCCACTTCCAGCCCTAAAAAGACCACATTAATAGATGATCAAAATTCTCAACAAGGGCTTATTGTCAAGAAGATGGGAGAGCAAGACAAAGCAAAAAATAAAAATTAAAAACAAAAATAAAAAAGCGACTGAGTATGGTTTCAAACTCGAATCTTATAAGAATCTATTTCAAAGATACTAAATGTGCTGACCACCCCAAAAACAAAAAAGAAAATAATCTTAGAAAAAATATCCCATCCTTCTTCTATGGCTATCCCATAGACAAGATTATGTGGGCTCTCTCCCTT
Source organism: Areca catechu (assembly GCA_021397845.1). Lineage (NCBI taxonomy): Eukaryota > Viridiplantae > Streptophyta > Magnoliopsida > Arecales > Arecaceae > Areca > Areca catechu. The sequence continues at coordinate 41,453,939 of CM038045.1, forward strand.
ATGCGGGCTCTCTCCATCCCTCCTAAGATGAAAATTGACAGTGGAACTAAGCATACAAGTTTATAACTGCACAACATTCACCTTACCCTCGTATTACACTATTAATGGATGTGTCACCAACTCATGCATGTAATTAGTTCAATCATGTTTGGTAGATTTAAAGATGCATAAGGCATAATACCATAAAATCTTGGTACACATGATATAGGATAAAAGTGAGAATTACCAAAACAGAGGTTTACTTTATTTTCCATGACATTTTCCATGACATTCACATATTCCAAGCTTCCAATTATTTGAAGATGCAGGATAAACCATTTATTTCATACGTTAAAGCTTATCCCTCCATTTAGTACAGAAAAATGTGTTGAAATCAATTGCATGTTTAAGTGATGATCATTGGGTGGCAGATTCCTCTGACCTTGAGAATCCATATTAACAGAAGTTGAATAATAAACTAGCTGTGTAGAAGCAATATTTCTAAGATGATAATATTGGCGTTTTGCTATTAGCCATTCATGACAACTTAGAATCCTCCCCTCCCCAAAACAGAAACCCAAAATGACATTTTTGATGCTAGAAACTAATTAAGAAATCTATTCTTTAACTTCAGAAAAATGGAATTATTAGTTGCAAACTCACAAGAGAACAAATAAAAAATAGCAAACATGCTGAGCTGATCAATGACAACAAGAGTTTAAATCATGTATACAACCTGAGTATAAGTGAACTCTCCTAGATACCTAAGAGAGTGTGGCATTTCTATCACTTCTCCTTCCGGCGGCATCCAAACAAGGATATGCCAACTGCATCAAGACATTGTAGTTATTGTAAGCACCAATTTTTTTATGTGAGATTGAGAACGTGGAGTTATTTAATCCTCAAGCATTAGTAAGGATGTTTGATTTTACAAAATTATATGACTTTTATATTTGTTAATATAAAACAGAAAATTCAATGACCTATCCAGCAATATGCAAATCATTCATTTCAGGTTATGAGGTAAATGAGTCAGGAAGAACAAGAGTCATTTACTAAATTATGATCAAAAGAATAAAATACATCAAGGTGTTATTATAGTCAGATGAAGGATTTCATCAGTGTTGGATCCTAAATGTGATTTGGGTTATGATGGTGATTAAAAAAATGATACTGGAAACTCTTTATATAACAACCATTCAAGAAGGTTTAGCAGTGGCCTCACCTCAAGCCTTTAAGGAAAAGCTCTCCTAAAATGCTCTGAGCCTTGAGGCATATGGTTGAGACAACAGAAGTGCGATACATGTACCACTACAGTATTCGCAGCACATGTCTTCTGCTTTATGCCTTTGTAGGAGGTGTACATAGATATAACTATCCCGCTACCAATTGAAGAGACGGGTAGCATGTTATCATAATGTTCCGTGTAAACATAAGTGCCAACTTAGGTATGCCTTAAGTTATGAAAAACATGAGGTCCGGACCAAAAATCACCTTTTGACACTTTTCTTCAAGAATTTTGTACATTTAGAGTTTGCATTGGTAGAAGCATCAAAAAACAAGCATGTGCAAGATTCTAGATCTTGATTGCAAAACACCATATTTATCTATGCCTAAATAAAATAGTCTTTTTATTGATTCACACCGGGTAATAAGAAGATAAAAGTATATTCCATACTTAAGTATGAATTTCTCAAATGAAGGTAACTCTCACCTATCAAGTCGGCAAATTGGACCAGAAATAGCCTTATTGAGAGAACGTTTCACGGCTGACCTCCATGCAAAAGGAAATGAACCACCCTAGTTCAAATTTAAGCAAGTGAATTGATGGCATCATATAGTTTTTTTCCCTTTTTCTTTCGTATTTGAAACATCAAATAGTATATCAGGACCAAGAAAACTAAAAGAGATAAAAAAACAGCTCTTACCCAACCAAAGCTCCTAGAAAGATCATTTCCTGTTCCCAGTGGAATGATGCCAATAGGAGGAACTGGCTCTCTGTTCTGCACAAAAAGTTCCCCAAGACAGCCTAACACCCATCCTACCGTACCATCTCCTCCTGCAACCTGGAAAAGCAGAAAAAAAATCTTCAAAAATTGCCAGTTTGCCACACTCTAACAAGAAACTATCAAAATAAACCAAAAAAAGAAACCATCACCAATGGCTGGCCAGCACACATTACCAATTAAATTTTAAAAACATTTATCAAATACAAAATCTTAAATAATGTACCAAATAATCCCATAGGTTACCCCTAGAAGCAATAAAGAACATATAAAATTAACTAGCACTGAAAGGTGATGCACAAGCTAACCATAAGAACAGATAAAATTAACTAGCACTGAAAGGTGATGCACAAGCTAACCATAAGAACAGAGAGCTCACATATAAGTGACCATGATTGAGCCCAGCTAACATACCATTATTCTCAACTTTTCCCGAGTTTTCTTTGCACAATAGTCACCAAGATCAGCCAGCTTCTCCAGGCAAGCCAAACCATGCTGAACAAATTCAGAAGGCTTCACCATTGAAAGATCAAAAACCTGCATTATATATAATAAAGAAACAATTATGTGCGGAACTCTTAAAATATTATTTTTTTTAAAAAAATGGTAACCTCTTATATATAGTCTACCTGGAATTGATAAACTTTTCAACATTAGACAAATAAGTAGACCTGAGATAAATGCAATTTTGTACAAAATAAAAGCAAAAATTAATGTGTTATCAAATAAATATAAAGATTGAAAAGTCTTAGTTGAAGTAGATAACTAATTATGAACTGCTAAGGTTAGTGCCTCGATTCGGTCCCTGGAACATGACCCAAAACCAAGCCCAGGAGGAACCATGCTCGAAAGAAGGCTCGCACGGCTGCAGGCCTAGCCAGGAGCATTGCCCGGCCTATAGCAAGAATGATGCGCATGGCCCAAGCGGGCATGCGGTCCAATACATGTGCGAACAAGTAGGTGCAGCATAGCACATGCGCAGATGTGTAGGCGAGGCCTAGAACATGCACAGGCGCACGGGCAAGGCCCAGCATGTAGCGGACACGCAGTCCATGGCATGGGCGCGGACATGCGGTCCATGGCATGGTGTCGCAGTCCACAGGGGCGAGGACGATGTTTTATCAAGGTCCACAGCATGTTTTGCAAGATCAAACGGTGGCACACATTCCGGGCAAGGATCCAAAGGCCACGAGGCATTTCGACTTCGATTTGAACCTGATCCACATGATTTTAGGCATGTTCGATGACGATAGGGCTGCCAGGAGTCTTATGTGGGTCAAATAGGAGTTGGACAAAGATTTGGAGTCCTTTTCGGATGCAGTTTGAAGCCTTGAACTTCTGTCAAATTATTCTTTGACACAAAAGCTATAAAAAAGGGACAGGGATCAAAGAGGTCTAAGTGTGAAGATCTAGAAGGCTTCCAGAAGGGATGGCAGTGGCGGAAAAAGTCTATAAGGGCTAAAGGATCTCTTTGAAAATTAAGAGCTTTACAAGAGATTTGGGATATTTTATTAAGAAAAATTGTACGGAATTGAAAGTACGAGTTCTTATATTATAAGTGATTAATTTTTTTATACTAAAATCTTGCATGCCCTATTAAATTAGAATTTTTATTCTATTTTGTCTTTTTCCTTCTCTTACGGTATCAACAACAATATCATAATTTTGGGCACAGGGATCCATATTCTATACGAAGGATTTTCCAACAAATGATATCAATGCAGTTGGTACCACAACATGAACATCACCGGGAATTGTATGACAACTAGCATAAATAAAAGCCCATATTTCATATATTTACTAATTATCAGCTTTATAAAATATCTTTTGCATTTATACCTATCCAAGACACAACCTTTTAAGTTTCAGTATTTTCATCTTTTCTCCAACCTTTTATTTGGAATTTCTTTTCTTCCCTCCTCTATTTTTAGAATACAAATCAAAGCCAAGTGCTTACAGCAGCCTCAAGTTGTGTCCATTGCACATGCCAATATCATCTCAGTCAATTCTTCGTCCCATATGTCCATTAGAAATACATTTTGAAGCTTTACCTAGACACTCAGATCAAATCTTTCCAAAGACATCCACAGCATCGCTTACATCTTTGCAATTTGCATAAGAATATTAAATTTATGCAACTATAACAAATTTAAGCTTTGCTCAACCATTCTAATTTTAAACAGAAATATCATTTATTTCTCCATTATCAAAATAATAGATCCAAAAGAGCAAATTACTCCAACATGTGCATCAAGTCATGGCCATGATCTATGACAAGTTTTTTTATTGTTAGGGACATGATTGTTTCTACCCTTCTTTCACCACTTCAGCTCTGAATAACAGAACGACTGTATCTCATTCTACTTCCATGTCCAACAACAAACAAATTAGCCTCCTTTAGTTCTCTTCTCTCCCTCCATGAGTTCATGTAACATTGCTCCTCTATGATTGATTGTCTCTCCCCAATAATTTAATCTGAAACTTCTTAAACATTCTTCAATCTCTATTTTGTTTAGATTCTCGACCAACCATATATCCTAATACACGTATGAAAAAAATTCTTCCCCCTCTTGAGTCATGCATTAAATGACGTCTTACATGATGTCAACATCATTACGTCCTAGAAATAATTAAGTTTAAGAATGGTACTCTCAATCTAGCAAGGTATTTTGAGTGCGAAAAGAAGCCATTGCATTTCTTGAAAACAGGGCAACAGCATTCCTTCTATTCTAAATCCAAAGAATTATTAGGAGAATGAGGATCAGTGACCTGTTCCTCGCCCATCAATTCCTCGAGGCGGTTCTTGAGGACGGGACCGTGGCGGCCGCCGCTGCGGGAGTTGACGAAGACGACCATGGGCGCCTCCCGCACGTCGTCGTCCCTGAGGCAAGGGCCGTGCTTCCCCACCTCCTCCACTGCCACCGCCGCGGCAGTGGCTCCGGGGTCCCTGGACCGGATGGCCTCGGCAATGGCGGCCCGGAGGCGGTCCGGGATGGTGATCCTCCGGCGGAGGTACTCCTTGTCGAGCCTCGCCCCCGCGATCCCACACGCCCTGAACGACTCGACGAGCGACGCCCTTGACGACGCCGACGACGTCATCGTCATCGTCGTCTCCACCTCCGACGACGCCGGCAACTCCGGCTCGCTGAATGATGATCTCGACATCCCGAAGGAGAGAGAGCAAGAAATCGACCAAATGGGGAAAGAAAATAAAATCAAATTATATCCGGAATGGAGGGATTTAAATTTCCAAGATTATCTACCTTTTTTTTCTTGAGAATAAATAGAACTTCTTCCTTCGTTTTTGAAAAAATAAATTAAAAAAATTGAGGACAAAGGAAGTGGTAAGAAAGGCTGTGACGGGGGAAGGGAGAAACGAATACGGCTTTCCCGCGGCGACACCGAGTGCGGACACGGTCAGGAGAACGGACGGACAGGCATTGGCGATAGGTCTCGGCATCGGAGAGAATTACAAAAAGATACCATGGATTTGCAACGGCCGAAGGTTCTGGATTGGGCCTAAAGATTGTGATGCATGGTTTTGGGTTTGCCGGGAGTTCCCGAATCCAGACCCGATCATATCGGTTCTGGATTTGGATCGGGCGGGATGGCTGTTGATGACTTGGCTAACCCGGCTACCTGGCCACCTAGCCTGATAACTTTGATCCCGTACACGCAATCAGAGTGGCTTCCAAATTTAGTTTTTCTTATAATTGTTTTTCATATATATATATATAATATACTCTTATAAATATGATTTATTATTTATTTATCCTTCAAAAAATGTTTTTTATATAATGCCAATTAAATTATCCTCTCTCTCTTTTTTTTTGTATATTATATCAAAATGTGGTTCTTTTTATTAAAAATTGAATATCAGTTTTTTTCAGGAATATAAACATAAAATTATACTTAAAATGATTATTTTAATAGTAGCAATCAAAAAGCTATCTAAAGGCCAGACAAGATGATTCGAGGGATATATAAAAATAGTAATTTTTAGATAATCCTATATGATAAGCCATATTTACGGTAGTTCCATGTATACGATATTCTTTTTCTCAGCATGCTGATAAAACATTAAGCTCCAGCAAGCCATTCTAAGCCAAAAAAAAATCTGAAAGACGAGAAAGTTCCCTCATGGCAGGGGCCAGAGGGGAAGGGAACGTTTTGGAGATAGGGATCAGTCTCCAAGCATTTTTCTTTTTGATCTCGACAAGCAGTACGAAACGAGTAGATTCCTGTATAGGGACAACTGAGTAGATTCCTGTATAGCAACGACTGATAGATAAAAGGTTGATCCATAAAATCTTCTAGACTTTCATTCCGTTATTCCTATGTTGCAACACATGTACTTTATCTGCAGTTGAGACGAGGTTTCAGGTTCTAGGTTGATTGTTAATGTTCCTAGCCTGTCATTCTAATGGGTAAATTAATGGTTCTTGCATGATATAACTACTCTCTCTTTCATTTTTTTTTGATAAGAAACCTGTATTGTTTAACTTTTAAACCTTAAACTTGCACAGAATTCAGACTAAATTTATATCAGGGCCATTTAGAAGACATAAGGTGCAAACGACGCAAATCTAATAACAGACTAATATCACCTTACCTCATCCACTATCAAGCTTGCACACTGATGCGGTTCGACATATATCAAGAAAAAAGTTTGCACACCAGTGTACTTGACTGAAAGCAGTGAAACTCACGCAGCATCATGAATGGCTTGAATTATACCAGTATGACAACGCATCTATAGGGATCATGCATTTATTGGCAGGAAGCAATTACTTGGAAAACAGAAAATAGGTTGCATTCCGAGATGAAAAACTAAAAGCATATAAAATTAAGGAAACCATCAAAACAGTATTGGGTTTGACATCTACCAACATCAAAAACTTTATTCTTTGCATGCTGGAAAAATCTTGCTTTTACTTAACAGCCACGTCAAAGTACATATCAAAGCTTTGTGAAAGTGCATAAGAAATCAAGGCAGAGAACGTCATGGTGAGGATCAAGCCACCAGTGCCCCAGCCGGCCATCTCTCATTCTTCAGGTGAATCCGAACGGATGGCTATAAAGCAGATAGAGAAATTAGCAAAAAAAAGGAATGGAAAGCATGCAATAGTTTAGTGCAATCTGTTGATGCTAATCCATATGGAACTAGGATACATAAATCATATGCTAGCAACCAAATGAATTTCACAGATAAGAACATAAAGGGAGGTAATAGTTTTAGTTGTATGATAACATCAAGACAGCAGTAATTAGAAATTGCAAGTGCCTTGTTTCAGTCACCAGTCTCCTGAAAAACCTAAATATCATGTAATTACCAAGCTTGTGATTTGCAATACCTAAACAATACAGCGACACAACCTATATACAATTATGTAATTATCGTCAGATATATTTCTGAATGTGCTGAGATTTTTGCCATAAGTTGCATGCATGTAGAAATTCTTATCAAGCAAACTCCCTGGCTACAAGTCGGATGACATGTAGTTGGATATAAGAATCTGTAACTTGTACAACACATAAAGATATTTGAGTTTGACAGTAGATTGAAGGATACAGTAGTCCATTGACAGATATCCCATAATATTTTCCCCTGTTAATTTTGTATCCATTCAGTCTTGCATTATCATATACACTACTCGACTTTGCAGGATTTAATCTGATGATGCCATTTTCACAGCTACAATGGCATCAAGCAATTAGACGCTTCATGCCTTTACCATGCTTCAGTTTAAACTGTAGTGTTCATTAGAGATAAAAAGGATGAATCCTTGTGAATTATTGCTTTGGGAGAAGCAATTTTGACAAGTTTTGTAAGCCGGTTGGCAAACAAATTATGAAAACTAGGATGCATTTGTGAAAATTGCTCATAGATATTGGAAAAGAACTAGATCCATGTAAAAGAAGTTACATGGGCAAGAGGAGATTGGTCAATAGGAAAGGACAACTTGAACTGAAAGAAAGGTATTGCAGGTTTCGAGTTAATTGCTTGAACTTTTTAGCATATTCTACATGAGTCAAATATGAAGGCTGAAACATGGAGGTGGTGTGAGGCCCAATCCAAAACCCATGTGAAATTCGGACTGAAGCCGGCAATTGGGATGCCGACTTCAGTTCGGATTAAGCTTGGCACCAAACAGCCGGTTTGTTCAGCAGAGGAGCTCACGAGAGAGGCTGATGGCGTGTGGGAGAACGATTCCTTCCTATAAAGGAAGGCTTCTTCGCCTGCCTCGACCCATCTCGAAACCCTTCTTCCTCCGGTGGACGCTGATGAACCCCCCCATCTCGCGTGCCTCGGCTCTTTTCAGAACCGTCTTCCTCCGGTGGACGCCGACCATGCTAGGTATGTACCCTATCCCCTGCTTCCGTTTGAGCGTAAGTTTAATCCAAGGCGATCGGCGGGAGCCTGTTTTCTCTCGAGCGTGGGCTCGAGCAGGGACGACCGGCTCGGGGGAAAGGGGATTTACTTCGTTTGTTGGAATTTTTTTTGGTGGGTGCCGGACGGTCGCCGGTGGTCGCACCGTCATCCGCTCCGGTCAGCCGAGCCCCCTTCTCGGTGGCCGTCTCTCATGGCCGCCACCCACAACCATGGGGAGGCCGGCTCGGTCAGGCAGACAGAAGAGCAACAAGGGAGGGATTTATTTGGGGTTTACTTCGCTTTGGGTTTCCAGCAGGTTGCCGGCAGCCACCAGGGGCGCCGCCGATCCCTTCCTTCCCTTCCGGCGATCCTTCCCGGGCAGTTGATCGTGAGGATCGCCGCCGTTTCGCTTTCCTGGGGTGAGGTTGTTCGGCCCTGTTAACAGAGAAAGGCCGACACTTTAACAGGATTGGGCTGGGCTCTGTTGTCTGTGTTGGGCCGGACCTATTCCCGGGATGGGCCTACCCAATAAAGGTATGGTTTGAAAATAATAATAAATAATAAAATAATATATATATAAATAATAATAATAATAGTAATAATAAATAAATAAAAGGAAGGAGGGGGGAGGAGGAAAAAAACTGTCATACGAGGATGTTCCAAGGAATTTGGTTTTCTGTTTAATTTCTTTTTATATAGAAATTAATTAAAATAAAAATTTGTGATTCAGGATCGTCGTTGTCTCTGAAAATCGGGTCTAGGAATTAAACTGCACTTAATTGATGGATACTCTTCAGTAAGCTATCTTGACCTCTGATATTGTATGCCAATATGATATTGTATGCCAATATATAATATATCTGCATTTGATTGCATTAGTAGGTGCATTGTATTGGTGTGGGTGCATTGTGTTGGTGTGGGTGCATTGTGTTGGTGTGGGTGCTCTCTAGTCCGACTATGATCACACGAGGACCTAGTCTCCTTTTGGACCTCCAGCGGGGCGATCGCTGGCACATGACCGTTGAGCAGTATGTGATACAGGAGCTAGTTGCCTTATTTTAGCCATGCGTGACAGTTGGTACATGCAGAGGATGCATGTTTTCTCGTGTGATATCGGAGTTAGTTTCCTTCCGAGCCTCCAGTGGGACGATCGCTGGCACATGACCGGTTTCGGTATGTGTAGTCAGGATTCTATTCTCTTTCGAGGCTAGCCACGGGTCGATCGTGGCCATAGTCAGAGAGACTAGGAGAGTAAAGTATATGGTTAGCCATCCATAATCGTGCCGTGTCTGTGTCGGTTGCATTTAAGTGTACACATTTGCATAATATTGTTGGTATATTATTTTGAGATGGATATCTTGTATGTATGAGTTGTATATGTTACTGATTATTATTGACATATTTGAATATGTATATTGGAGATGATGATAACTTACTAAGCCTGTACAGCTCATCCCCGTTTTTCTATGTTTTTGTTTCAGATATCGAAGATCAATTGGACTTTGGGACCAGTCAGCGAAGAGCTAGGACTTAGGTGTTAAGTCCTGAGTTTATATTTTATTTTTATTTTATTTATCTGTTAACCTTAATGGAAAACTCTAGAAATAATAAATAATTGATGAGATTGTTATTTACCACTGTTTGGATATTAAATTGAAGGTTAAGCTTAGCATGATCTCTAGGGTGATACCTAGGATTATGCGGCCGGTTGCGTAGCCGATCCTAGATCTGGATTCGGGACGTGACAGAGTGGTATCAGAGCCAAGGTTTAAGATCAAGATGACCTAGTTAGTGAGAGCGGGGTAGAATTAGGATTTTGATTGAATAATGTTAGAATTCTAAACTTGCTATAAATAAAGATCATGATAACAGATGAATTTTATAAATTATTGAATTATAAATTTTGGGATTGTTATAAAAAGATATTTAGGATGAAGGTTATGAAGAAGTTTAATGATATCATATGGATATGGTACGCTTATCTTGGTAGAATCTATGATATCTTATGATTAGCAAATTCGGATTAGATTTCTGATTTTCCATGTATTTGTTGGAGATTATGAGTTTTGTTAACTCCAAGATAAGTTTAAGACCTATGAGAAGATTTAAATTACTTTGCATTGATGTTTCATTTAGCAAAAAAATGGATATTGAAAGACTTATATGGGTTTAGTCTGTGAGGGATATCCTTGTCAGAAATTCATCTAATGGAGTTAGAGAATTTGATAATCAGAGTACGGAGCAAAAGCATGGTGGACTAAAGATATTAGGATTAACTTAAAGTAAATTATGATGGGTGAATAAGAGCTCTTATTGTAATTACCGAATTTTGGATAAATAAATCATGTAAGTTTTGGATTGCGAATCTTTGAGTTTTGGAAGCCTTAAATTATTTTTTTTTACATTTCGAAGACGAATTTTTTTTTAGAAGGGGTGAATGTGAGGCCCAACCCAAAACCCATGTGAAATTCGGACTGAAGCCGGCAATTGGGATGCCGACTTCAGTTCGGATTAAGCTTGGCACTGAACTGCCGGTTTGTTCAGCGGATGAGCTGGCGAGGGGGGCTGATGGCGTGCGGGAGAGGGATTCCTTCCTATAAAGGAAGGCTTCTTCGCCTGCCTCGACCCATCTGGAAACCCTTCTTCCTCCGATGGCGCTGATGAACCCCCCCCCCTCTCGCGTGCCTCGGCTCTTTTCGGAACCGTCTTCCTTCGGTGGATGCCGACCACGCCAGGTATGTACCCTATCCCCTGCTTCCGTTTGAGCATAAGTTTAAACCAAGGCGACCGGCGAAAGCCCATTTTCTCTCGAGCATGGGCTCGAGCAGGGATGACCGGCTCGGGGGAAGGGGGATTTACTTCGTTTGTTGGGATTTTTTTTGGTGGGTGCCGGATGGTCGCCGGTGGTCGCGCTGTCGTTCGCTCCGATCAGCTGAGCCCCCTTCTTGCTGGCCGTCTCCCATGGCCGCCGCCGGCAGCCATGGGGAGGCCGGCTCGGTCAGGTCAGGGAATCCAAAAATCCAAACAAATCCAATCCAATTACACATGATGTCCAGAGGAATGCATAGATTCTGGAATAGAACGAGATCGGAGGGGGGAGGGGGGGGGGGTGTTGGGTAAGGGAGGGGGAGGACAGAGAGAGGCATAGGGATAGGGTTTCAAAACTTGGAGACAATTGAGGACAGGGAGAGGCAATGCATTAAACAAGTTGACTTCTTTTATGAGAACATGATCATCATTTTAACAAATGATGAAGTTATAAGCTGATTTTTTTTTCACAGGGGATATGATACAAGAAAAAACCAAAAGGCCACTCATTTGTCTTGCAAATCAATTGAATAGGTAAGTTTTACAGAAGTGCAAACATCAATCAGTCACCTTGAGTTGGAAGCTGAAGGTTTTTTTTGCTGCCTCCCTCAAAGAGCAAACTTTCCAAGACCATGGTGAATCACGAATATTGACATACAACAACAGAGAAGATTCAGGATTTTATTCCAAGGTGGGTTTACCGAGACTAATAATAACTGGAAGAAATAGAGTAATTTTTTTTATGACAGAAAAAATGAAATCTGACAGTCGATGATTCAGTGGATTAGAAAACGATACTGCAATATTCCAATTTGCGATCCTTGTGCATAATTATTTTAAAGTTTTTTATGTAGCAGTAAGGGCCTTGAAAAGAGCCTAGTTAATGAAGATGAAGTTGACCAAAATCAAGCAAATCTGAGGGGTTAATCGGGGATTTTAATTTCTGAATGTGTTTTGACCTGAACTCATTCATTATTAGATGTTGCAAGTTTCTTGCTTTGAAAGGATACCAATTTATCACTTTTTTATGCAGGGAAGGAGAGAAGAAAACAAAAGAAACAGCCTGCGTGCATTAAAAAAGAAAGCTCTATGATTGGGATTAGACTGAAGGAGAACATGCATGTTCCTGTGGTAATCTTAGGTTGCAAACATAGAAATCCTTCTTTTAAAGTCCCTTGCCTTGTTCCTCTTCTTCCTTAACCAGAATGAAAATTTAGGATCTCATGTTTTGGGAAATCAATTGATCTTTTCCAAGTTGGAAAATTCTATTATATTGTTTGTCATATCACACTCATGAGTCATGAGTTTTTTTTATAAAAAAAAGATTTTCGTTTTATTCAATGTCATCTTTTTAAGATGTGAGAATCATGTCTGATCTAGAACTACAAATGAGAACAATTTTGTGCAGGGAAAGCAGTGAGCACTGATGCCAGATGATTATTCCAATCAATCGGAGCAAAGTAAGACCATGTCCGCAGATAGTTCATATCAACCCGACCTCGCTAGGCATAACTGGATACGATGTTTCAGAACCTTAGGTCGAAGTCCATGTTAAAAACCAGCTAAAAATAACTGTGTTATATTTGGTCACTTCATTTTCTTCAAGACACAATTTACCCAACTGAGAACTAGGACTGCCGATAGCAGGTTCACAGAAATAGAATCTGTGGAATGGAGAACATGCATGTTCCTGTGGTAATCTTAGGTTGCAAACATAGAAATCCTTCTTTTAAAGTCCCTTGCCTTGTTCCTCTTCTTCCTTAACCAGAATGAAAATTTAGGATCTCATGTTTTGGGAAATCAATTGATCTTTTCCAAGTTGGAAAATTCTATTATATTGTTTGTCAGATCACACTCATGAGTCATGAGTTTTTTTTATAAAAAAAAGATTTTCGTTTTATTCAATGTCATCGTTTTAAGATGTGAGAATCATGTCTGATCTAGAACTACAAATAAGAACAATTTTGTGCAGGGAAAGCAGTGAGCACTGATGCCAGATGATTATTCCAATCAATCGGAGCAAAGTAAGACCATGTCCGCAGATAGTTCATATCAACCCGACCTCGCTAGGCATAACTGGATACGATGTTTCTGAACCTTAGGTCGAAGTCCATGTTAAAAACCAGCTAAAAATAACTGTGTTATATTTGGTCACTTCATTTTCTTCAAGACACAATTTACCCGACTGAGAACTAGGACTGCCGATAGCAGGTTCACAGAAATAGAATCTGTGGAATGGTTTGAAAGTATTATACTATCTCAACACCGACCAAAACCTCACCTTTTTTTCCAGTTAACTACTCTCTTTTTTTTTCAAAATGGAATTTTTCAAATAACCTTGAGGAGCAAAAACCTAGAATTTTGCAATATATTAAGCAAGTTATTCAACGCCAAAGTAAATTTTTCTTAAAAAAAAACTCCAGATATAAATTAAACAGCATAAATATGTGCATACATAAACACATCCGATCATTTGTACAATCTATGGAGGGAATCCAAAAATCCAAACAAATCCAATCCAATTACACATGATGTCCAGAGGAATGCAAAGATTCTGGAATAGAACGAGATCGGAGGGGAGGGGGGGGGGGGGAGGTTTGGGTAAGGGAGGGGGAGGACTCACTGGGCTTCTCGGGTTTGCCGTTGGCCCATTTGGAGATGGCGAAGTGGACCTTCTCCCGGCTGGCGGCCTCCGACTTGTAGGGCTCCTTGAGGCAGCTCCGCACCAGGGACGCGCAGATGTTGGAGTAGGTTATGTACGTCATGCCCGCGGCCCTCCAGAACGGGACCGCCGCACTCGATCCGGCCGCCGCTGATGCCATCGCCCCCGCAGATTCTCCCCGCCACCGAAACTGATCCTCCTGCCCTCTCCCCCTCGCGAAAGCTCTCGCTTCTCCGCCGGCCAACCTGAATACCTGATGCGATCGGGAGGGTATTTTTGTAATCTCGGTGAGAGGGCTCGACCTTGGCTAAGGAAGTCGCCGCTGGACCTGACCCATGATTGGAACCACTTTTGAGATCGGCCACGGTCTAAATGCGTCTGATCCACGGCCCAGTTTGAAATCAGAATCAAAACCCAAATAAAATTTAAATATTAAAAATATTTTTTAAAAAAATTAAAATATTGAAATATTTTTTTTTTTAGTCAAATGATTGAAATGAAAGATACTTTTCTATTCTCACTTCAATATCCAATTCCCACTTCAGTATCCAATTCCCTTGACAAAATATATTCTGATCTTTTCCAAGATTTTCATCTTTAGCCATGCTCATAGAAGAAAAAAATTTATAAAAAAATAACAATCTTTTTTTTATATGAATTTGAAATTTTGAGCATCCAAACATTTTGTTATCATGTCCCTAAATAATGGGCAAACCTAAATTGAGAAATGATCTGTTTGATTTCTAATCACCGTTTGGAAAAAAAAAAAAAAAAAGAGCGGAGCTCAAGTTTAACTTTTTCTTGCCATTCTATAGAATAGCTCAATTCATTTGTATTTATTTACAATGTCAAGATGACCTCTTGATTGATCTATTTATCCATTAACCTGCTTATCTGACCTCAATTATCTAGGAATTGAAGTATGCTCATGAATTATAAATCCATTATTCACAACTATAGCATCCTGGTCAGAGGGCAAAAGGATCAAGGATAATTCTCACCTTTGTTGCTGTAATCATGTTGATCATTTTGAAGCAACATCGAGAAGGCAATGGACTTATGGTGGTATTTATCATATGTAATCTTGAAAAAAAAAAAAAAAAAAGTTTACCCAAGGATGATAGACAATGAATTCTAGTCCAAGCACATCTTCACATTTAATAGAAATCATGATAATATCTAGTTCTTACTTTGAGAGCATTTTGCTTTGTCTATTATATACATAACACTTTATTTCTTCGACCCATTTTTCTTGTTCTACTTATGCATTGCTTTAGGTAGAAGCTTTTATAAATAAATCAGTAGACTTTTCATATTATCTACTTTACAAATAATTTGATTGCCAATAAGCATGTGCTAATTATTTTATTGTCCATCTTGAATTTTGAATAGACATATTGACTTATTAACATCCCTATTAAATATTTATAACTTTCTTCCTAAAAAATGAAAAGGAAAGAAATTCCTCATCCTAAAAAAAAAAAAAAAAAAATCTATTCTCTGCCATTCCATTGATGTTCTTGGATATATTGATATTGTTTTTTTAATCATTTGCACACTAAACTGTAACAAAATTTGTAATCCTTACTAGATAGCTATATTTAAGCTAAAGTAACATATATTACTGGCCATCTTTATCCCGAATGTAAGATTTTGAATCCCTAGTAAATTTCTTATGACAACTCAATTTTGGAAATATATTTTGCACATTGATGACATATCTTGAATACCCAATTTTATTACATATTATCTATTTAGTAAAACAAGATATCTATCCTTTATTATACTTTCCCATCCTTCAAGCCTTTTTTTTTTTTTTTTTTGGTAAAGAAAAGGGGGGAGAGGAGTTAGACCCCGGGCGTGGCCACCCCCAGATGGTCCCCCAACCCGAGCCAGGGAATGTTCGATACACGGCGCATATTAATTTTTCCACAGTCGTTCCCCACTCGAAGGTGAGTACGTCTACCTGACTACCACTAGCGGGATTTATTGCATATTAATTTTTCCGCAGTCGTTCCCCACTCGAAGGTGCATATTAATTTTTCCGCAGTCGTTCCTCACTCGAAGGTGAGTACGTCTACCTGACTACCACTAGCGGGATTTATTTTATATATCCCTAACTTTTTCACTACCACCAGCCAACACGAGCTCCATGATTATTTTATTAATTTTTCTTTTACCTGACTACCACTAGCGGGATTTATTTTATATATCCCTAACTTTTTCACTACCACCAGCCAACACGAGCTCCATGATTATTTTATTAATTTTTCTTTTTTAAAATTTTATTTCTGGACTATTTTTCTATTTTTATTTTACTCCCAGACTTTATAGTCGAAATATGTCCAAACCTGGACTTGAACCTCTGCCAGCTGGTTGTGAGAAAAGTCTCACAACCAACTGCACCACTCACCAATGGTATCCTTCAAGCCTTTCATCGATTGATTTCTTCCAACACAAAAAAAAATAGCAAAATGTACTAAAAAACTTTTGAATTATCATTAACAGTTTCTATATAAACAATATATTTCCAAAAAACTTGATTCAATAAGAAATATCATACTAAATATATCATAATTAATCATCAAAATGGTTGGCATGTTTGTTGCATTAGTAGAAAATTAAAAATGGCTACTAAATTATTTGAAATGTGCTTTTTGAACAAACTTTAAAAAATAATGGATAAAACTAAATCTATAATTAGGTATAAGTGTAATTATTGTCTAATATACAAAATTATAAATTGCTCTCATCACTAAAATCTCACTCAATATGAAATAACTTGATAAACTTGATATGGCCCTGCAAAATCTATTTTTGGATTAAATTTTCAGTTGAGGTTGGATCTAGGTTTAGGATTTTTTTTTTAGACCGAAGGGTTTAATTTCTACCTTTTCCACTCAAATTTCACTCAATCTAAAATAACCGAACAAACTTAATATAGCTTGGCAAGATCTCTTTTTTGGATTTAAAATTTTGACTATAGATTAATTTATTTTTTAGAATATGAGAGGTTCATTCTTACATTTTCCCTTTTCTCGAGTGGGCCAGGGATGATATCATTTGAGCAAGTGCTCACTAGTGAACCTCATGTTAATTAACTAAACTTAATTCTCACTTAAATTTACATACCTCAACAAAACTTATATACCATGGTCAAATTTGTACCCCAAGTTAAAAATTCACATTTTGGAGTGCATTCCTATTTTGTTATTTTAAAATAATGGTTCAAATCATGCTAAGGTTAGGTTTTTATTAGTTGGGCTAGCACAATCAACCTAGACCTGAATCAATCCAAATTATATCCATTCAGGAGGAGGTATATATTCAAGTCAAAGAAATGATGGATGTTTCCCCTTTTCACTTTGAACTTTGAGAGGGGTTGTTTTTGTCTCCTATCCTTTTAATATATGGAGAGATTTAGAGAAATAGACAATTCTCATCCAGCAAAGCATATATTATGTTCAAAAAGAAATTAATGCATTGCTACAAAAAAAAAAAAATTTTTTGATTAATGATAAGAAAGAATTTTCTTTACATGTTTAAATTAAATATCTCGAAATAAAAATAAAAATAATAAAAATCTTTGGAAGCTAGGTTCTAAACCCTTTTCATTTTTATGAAGAATGAATACAAGTGTTATGGATATCTTATATTTATATTGATAAGGTCCATTATGGATATCTTATATTTATATTAGTGATGTCCATCTTTATAAAAAATGGGTTGAAATCCTCTTCTAATTAGAAAACATTATAAGTTATTATAAATAGTTGTGACCAGTGAAAATAATTACAAAAAAAACTTTTTTTTTTTTCTAGAGCTTAATATTGACTTCAATATCAACAATCTTTTGCTATGTTATCTATTTTTTCCTGGATTGGAAGATACATCTAGCGGTGCTTATTAAGATCTTCTTTTCTTCATTCGATATGCTAAAAATAGGCACTATATAAAAATGTTATGGTCTCCATAACTTGTGGTTTGTTCTTGAGTGCCATATATAATTGATTTTATTCCAAAACCTTGTATGCCCAATCTATAATTAAGTTCATAAATAGATGAATTTGACTTACAACCCCACCTGACCTAACACATCAAATCCATCCATTTATTTTCAAAGATCCATGGAGGTGGGTTGGGTTCAAATATTATATTCATTATACATTTTATGTCAAGTTTATATTTCATAAATCTTGACCCGACTGAATTTGACTTGATTCGTACATTATACAAGTTTATTTTGAATTTTTCTATCGGTTACTCGACTGACCTAAATTGAATCAAATTGATCGAAAGATCCAAACTATTTCTTCTCCTTTTTATATTAAAATAAAAAGTGCTCAAACTAATATCACTATATTAAGAAAGGCTAGCTATCGAGGTTAATAACATCTCGAAGTAGATTGCAATTTTAGAATATTGATTTATAGAGTTCTGACAGTGTTAGCAAGCAATTATATGGCATTCAAAATTAAATTTGATCCAGAAGCAAGAATATATTTTTTTTAATAACATGTTACGAGTAAACAAATGTAGAGCTGGAATCCAATCGGACCTAAATATTTTGGGTTGGTTCTAAGTTGTTCAGAATATTTTTTCATGGACTCGACCCGATAATCCATTGATTTGAGTTCGGATACGATATCAAGACCTGTACATGTAACCAGGTAAGGGTCAAGCATGCCTCAATTCGGCTCATTTTGCAACCCTACCTAAAGCGAACAGAATAGATTGCAACAAATCCAACAATCGTGGTAGGTCAAAAAGAAATGCAAATAAAAACTAGGAATCGAAGTCGAACTTACAAATGTTTAATCTTGAAACAAGTTATATGGATGCCTATATGAAAAATTTAACATTAACAAGATTGGACATCATCTATATCAGAATATTTTTTTATTTTTTTGTTGCAAAATGTGGTACACCTTCCATGCAGGATATATTGCAAGAAAAGATTCGGAGTCAAGGGTTTCAAACCGAACACACGCTAGAATCCTTGCTATTTTAGATATATGATGGGGAAAACCCGGGGGTCAAAAGACATGCTAGCCACTTGAACTTCAAAACACTTCGTGTGCATAACTTGTTGAAAGAAAAGCATTTAATATATAGGGCATGTTGAAGTTTAGAAACCTTATTTTTTAAATAAAGTTCATGTATGGATTTTTATGATCTAATCCATTCATATCCCATCCGATTGCCACCCCTATAATACCCAGATCCAAGTGGACCCAACTATTTTGAACTTATTCCGTGCAACAGAAATTACTCCACCATTTTGTTAGGGGGGTAAAGATATTCTGTTTCTTCTCGGCCCGATCTAAGAGCGGCACCGGCGCCTGCAATCAAACCCACATTTACAAACGCAACCTGACTCGTGTGGCCGTAAACCGGAGTCGATCTAAGCATCCCTGAGCCAGACGCGGTCCAAAGTAGGAGCGATCTCTATCGTAAATCTTCGAGCGTCGGTGTTATTGATTTGCTCTCGGGTTGTACTCGAAGCATTTCCGAATCTACGACACCTTTGGACTCGGCCCGGTATCCGTGCATTTCCAAGGCTCGTTCCTCCGCAGAGGCTCTATTCCTTTCCGCCATGGACGAAAACCAAACGAAGCAGGTGAGCCAGATCCACCACGAACTACATCCATCGCCTCTACTCTCTCGATCGATGATATATCTTTTTCTCGATATATTTCTTCGATGTTTGGATGAGGAATGGTGATTGATTCTAGGTTTTTTTTTTTTTTTTTGGTTTCCCCCTCCCCTCCTCCTTGTTCTAGATCCTGCAGCAGCAAGTGCTGACTGTGGCCAAAGCGGTGGAGGACAAACTCGATGACGAGATCGCGGCGCTGGACCGGCTCGATCTCGACGACCTCGAGGCCCTTCGGGAGCGCAGGTTCCAGCGGCTCAAGAAGATGGCCGAGCGGCGGAGCAAGTGGATCTCCCTCGGCCATGGTGACTACTCCGAGATCGCCGAGAAGGACTTCTTCGCCGCTGTCAAGGCCAGCGACCGCGTCGTCTGCCACTTCTATCGCGAGAATTGGCCTTGCAAGGTTCGTTATGCGCCTTGCTCTCGTTCTTCGATTTGTTCAGGAAAGGATTCCCCCCTTCCTTTCTTCCTAATTTTCCTTTTCTCTTTGGATTGGCAATGTGGGGAATTACTTTGTAAACGAGAATTGTTGGATTTTTTTTTTTTTTTTTTTTTAAATTTTCCTTTTTTGGGGAGGGTTTTGTGGGTCTGAGATCATAGGGAGGAACTTGATTGCTATATGCTTTTGAAGTCCTGATTTTTATGCCTCCAGAGTTGGGCATCTCACCTACATCATGGTTAATATGAGGAAATTTAGCCTTTGGAGCAAATTATATGCGAAATTGCTCTTCTTGGCTTTACGACGGTGACCTGGGTGAAAAAAAATGAGGTTAAAATGCTTTATTTTTTGAGTCATTTGATGACTGAAGTAAGTCTGGAGAAAAGTGAAATGGGTGAATATATTCAAGAATGAAACAGAGTTAGATATGGGATCTGATGGATCTTGTCCTGATAAATTTCTCAATATCCTTGGAAGAGGTGTGGACAGGTCAGTTTATGCTAATTCCTTGGTTTTCCGATATTGGTGAAGACTTTGCTACTAATGATGGATGTTTTTGACTGATTTATATCATCATAGAGTATGTGGTTAGCCAAATTAAGTACTAGGTGATTTTTGCCAATTCCTGTGGAGTGATCTTCCCCATGGCATATAGGGACACTTGGTGAGAGAGCATATGCCCTATTAAAATTTCATTTGAAAATGTATCGATACAGACCTGAGAAAACTTTGTGTGGAAATGCTGTTGTAAAGGGACTCTGATCTTATAAAGCTAGATTACTATCCAGACCCAGTACTTCATTGTATTTTACACCTATATGGCTGGCATTTCATTTTGTTGCATTTGTCTCTTTTTTTGCATCAAAGCATCTTATTGTTGAACTCCTTTTCAATCCTAATAAAGTCATGTTCACAAAAAATATTTACTAGCAATAATGAATATGTCTTTGAAGTATTAGTACGTATATAGATCTTCCAATTTTTACTAATTGATGTTTTCATGTCATACTTTATGCTCTTTCTTCCTCTTGCATTACAGTGTTGATACATACTGGCTTTTTGATGTTATTAATGGAGAAAAGTCAATAAGGATAAATTTTTTAGGTAGGTGGATATATTAAAGGGAAATATGCTTTGTTGATTGGCTTAGGCATGTTTTCATTATTTTTAATGGATTTTGGGAAAATATTTTGGCTTTTAACTTTTAAGAGGTTTGATCTAATATTTCTAAATTCTAATATTTCTCGAGTTTCATAAAGAAATTAAAGGAGGTACAAGTTGTTGTTGTTCTTACATTGGGAAGGGAGGGGGCTTGTTTGGTTATATTTAAGGGTTTAAAGTATAATTTGCAGTTGAAATTCAGATCTAATTTGAGATTGATTGAATGTAAAAGGCTGGTGGAGGATGTGGATTAATAGAATGAGAACAAGAAAAGGAGGTTGAAGCAAGAAAAAGAGGAAAAATGAGAACCGAACATGAGAAGGGCAAGAGGGGGTTACTGGATGGGAGGAAAGAACGAAGAGAGAGAAAGGGGAGAGGAAATATGAGGATGAGAATTTTGGAAGAGGTGTCTGGGGTAAATGAAGCCAAGGAATGGGTTAAAGAGAAGAAGAGAGTGAAAAAGAGGTAGGAAGAAAACTTGGGAGGAATATATTTTTGCTTAATTCAAAATAATATGCTTTCAACATGCAATGTTGAAACTGCAAACATTTGCTCTATGTTCGATGACCATGCAACTGCTTGGGAGCACAATGCTCAATCTTGTTGCAAGAAATTGTAAAGGTACTAAAACTCAACTTTTCGAGTTAAAAATATCCTAACCAACTCCAGAAAATCATTTGTAAAGCTAATGATGAATATCAAAGTACCTTTCAGAATTTCAGGTTTCTCATATGTTCAAATATCCATTGAAGTAAAGCAAAATTGGACATTACTTTATTTGTCTTTTCAATGTGAAGCTCATCCATAAACTTAATCTGGATGGGTAAAAACCTAGAACTGTGATCCTATGAAAAACTTAGACATGTTCTAATAATTCCGGCATAAAGAATTCAAACTTTATGAAACTGGAGAGTTCTCCAGAAGCATAAGACTTTTGATTATTTATTGAAGCAATGATGATGGAGAAGAAATAAGTGAACGTAAAGTAAGAAAAAAGGTGTTTCTCGTTTCTTTAAGCATTCCCTGTCGAGCTTTCTTGATTCTTGTAGAAAATATTTTGGTCAACTACTCCACCTTGCATATGCTTGTTGGCTTATTAGATGTGTAAATTGTAAAAGATCGTAGTATAATAACATAACTTGAATGATAAATTCTTAATCCCAAAAAATTTCATATGCATTGCATTGGTTTACTAATTCTGATTTTACAAGCGACATTTAAACTCTAATATATATATATATATTTTTTGGAGTCTTTATTGGTTGATGTTCTATGGTCATCACAGGTGTACAGACCAGGGTGATTGCTGCTACCATTCATGATCCAATCCGGGAGAAGGAATATTTTTCTCAACCTGCTAAACTCAGATTTCTCAAAAAAAATCTAGAAGGTAGAAGAATAGTAAAAATAGGGTTTAAGTTTCCTTTTCTTTCTATTGGTTCTCTACACAAAATACTAAGATATATATTTATAATAGTGAGGTCGACCTTTGCATAATTCGGGTTGGATACCTTGCCTTAATTTCTAGAAAGATACCAATCCTTGAATAATTTGGGTTGGATACCTCATCCTAGTTTCTAGAAGGATATCAATCCTTGAATAATGTGGGTTGGATTCCTCTTTTTAATTTAAATAGATTAGGTTTCTAAAAAAATATGATTAATATAAAAAATTATGAAAAAATATTAAAATTTTATGAGATATAGATCTCAACTTTTACATCAATCTTACCTTCTATCATTCCATCTAATTCTTCATGGATTGAAAAATAACATTCAATCAAAATCTTTCCTGAAAAGGAAATGTTTGATTTGATTGGTTCATTTTGAGATCCAAACAATTGAATTTTGATCTGATTTAACCTCTAGGAGGTTGGTCCAAAGTTATAGATCCAAAAAGATATCTAATTCCCAAAAATGATCATATCATTCAGGTATTTTATGACTAAGTTATCGTCTCCTGAAGTTTGAGGCTTCTTGATATGATGGATTTTGCTTCTAGATCATATCCAGTTCTACTCGTAGTGGTCAAAGTGATCTATATCGAGTCTTTATAATGGTCAAAGTGATCCACATGGTGATCTTTTTGGATACCCATATTGGCCAAAGCAGTCCACATCAAGTTTGGTGATCCTTTTGAACATCTATAATGGCAGTGATTTATATCGAGTCTAGTGATTATTTTGATATGCGTAGTAGCCAAAATGGTTCATATCGAGTCTGGTGATTTTCTTGAATATTCGTAATGGCTAAAGTAGTTCACATCAAGTATGGTGATCAGCTTAGATCAGAACTTTTTTTATTTAGAGGATTTAGCTCTTGCTAAATTAAAATTGAAGATGGAAAATGCCTACTTCCCACCTTGTGACTGAACTGCTCGGCTTGGCTTAAAGATAGTTTTTGGCTTTGGTCTTGTTAGATAGTGGATTTTGGTTTCTAAACATTAGAGATAGCTTTGCATTAGGACTTGCTAATATTTGTACTGAAGGCATCGCTAATCAAAAGAGGATCTTGGTGAGTTAGATAATCTTCTCTTCTAGTAGTATCAGACATTTTTTCTCAACATCTACCGAGGTAGATCGAAGCATCATATTCATTTTTGTCCTTCAATGTATTTTAAGCATGAATAGCCTCTCTTTTCTACTTCGATTGCTCTCACATCTAGACCATGCGCTAAAGCTCTCGTAGATGTAGATGATCGAAGCTCTAGCTCTATACCAAGCTGCTCCTATGATATGGAGGAACAATGCTCTGATACCTGATCCGATCGTGGAGAAGAAAAATTTTTCTCAACCTACTAAATTCAAATCTCGCAAAATAAATTTAGAAGATGGAAGAATAGTGAAAGTAGGGCTTAAGTTTTCTTTTCTTTTATTGATTCTCTATACAAAAAACTAAGATATATAGCTCTTATTTATAATAGTGAGGTCCACTTTTACATAATTCGAGTTGGTTTTCTCTTTCTAGTTTTTAGAAGGATGTCCATCCTTGAATAGGGCTGGAATTGGACCGGGTCGGCCCAATGGGCTTCGGGCTCGCCTGAAATCGGGTCGGGTTTCGGGCTTTAAAATAGAGCCCATTCAATTTTTGAGCCGACCGGCCCGAACCAGGCCCGAACATAAGCCCGAGGCTCGCTATTTCTTTCTCCTCTCCGGTCTCCCACTCTCCCATCTCCCTCTCTCTCAATTCTCTCTTAGTCTCTCTCTTGTTTCCATCTCCCTCCATCGCTGGCGACCCCAAGAACCCCAGGTCCCTCATCCTCTGCAACCCGCTTGCTCGGTCCTACCGCCTTCTACCCTCGCTCAGCTCCGCGTGGTCATGCAACGGCACCATACTCGCCTACCCGGGCAGCGCCGCCCTTGTCCTCACAGAGCTCGCTGCCTTCGCCTACACCCCCGGGGCCGACCGGTGGCTCAAGTTTTCCCTCAACCTCCCGTCAAAGCCCCGAAGCCCGATTCTATGGGCGGCACCGTCTACACCCTCTGCGATGTCGAAATGCCATGGCGGAGCCAGTGGAACCCGCATCATCACTCTGATCTACCACCCCCGGTGTCGGCGCCCCACTCGACGCCCACTGCCCCTGGCGCGACCTTGCACCCTCCTCCCCGGCTCTGATTTGTCTCCTTCGGCCCCGGCGCCCGCACGTGACGACCCCGCCCCCCATGCAACCCCATGGCCCGTCTCCGACTCTGATCTGCCTCCCCTGGCCCCGATGCCCACCACCCCCAACGGGACCTCGCGACTCTCCCTCCCCGGCTTCGATCTGCCTCCTCCGGCCGGCGGCTAGTCGGTAAACCGCAAACCCTTTTTTTTTGTTGATGGGCTTGCATTCGGGCTGGCTCGACAGTGAATTTGTTTTTTGATGGGCTTGCATTCGGGCCGGCCTGATCAGACTTGGGCCTGAGGTTTAAAAAAAATTCCGGGCCCAAGCCTCGCTCGAAGCTCGAAATTCTTTTCTGGGCCGGGCTTGGGTAGGGGTGTGGCCCGGTTTGGCCCGGCCCACTTCTAGCCCTATCCTTGAACAATTTGGATTGTATTCCTTTTTTTAGTTTAAATAGGACAAATCTCTAAAAGAATATGATTAATATAAAAAATCATCAAAAGATATTAAAATTTTATAGGAGATAGATCTCGAATTCTATATTAATTTTGCTTTCTATTGCTCGCTTAATTCTTCATAATAGATTGGAAGATAACTTTTGGTTAAAGTCTTCCCTAAAAAGAAAAGTTTTGCTTTGACCAGCATGTTGTGAGGCTTAAATGATAAAATTTTGATCTGATTTAGTCCTAGAGACTACCCAAAGTTGTAAATCTCGAAAATATACTTAATTTCAAAAAAAAAAAAATCATCTCAATCATGTATCATATAATTAAGTTATCATCTCTTGAAGTTTGGCGTACAATTCGGGATGTGATCGATCTTGCTTTTGGAACCTATCTAGCTTTGCTTATAGTAGTAAAGTGATTTACATTAAGTCCTCGCTGTGGCTAAAGTGATCTACATGGTGATATTCTCTTGGATATTTGTAGAGGCCAACGTGGTCCACATCAAGTTTAATGATTATTTTGAATACCTATAATGGTAGTAGTCCACATCAAATCTGGTGATCCTTTTAGATATCATAATGGTCAAAATAGTTAATATCAAGTCTAGTAATCTTCTTAAATACTCGTAATGGTTAAAATGGTCTATATCAAGTATGATGATCTATCTGAATCAATTTATATGATGGTGTTCATGCATATCCCAAGAGAACATAATTATTCTATGTGTTATTCAATAAATTCAGGAAAACATTGTGTATAGCTTGTCATTTGTCACATAAGTTTATTTTCATCTTATATTATAGCCTTATACCAGCTTAAATAGATCTGTCATTCAGGTCTTGTTTCGATGAATAGAAATTTGGCTGCAACCATTTAGAAGATTAATTTGGCTGGGAAACTTTCTTTGATTTTGGATATCTCCAGCTTGTGCTTGAAAGGAGAAGTCCAATGCTATCACCCACTGTCAATGTTCCACTCAGTTGTGGATGGCTGAACATGGCTCGAACATACATATCCTGATGTGCCTAATCACCTGCTGTTGCATGATGCATGGATGGTGCGTGATTGAGCTGGTCTTTGCAGAAAATTGGGCTAGTTTTTTTTTTGTTTTTTTGAATATTTCATCTTTTATGCAAAAAATAACCTTTCACTCTGGTAGAATAAGTTGTCAAAATATAAAAGATGATGTGGCACAAGTAGGACAAGCCCCCAATTCACTACCTCATGATGTTTTCAGACTAGAAATTGTTTACCGAAAAATTTCTGACCAACTATAAATTAATCTCTTAAATTAAATGTGTTCTAGATGAACTTTTTTCCATTCAATCTTTCTCTAAATTTCAAAGCTTTCATAAATCCAATAATATGTAAGAATGGCAAAATCTGATCTCCTGTTAAGTAGTGATCTTGTATAAGCTACTTATTTGGCCTTTTCTTTTGTGTGTTCGTAGGCAAGTAGTCTTTACTGTTACAAACCTTTGGCAGAATGAACTTTTTCAGCCCAGCATTTGTCTAATACATTTGGGATGGGAGTGAAAGGGAGACTTCATTGATACACTGTTTCCCTGCACCTCTATCTCATAACCATGTAAAAATGCACACAGTATGTCATGCTGACCCCCGTATGGCTTAGGCTGGTACCCTATGGATTGCATCCAAATTCAACAAGATACGCCAGCTTCTTTTTTTCCCTCAATTCTTGTACATGCTGGTTATTGGTTCAAACAAGTGGTATACTACGTTTTGGCATGTTCATTGAATCTATGCTCTTCTTTGTGAGAGATTCTTTGGTATTGTTTTGCAGGTGATGGACAAGCACTTGAGTATTCTTGCAAAGCAGCATGTGGAAACACGCTTCCTGAAAATTCATGCCGAGAAAAGCCCCTTCTTGACCGAGAAGCTTAGGATCATCGTACTACCCACTCTTGCTGTCGTAAAGAATGCCAAAGTTGAGGACTATGTGGTGAGTAAAGAAAGATTTTCAATGCCTCTCCCTTTTTTTACATGCATTTTGTATTTGATCCAACAAAGCATTTCAGGTTGGATTTGATGAGCTTGGGGGAACTGATGAATTCAGTACAGAAGAGCTGGAGGAGAGGCTTGCTAAGTCTCAGGTCATCTTCTTTGAAGGTGAAGCATCATTGCATCCAATCAAGCCGAGCACAACAAAAAGAAGTGTCCAGCAATCGGCAGCATCTAATTTATCTGATTCTGATTAGTTCAGTCTTGCCTCCCTAAATGATGCCGAGAGGCTCAAATGATGATGGAAGCTTCTTACCTATTGTAAGGGAAACTGGAAAGAAATTCCCTATCCATATCTAGTTTCTCATTTATGATGGCGTAATATAGATCATGCACCTAGTTTGTATGCTAAGCATATCTTGAAAAAAATGTCTGGAGGAAGGATTTTGTTTCTTAATTGATTCCATCAAATGAGAGAAATGTCTATCGGGGTGCTATTCTTAGCATCATAAAAGGTACAGTATGCTTTGTACTTCTAGATATGAAGTATTATATCCTTCCTACTAGGGATCCTCATGAGCATGGCTGCAAAAGAAAACAGAAGATTTGAATTCAGACCATAAGGATATGGTAAATGGTCAATGCATAACTCGAAAGAAACCACTATCTTGTGTCGAATGCGAACCCTAAAGGGATGGTGGGGGAGGAATGGAGCAAGAAACACTCTCCTCTCTGTCCAATTAAAAATATCTTTTAAAAAGGAGCCTATACTAGTGCATGCATGGGAGGCATAAATTAAAGATGCATATGAAATGGGATGAAAAGAAGAGGGAGTAAAGGAATAAAAAGGGGAAGCATGGTTCTATTCTAGTCACAATTCAGCCAACAAATGAAGCTACCCTTTTTTCTGTGCCTACAAAAATGGGTTCTCTATTTCTTCGAAGGTCCAGACCTCTCTACTTGGGGCACATTCCCCACTTTCAGAGGGACAAATCTCTTTTCCTCACAATCCTTATTCTCGACTCTAAAGACACATCTCTCTCTTCCTCATCTTGAAGCAGAGTAGTTTTTGGCGAATGTTTTCGGTCATGTGGCTTTCAATGGTTTTCTTTCTTTTTTTAATGAAAATACTTTGGAATGCTTGACATTAATTCTAGTGATACTGAACGTGCTTAATGGTTTGTTCAATGAAGTTTGCAATGCCTTGCTACCCTTTTTTCTGTGCCTACAAAAATGGGTTCTCTATTTCTTCGAAGGTCCAGACCTCTCTACTTGGGGCACATTCCCCACTTTCAGAGGGACAAATCTCTTTTCCTCACAATCCTTATTCTCGACTCTAAAGACACATCTCTCTCTTCCTGATCTTGAAGCAGAGTAGTTTTTGGCGAATGTTTTCGGTCATGTGGCTTTCAATGGTTTTCTTTCTTTTTTAATGAAAATACTTTGGAATGCTTGACATTAATTCTAGTGATACTGAACGTGCTTAATGGTTTGTTCAATGAAGTTTGCAATGCCTTGTTACCAGTTTCACATGCCTTGCCTGTTTCTATTTACTTCTTTCATCGTTGTCGCAGGGCAAAATTTATTAAACTATTATGACAAGGAATTGTCACTGAGTTGGAATGTCTTTGGAGTAGCTTTTCAATGACAGAAAATAATTGATTAATTGCATGTGGATGGTAATATATTTGGAATGGCTTTGACATGCCCATGATCGCAATTGCCATGGAACTAATTGAGCCAGATATATTTTTTTTAAATAGAGGTAACCGTTAAGACGATAGCTCGGCTGGTAAGACCTTGCCTTACTATCAATCGATCATGGATTTGAGATATGATCCCGTGGATGATTCAATCCGGCGTCTTAGTGATGTCAGGTTGATATATTTATCATTCGATGGAAAATACTGTTCAAAAATCTTGCATCGAACATTACCTGATGGGGCGGGGGTTCGAAGGGGATAGCTATACCGGGATTTATCCCCTCCCCCCATCCCTTTCTTCCTTACCAAAAAAAAAAAAAATATAGTGGTCAGTTGTTGTTCAATAGATCTTTAATAATGTAAATTACTTGCATCTTACCTGCAATATCTAGTGTCTAAGCTTGAAATACTTGCAAAGAATTACTTGCAATGTTTTCATATTCCTTGCTCTCATTGATGGAATTGGTAGAGTCTCTGACACAGGAAAGGCTTTGGTTTGATGCAGACTCCTACCCGTCACAGCTTTTAAAAAAGGAAAAAAAAGCTTAAAAAAAGTTTAACAGCTTTTTTTTTAAAAAAAAAAAAAAAACTAGTCCACCAATACAAACATGCGGTGGATTTAATAATCTGCACTAATTTTAGTGATTTAATTGAATTTTCAAAACCTATAAATCCAAGATCTATGGATCTCGATAACCCTTGTTGCAAATGGAGAAAATTTAAAGTAACTTTCCTAAAACAAAATGATTCAAAGTAAATTGATCGTTTGCGGTGGAACCACTAGTGTTTGAATTATTTTGTAATATACTTCCACCAAAAAAGTTATTTTTGTAGTATACAAAACGTATTATCATATAAATATAGTTCTGTTATAACGCGCTACGTTTAATTTGATTGTCGTTGAATTGATTTGGCCTAATGACAATTTTTTTGGTTAAATTATGAAATTCTAGGGTCTGCTCATCTGTGATGCAAAATGGTTGATAAGAATATATATATATATATATATATATATATATATATATATTTCGGTAAGAAGAAAGATAAATTAAAAAAAATGAAAGTAAGAAAAAGGTATCCAGGTCTCGTGTAATCATAGCAGAAAGATTAAATTGGAAACATCTGGGAAAAAGGTCAGGGAGGACTGAATGGCCGAGCATTTTCTCACTCCATCTTTTTTTCTTTTTATTTTTATACAAGCAGATGGTCATATTAATCTAATATAAAAGCAATCCGAACGGTTGAGTACAAAATAGTCTACAAGGCTCCAGGATAAACAACGCTAGGATGATAAACATTGCTAGGATGCCAAGTCCAGTCCCTGATGTGCTCAACCATGAAGGAAACAATCCAATCAACCACATTGTTCGCCTTCCAGAAAACATGCCAAACAGATACCATTATAAAATTAACAAGAAAGTTTCAAATATCATGAAAGATCATATTTGCTTCCGGATGCTTTGCCTCATCACTGATCTACCCGATCATTGTGGCATAATCACCCTTGAGAAAAATCCTTTCAACTCGTAGCTCCTGCCTAGCATAGATAATACCTGTCCAAGCAGCGCTGAGCTCCACTCTCGGGATAGTTGGCTTAAAAAGATGAAAGCCTCCTACCGCTAGGAGCCTGGCATCTGGGCCATGGATGATGAAGCCTGTACCACCTTCGTTGCCTCTCATGCTGCTATTGAAATTGACTTTGACAAACCCTGATGGTGGGGACTCCCAAGAGATGAAAAGAATCCTTCGGATCACTGCAAGTGCAGCATGGAAGTCCCAGAAAATCGAGGCATCAATGAAAAGGCTAGCAGTATCAAAGCCGATGTACTCCATAGCTAAGGATAGAGCTCTCTTGAAGACCCGATGGAAAGGCACAACCTCAGCTTCGAAGACTAGACTATTCCTAAACAACCAAATCCAATAGGTGACATATGCCATCCTACCATCTCAAGTGTAGGTCGAGCCCTTTGCCATACTCCGATGACTCGCATCCAAAAAGGAAGTCATTCTAGGGTCAGTGCTTGTCCTCCAAGGCTGACAGCCCACTAGCCTCCAAATGAACCTTGCTCTCGGACAATAAAAGAGTGCATGCTCGGTGGACTCATCCTCTATACTGCAGATCAAGCAAACAATAGGAATCTCTAAGCCCCTATTCCTAAGGAGCACATGTATTAGCAGTCAATCCCAAACCACCTTCCCGAGGAAGAGCCTGACCATGGGATGGGTTGCTACTCTCCATATCCAAGTAGCCTTATTCCTCTTATCATGCCCAGTCATGCTCAACTTGACGAGGTCCCTCAAAGGGATCTTAAGATAGCACGATCACCCCCACACCCTCAAATCTTGACTTCAGTGAATAGAAAACGGGATGGCAAGGATCCTGTCAGCAAGCTAGCTGCCAAAAAGGCGAGTAATATCCCGAGCCCTCTAGCACCCATCATTGTCCATAATAAGATCAGAAACACGTAGATGGTTATCTCCCTCCATACTGACATAGGTTGGTCAATGTGATAGAGATAGGATATAAATCCAAGCATCTTGATTGGCATCAATCGAAGTTCCATCCCCAACCAACCATTTAACCCCGGCCATTACTATAGAAGCACAAATACAAATCTCCTTCTAGATAGAGTACCCACACATACTCTTGATCTGGTGCCCCTGGCTCCATGTGTCATATCGACCCTCATCACTCAGCTCCATAAATAATCAAGTTGGATGAGGAATCGTGTCGCATGTCTGGCAATCATGGCCTCCCTCATAACTAGTAAGGACCGGATCTTCCATGATAGCAGGTGTAGTCCATAATTGTCATGCATCGATCCCCATAGGAAGTTTCGGAAATACTATTCCAGCTATCTAAGACAGGATTGGCATAGTAGTGTTTGTTAAGAAGTAGACTGGAATTAAGCTCATGATCGATCTCATCAGGGTCATCCTGCTCATCATGAAGAGTGTATTGACTTGCTAGCCCTCAAGACGGTCCTGGATCTGCTACTCTGTAGGCCTGTAGTTGGCTCTTTGGAGTCTCCACCTCGTGATATAGGAACTAGGTCAAGGTTCCAGACTGTTCTTGAATTGTCAGCTTGTCTCAGATCACCTACTTCAGTTGGATCTTTGTCTTGGAGCTAAAGATGAGAGTAGACTTCTACAAGTTCACCGGTTGGCCAAACACCTGGCAACATGCCTCGATAGTGGATGCAAAGCACCTCGCATTCCAAATGTTGACTTGGCCAACAAGCAAATAGTCATTTGTAAAAAGATGATGCGATGTCCCAGGGGCTGGGACAGGACAATAGGGATCTAGCTTCGACCCTTGAATCGCTACTCGCAGTGCATGAGACAAAGTATCAGCACACACAATGAAATGGTAGGGAGAAAGAGGGTACCCTTGACGAAGTCCACCAGTCAAGTAGAAGTCCATTAAAACACCGTTGTTCATGATAGTGAATCTTGGGATCTCCACACAATCCATGACCTAGTCAATCTACCGGTCTTGGAATCCAAACTTGTAGAGTCTGGTGCAGGAAAAGCCAACTCATTCAGTCATAAGCCTGTTCCATGTCCAGCACAATCACTATTAAACTCTGACAAATGGAGGCTCACCGTAAATCATGCATAAACTCTTGGATGAACAGGAAATTATTGGTGATGCCATGGCCACTAACAAATGCCCATGCTCTGGGCTGATCAGGAGAGGAATAATCGGCTTTAGATGCCCGACAAGAGAATCCTAGCACAAACTTTATAGAGGATTGTGCACAGGCTGATCGGTCTGAAGTATCTTGGGATCGATGCATCAGGTCTCTTCAGGATGAGGATGACCAACATCTTCTTCTAATCCTCTGGCAGACCACTTGACTTGAAGACCCCTTGCATCGCCTCCTCCATCTCACCCCCAATAATAGTCCAATAACGATGGAGAAAGAGAGGGGGAAACCCATCTGGCCCTGGGGCTTTATCATCTCCAAGACATCAAAGAGCCCCCTACTTTCACAAGAGAGACGGGATGGGTTAGGGCCTCATTCTCCTTATTAGAAATGTGACTCGTAGGATGGGACACCTCGAGTGGGCAATCCCCATCCAAATGTGCAGTCCAATGCAAAGTGAAGAACTTAAATATTTGCTCATTGATATGAACACTGTCCTCAACCACTCTATCATCACTCTCCCGCAACTGCCTAATACGATTAGTAGAGCTCTAAATCATTATCGATTGGTAAAAGAATCTAGTATTCCGATCACCCTCTTTGATCCATTGAATCCTAAACTTTTCCCTCCACAACATTTCCTGTTGTTTCAGCAAAGAGTGGTGAATATAGAGCTTATGGCGAAGCGACCTTAAATCATATTCCTGGAGGCCCCCCTCCCGATCCTCTCTATATTGGAGCTTCGTAATGTAGGCCTCCACACCCTTAATATGTCTGAAAGTATCACCAACCTCATGGCTATTCCACTAAAGCAACCTGCACCTTGCTAACTTGTGTCTTCGAGTCACCAGTATATTGCATTCTCATGGATCGACATCCTCCAAACCTCTTTGATTAGATCTCACAAACATGGATAGAAGTTTCAAAACTTTTCAAACCTAAATGGCATCCAAAGCAAACACAGACCATTAGTGGTGATGAGGATAGGACAGTGATCAGATGTGATTCTCAGAAGGTGCTGCACCTTGTGTCCTGGGAAATGTTGCAACCAATCAATGGTCGCAAGAGCCTGATCAATCCTCTTCCAAATCCTAGCAGCCCTAAGTTGATTGTTGTACCAAGTGAATCTTGGTCTAGTGTAACCAAGATTGCTCAGGCCTAAGTCATCGATGAACTTTCTAAACTCTCTGGAATCAACACTATCTACATATTGTCTGCCACCCATCTTCTCATTGGGATCCATAATATAATTAAAGTCTCCAACGACAAGAGAAGGCAGGCCCAACACCGCGATCATGATAATCTTAGACCAATGCACTCTCTGCTCCATATAATCGATGCTTGCATATACACCGGACATAAGCCAAGGACCTCCGGTCTATTCAAAAATGACCAATGCCACTTGCTGCTCATAGTTATGGACCGCATCCACTCTGATCAGTCCACACTGCCACATCACAATAATTTACCAGGATAGGCCTTTGGACTCCACTGTATAGATACTCCACGCCCATACAATCATAGATCTCCTTGCCTGTGCAATCCATCATCTGATTTTGTTAAGGCTCATCCCCGAAAGGCATGTTCCAAGCAAAATATAAATGTCAGGGCAGTGCTACCAAATAATTATGTCAAAAGATATCCAGAATGAGAGCTTTCTTGTCCCTCGGAGTGTTCCAGATCAGCAACCTCATTGAGATACTTGGTGGAGAAGGGGACCCACACCAGTACCCCCCTCAGCTTCTTGATCAATTCCCAACTCTCCTATCATTGAGTCCATAGCTGCCAGACTCTCCCCATCCCCCTGGATGGCTTATCTTGGTTGAACAGTTGGCTCATCATGATTCATATATTGGCCACCTGCCAAAGGATCCAAACATACCGGGTCCTATCCCCTAATAGGCTCCGACCCTTGCTCAGAATGTCCCCCACCTCTAGGACATCAAGAGGAGCCACATGTTCCTCCATTTGAAACGTGCTTGCAACCCCCTCCCTTGGGGTCCTGGCTGAGAAGATGAAGACCCCGAGCCCTCTAGAAATGGTTGTATCCAAGCTTCCAAATAGGTTAGGATTAGGGGTGCAAATGGGTCGGGTCGGATCGGGTCATGAGTGACCCCGATCTGACTCGATTCTTTGATCGGGTCCTAATATTAGACCCAGACCCAACCCACTAGAAAATCGGGTCGGGTCGGGTCGGGTTCACCATTAAAATTTTCAATTCAATGGATCATTCAGGTTGGATCGGGCCCATAAATAACACGGTTCTAGTCTAAAAAAATCAGGTCTAAATATAATTTAGATAAAATATAGATAACAATATTTCAATTATTACATAGCCAATTATTATTAACCATAAAATAGATAATAAATAATATTATTTTTAAAATAAATTAAGATATAAAAATTATCATAACTCTATTTCTATGTTAAAAATAAGTTTCATATAAATTTTGAATTATAATTTAAAGATTCAAATAGATATGATCATAACAGTAGTAGTATATTCGAGTCAGATCGGGTCGGGTCCAAATTCAGTAAACCTAGACCCGACCCGAAAAATAGAACGGGTCTAATTTTAGAACCTGACCGGGATCCACGGGTCCATAAAAGTGGGTTGGATCGGATCTAACCCTTCTGCAATGTTCCAGGATTCTGGCCGATTTCCGTCATGCAATGTTCCAGGAAGATTTGCAAAAGCATTCACCATCTCTTCTGGTGTAGCTATCTATAGTAGCTAAGCCGGTCACCGATGACCAAGAAAGAAAATCCTCGACATAAATCTCAAAGGATCAATGAAAACCACAACGTTCACCGTTTAAAAACCATATGGTTGCGTTTGGTAGACGGTAATCTATCTAAATTACCGATAATTTTAAACTGGGCCCACCAGATAACCATGTTTAGTATTTTTTTAAATCGGTAATTTATGTTGTAGTGGTAATTTGGATTACCTCTCACGTGGCAATCTAGATTACCTCCGAAAAAGGTGGCTATCCAGATTACCGGAGATGTGATAATCTGGTATTTTTATTTTTACAAAATTATCCCGTCCCTTTCGTTTCGATGAGAACGAAACATTTCTCTCCTCCCTCCCTCCCCCTTTCTCTCACCTAGCGGCATCCTTTCAATCAAGTTTTTTTTTTAAATCCTCATGTCAAGAATCTTTCATAATATTTATGAAAGGATAAGAAATGACTGATTTTTGATTTATGGATATCTTAAAAATTTGAGCTTAGATTACTGGTAATCTATTTGTCATACCAAACACAGTAACCAATCTTATTTGATAGATTATCGGTATATACCAAATATAATAATCAGCATTATCAGCAATTTATTTTATAATGATAATTTATTTTATAAATAATTTACATTATTATCCAAGATTTTGTGGCAATCCATCGAATCTAACCTACAAGGTGGTCGGCTGCCAACGTCGAGCGATTTCATCGAGCAAGGTGGAATGGAAGAAATGATTGAATTTGACTCAAAAGGTGCGGAAAGTTCTAAAATAGGGTGGGACTTACCAAACAACATCTCCTCTTCAATTTGGCATAAAGCATACGCTAGCCTCGTACTCCTTTTGGGTGACCCCGCAAAGAGCGCCCCTGGTTGTGGGTCATCTCAACCCCAAGATCGTATTTCACTATTTTGGTCTAGAGTTTTAGACCAGAGAACAACCGTTATTTCTCTCTCCCTTTTGTTTTGTTTTTTTTTTTTTTTTTTGGACTCGAACTTGAAAGTGACGGCATACTATAGTATTATAACAGCCATTACCATAACTTGGTGGAACCGTTAAGTTTCATAATCACTGATCTTGGATGATCACCATATCATACGTTTTTTTTTTTTTAAAAAAAAAAAAGGCAAGAGGCAAGCTATGGAAGCAACATATATGCTCGACTTGGATTACCCGCGAGTAGGACCGCCTCAGGGAGATAGGCCCTTTTTTTTTTAAAAAAAAATTGTTTTAAAAATTTGAAAATTATAAATGTTAAGTTGTTTTATTCGCATGAGAAGATGTAAGTGCTTAAAAAACAAATATAACTTGTTTTCTTTAAAAAAAACAAAAAGGGAGAAAAAAATTAATAACCTCTCTAACTTTAAATACTTTGAAAAATATAAGATGATTCTATACCATGTTAGATTTAATTTTTAGGCAATTACAGAAACCATTTTGTATTATATTAAAATTGATTGTAATATTAGATGATTTATTTATTATTTTAGATATGCGACCAGGATTATAGATAGCATCATACATATCACCGAGAATAACTAAAATAAAATTCCTTCTCTTTCTATTACCGATGAAGATGCTATCATTAAAATTTAAGTTCAAAAATAGGAGGCACCCATCCATAAAGAAAGAAAATCAAATTGCTCGGAGATGCATTTCTCAAGACTCGAAGCTGGAATGCCTGGTTTGCATACATACAAGCATGCTCATGTATGAGTTTAAATGCTTATATATATATTTTTCAAAGAAGAATATTTTTATAATATCGATTAAACGATTATACATATCCATGAAGCAGGCTATACGATAGTGATTCAATCCCTCCTGGATGTGGGAGGAGGTTATGAGTTCGCATCTCGATTTTGCTATCCGTCAAGCATTTGACTTAGGAGTCTGATTCATAATTTTTGAAGATCATCTAAAAAGAATCAAGGAAATAGCAAAAGCCT
The DNA here is from genome assembly GCA_021397845.1 of Areca catechu. Classification (NCBI taxonomy): domain Eukaryota; kingdom Viridiplantae; phylum Streptophyta; class Magnoliopsida; order Arecales; family Arecaceae; genus Areca; species Areca catechu. The sequence continues at coordinate 41,491,070 of CM038045.1, forward strand.
CATTAGCAAATGACCTTGAGTCATTATTTTTGTCTGGTGTTAATGCCTCTTATTTGATTTTTGGATAACAAATATACGATAGATCGATAATTTTACCTTCGTTTCTTTTTTAATTGGATACAACATGGCCAGGTTTTTCCCTTCAAATCCTTGGCATCTTGTTAACCGATCGATGGTTTATAATAATAATAATAATAATAATAAAAGAGCGAGGAAGCGTTTCCTTTACGCTTTTAATGTGAAATAAAAAGCTGCAAGTGGGGCTGGAACGAGGATATAATAAAGTCGAACTGAAGTGACCGAGGGGAGGAACCGGATGTGGCTTAAAAAAAAAAAAAGAAAAAAAAGAGAGAGAGAGAAGGATTAGAATTTAGAAAGCTGTGCACGGTGGGCTTTTTTAACGATTCGTGTAGCCCACTCCGACCTCCAATATATAATCAAGTAAGCAACCTCGCAAACGCTTTGTCAGCTAGACGGCTAGAGGTATCGAGTAATGTTCCTCTCCGCTCCTTTTTAAGCTTTTAAGGATATGATAGATTGCTTTAGAGATGAACGCGTTGCTTCTCTTTGGCCATCACAAGTCGTCGAAGAAAGAAAAAAGATGGTAATGACCGAGTTTGTCAGGTTCTGCCTTCTTTCTTACCTTTGCGTGGTCCTCTCGAAAGCTGCTTTATTGACGTTCTACCATGCATCCTTTCAATGAATCATATCTCTCTCTCTCTCTCTCCACAAACTCCAAAAGCTTCTTTTCTTGAAAAAAAAAAAACGGTGAAGATCCACTAAGTTCTCCTTTTGCGACAGTTAGGCAATGTAGGAGAACATTTCAAAATGTTAGTCAAATTTGGCTTATTATTTCTAAAGAAAAAAAAATTAGGCCCCACTTGTTTGAAATAATTTTTAAGAACATGACTAGCGGTTGATGAATCAGCATGAAACGCATCCACATTTTAAAGCTCATAGATTTTTTTTTTTTTTTTTTTTTTTAAGCTACTAAGCTTTTTATCAGGTGATGATATTACTATGCCCATATAAAAAGACCGCTACGATTTGAAAGGATCGAGGCCATATAGCACACATCATTTTATATACTTCTCTTGTTTAAATCTAAAATATCATTTTATATAGTTATCTTAATTATTTGGATTTATTTTTTAAATTTATTATTTTTTTTTAAAAAAAAAAGAATCGAGTAAAAATCCTCTTTTTAATTATCAAGAACCGAGGAGAATGGTCAAAATTTATCTCTCTACGAGAGCTCCACTTAAAAATAATACTATGAGAACATGCACATACAATGATCTTCATGTAACTATGCTATAACTATTCGAGCTGGATTTGGACATGGAGAATATCAAATTCTAAATCGATCCATTCCGAAGCTGGACTGAACATAAATTTTAGACCCAAAGCGATGAGCTCCGATGCATAATTTGTAGCCATGGCACCGCTTTGTCTCGGTGTGCAACCTCGAAGCAGGTGATGGAACCCAAAAGAGATAATCATAGACTGAACGTTAAAATAAATAAATAAATAAAAATTAGAAGAATTAATGTCGCATAGGGCCATAGGCCTTCTTGGAATGGCATCTCTATCAGCATCATGGGGATCAGCTAAAGGGCACATCTATTTAATTTCCTCGCCCATGGCATGCACTACCGGTTCTCGAAATAATTTTAAATTAAATCATCGTTTTTTTAATTTAAATTTGTATCGTTATATACCTAGCATGCACATCGGCCGTACATTTGAAAGCGTTCGCTGAAACATCCAATGGCTCTGCTCGACGTTGTTGCCTTTCCTTGCTCTGGAGTAGCGTTTGCGTTGCCCCAACCTTCTTTCTTTTTCTTTCCTTTTTTTTTTTTTTTTTTTTTTGGTTGGGGAGGGGGACCATGAGGACTTCCTTTTTCCTTCATCTCACCATGCCTATGCCTCCTCATGTTGGCTTTAATTGGTCGTTGTGGACAATGTAGGTAGGGGAAAGCTACAACTCTGCCCAAGTGGCCCGCCGTCACGTGGGATGGTCGTAGTTTGGCTTCGTGACCTTTGTTTCGATCCATTGATCAGCAGCAATATATTGATCGTGCTCGTTGGACATGTCCCCATTCCATTCTTTGTTCAGTCTTGCGCTTGTCTTTTTTTTTTCTTTTCTTTTTTTTTTTTTTTTAATGTTCTAATGTCACTAACTAACATGTAGGCCCGGCCTTTGCAACACCGATAGGATCCATCGCCGCTGCGTCCCGAGTTGCAAGAATTCTTTATAACTTGCAGATGTAGAAGCTTTTATTCGACTAAAAAGAGTTTATGCCAACAAAAGACTTCAGCTCAAATCCAGTATTAATTAACCTGAGTTTAAAATATGATTTTAGGTATCCCGAAAAGCGGGTTGCCTTCGCCTTCTCGATATGCAATTTGCCGATATGTTTGGCTCGCAACCAGAACGGGGAATCGGAGTCGAAATCAAAATAAATTGGAACGAAAATCAGGATGATCGTATCATCCAACGTGCCTGATTAGGAGGGTAAAAATTGACCGTAAGGTACATTCGATTCGTAATCGGAATCGAATTTTTAGGATAAATCGGAATGAGAATCGAAATGTCCATATCTCCTGATATGATATGTTTGTATGTATTCGATCAATGATCGGAATAAGATTCTGAATTAGAATAGAATTTGAATCTAGAAAAAGAATAGGCATTCAATTTTGAAGGAAAAGATCAGGATGGTGGTTGCTCGTTTCCATTCTAATTCCTATTTTAGTGTCCAACTTCCTTAGACCAAATATATTCTTAATTTTTTCTAGAGAAAAAAAAAAAAGAAAAAAAGAGAGAGAGAGAGAGAGAGAGAGGGAATAGAAGAATTACCCTGAACGTTGGCCTATCAAGAATTTTCGCAACCGTTAGCACGATAATATAATAAAATCGGGGTTGATCAAGTACGGATTAATTAACGAAGGTTTAAGTGCATGCGGTGGGAAAGCGAAGGTAAGGAAAGGAAGTTGGAACAGGAAAAAGGCAATGAATGGAAGCACATGAGTTGCAGTTGGAAGCAGGACCGGCCTTTTTCTTTTTGTTTTGATAGCCCCCTGGGGCTCTCGTCTTTTGTCTGGATGGCTCAAATCCTTTACAGGACTGCTGGTGGTGGTTGGCTGCCTTTTAAACCACCCCCTGCTACATTATTAATGAGCGGACTCCATGGTTGGAAAATAAAAAAAATAATAATAATAAATAAATAAAAGAAGCAGCCTTGGGTTGCCTTTGCCTTTACGGCAGTGATATCATATCATGTCATAAACCACTGGTGCTCTCCATTTCGATCAAACAAATTAAGGTGAAAGGAAAAAAGAGTTCCTGGGTGCAATCGTTCAAAGCCAGTCGAAAAGGAAAAAAGCCAAGGGGGGGGGGGGGGGTCCACGTTTCTTACTTTTAAACGGATGCTGATACGGTACTCGGGGAACCGCCAAATATCATGTGAACTTCTCCTGGCACACCTCAATGTACCGCATCATCAATCCTCGATTACTACATAAATACATTGGCAATATTTAAGTTCGATTATCCATTTTTTTCTACGGGTACTTTATCATCTTCCTTCATCTGCTGCAGGTGCTTATGCCTTTTATCTCGTACCTTTCTTCTTTCTTTTTAAATAATTTTATAGATAGGAAGGGTTCTAACCCTATCCCTTACCCTTATTCCCCCCGTCTAGGTTGAAATCCAAGTCCATGGATTGAATCCAATGCCCGTACGTGGAGCCGGGATACCGAGTGATGAGAGAATGAACCTCGATCTCGTGTTTGATTGAAATGATGAGAGGAAACCCGAATGTTTTGTATCCACCGTTTAATTTAAAAAACTTTATCAACGATGGATGGAAAAAGAGGGATTGCCTATCTACCTATCTCCATCCATCAATTTGCATCCTTTTAAATTAAAAAAAAAAAATGAAAGAAAGATGGACATTTGGAATTACGGTTAGCCTGACTGCAAATTGGGTAGCCAGAAAGCTAAAATTGATAGGGAAACAAATTGGGTAAACGAATTTTATCAGTAATTCAAAAGATAAACTATGACGTCCTGATTGTGACGAGGGATTACTATCTAGTTTTCCATCCCCTCGGACATTTTCCATCTTTATGGAGTTGCCGCTAGATGACTGGATCACTGTTGCACTTGGTCATGTCATATCATCGATCAACTCGCATCTCTTTACTGCCAATTAGTACGATGTCTTATACAAGTCATATCGTTTAGTTATTTTTAAAAACCTACTCATTTTACATGCTTTTATATATATATATAATATTTTTTTTCATTACAATTTGCTAGAAATATATCATCTTATAATTAGCTAAAATAAATTCCACGTGACTGCAAGTATTATCCAAAAACTACGCAATATATATATATATATATATATAATTTGTTCAAAGATTTTTTTTTTTTTTTCAAATAAAAAGAAAGAAAACTTGAATGTTGATGTTATAACCATATAACTATGATCATAAGCAACTTGATCTCGTGGAGTCATTCATTTAGGTGCAAATGTCAGAGTTATTTTGTTCCTTTTCTTTAAATAACTCTGGGTGGCTTTTGGATAGAAGGTGGAAGAATCAAATAAATAGACCCCAGCATTTGGTTTGGTCAATTTAATGTGCTTGGAGAGTTGGCTCTGGTACCAAGGCGCAGTCAGCTTGCTTGCTCGGTCTATCCAGGAGAAGTACTGTTGACGACTGCAACCCTTTAAAAAAAAAAAAAAAAAAAAAAAAAAAAAGGTTTCGTCCCCACCCCCTATCATGCACAACCTTCCTCCCCGGTGTAGCCTCGGTCGTGTACACATTAAACGGGTGCATGCAAGACCAGGGGTCGAAGGAGGGGGTGATTCGATTGCTAGGCGGTGCTAAAAGGCAATATTGTCAGGCCAACCCCCCTCCTTGGAGTTAGCGTAAAGGTTCGCCTGGGGATTGCTCTAGATTTCGTGTCTGACTGCAGTAATACCACGCACCCCACCTCAGCTGGGAGCCGGTCCCTGGCCCTTTCCCTGTGTTGCTCCCCTGCTCTCTCTCTCTCTCTCTCTCAACCCATCCTTCTTCTCTTCGTGCCAAGTCTGGGTCCAGTCGAGGCTGAGTTGACGGCATATCAAGCTATCGCCGGGGCCACGGATATTCGCGGAACGAGTAATTTTATATTATAATCAGTAAATTTGGATAAGCAGATGGAACGGTCCAACAAAATTTAAATTCATGGATACCCATCCGGTCCATTTTGATTGGACCGAATAGTTAATATTTTAATCAAATTTAGATCGAATTTGAATAAAATTTAAATATTTAATTTTAAATTTAAATCAGAACCGGATAGATATACATCCGACCCCGAACCCGATCTAAATTATTTTAATATTTATATATATATAATTAATATATATTATATTAAATATTATTTATTAATTATTAAATTTTAAAATACTTAAATTCTTTATCCCGATCATTATTTTTCATAAATAACGAAATTGTAAATTATAATTTGTAATCGGTAAACCCCGATTAATCTCCAGCTTTTCTCTTTCTCTTCGACGACTCTTTCCCTTCTTAGATCGGTGTTGAACTAAAAATATAGTTAAATTTTACTTATTGTGATTTTAAAGCTGATAAAAATAAATATATATTTATTTATTATGACTCAATTGGGTTCGGATCGGGTAAATACGAATTACCCGATATCCGATTGAAATGGGTTTGGATAAAAAAAATACAGTCTCGATAGTAGGCCATGTTTGGATAGTTTATTGAGTATTCGGGTTCGGATTTGGATAGTTATGTACTCGATCCGAATCCGATCCATTGCCATCCCTGAGCACTTCCAACATTAGTATTTTATTAATGGTCGAGATGTCATAAAGTTAGATGGTAAAATTTCTTCCAAACTTTTATTTTTTTTAAAAAATAGATATATTAAATTAAATTAAATATAAATACATATATTCATAAAAATTAAAAAGTATTTAAAATTGAATAAAAAAATTGTTTTTAAAAAAATTCATAATATTAATTTCATAGAGTCAGCTATGTAAGATGCTATTTGGTTGACAGCAGTATTATTATCATCTATGTAAATATGTGAGATATCAATAGGGGCAACGAGTATATCATTCTTCAACAACCTTGTAATAGTATATGCTACCTGTCATTAAATAAAGTAAAGCTGATTTATAATCCAAGAGATATGAAATATTATAAAGGTTTAGAGGACACTTCTTGCAATGTTTTTTATTATTATTAATAGCATATCCATGGATGTTCCCAAATTTTGTTGCATATTTGGATACGTCATATCTTGTTTTGGATAGTTACAGGTGATTATCATCGATGCTAAGTCCTCGTAAGTGAATTAAGCTATCTCAAATGTAAATGATGTATTAGAAAGGAAAATGAAAGTTTAATAATCCCAAATCCAATTATATATTGTTTCCAATAATTCATAAGGTACATCAAGTAAATACAAGTCTAATTCTAATGCATTTGTTGGCTGTTGTTATAATTGCCATCTTTTTTTTTCTAATTTTGTCACATATTTCAAGTTAGAAATTAGCATGAGAACAAAAATTATATGGGACATGCACTATAATTTATCATATGGAGCGGACTTAATTATTTTCTATATTTTATTTTTTATCAATTTTAAAGAGTAAACATAAAAGTTAAATATCTTTGATGCTAATAAAATTATAGTTATGTAATTATGATATTCTCTTTCTTCCTCATTTTTAGCTAATATTTTTTATCAGTGCATAATATATATCAATAAGTCATCTAGCATGTATTATTTGATTATGTATTTTATATCGGTGAGCATTATATTCCATAAACCGTATATCAATTTATCTAAACGTATACATTGGGATGTCGAATGAATATTTTGTTAGGTATGTATCAACTAGCCATATACAGTATACATCGTTAAGCCATCAAGTATGTATCAATTGGCTATATATTATGTACTGGTGAACATTATATTCAAAAAACTATATATTAATTAATTTGAAGGTATATAATGGATCGCTATTAGGTATTTATTAACAAAGTTTACTGTATGTATTAGTAAACCATCAAGTATATATCAATTGGCCATAGTGTATTAGTAAATTCTGTATTTAAAAAATTATTTATTAATTTACCTGCATGTATATATTAAATTATTATTATGTATATAAGCTTACAGTATATATCGGTAAGCCATCAAGTATGTATCAATTGACCATATATTATATATTGGTGAACACTATATTTAAAAAACTATGTATTAATTTATTTATAGGTATGTGTTGGATCATTATTTGGTATGTATGAAAAAAGTTTAGAATATATATCGGTAAGCTATCAATTAATCATATACTATGTATTGATGGATATTATATTCGAGAAACTATGTATTAATTTATGTGTAGGTATGTATTGGATTGTTACTATGTATATATTTAAAAAGCTTATAGTATATATCAGTAAACTGCTAAGTATATATCATTTAATTATGTATAAACATACTACAAACTTTTTGGATATGTACATAGCCACAATCCAGTACATACCTATTGTTGCCGATCTCGCCGCGGTGGCCTGTAGCTTGTGAGCTGGGGCCGCTTCTCGAACTCTTTCACCTCAAGATCTCCAAACTTCCGGACCAGTAAAACAAAGTCAGAGACCCGGGCCGGGGTTTCCGCCGGGGGCACTCCGACGGTCAAGTTAGAGAGCGGCAAGATGGAACAGGCCTTCTAAGGCGGGTTCCCGAAGGATTCTCGTGCTTAGAGGAGATGTAAATGAAAGAAGCGTGGAGAAGAGGGGAGTTGAGGCCCGGGTTCCTGCGCTGGGTTCACCGAGCTCACGTCTGAGGACTTCTTGGGATCCCCAGATCGTTCTCTCGATGTTCTCTCCCCTTTTCCACTTACCTTTCCGTCCGTTTTTACCGTCCCTTTTATACCACCGGACCGCCTTCAGCCCACGTCTCCTCCTGGGGGGCTCCCTGAGATCTCTGGGTCTTCTCCTCTCCCTTCTCCTTCGAGTCTGGGAGTTAAGTGGCCGGCCCGCCTCGTCCATCGTGTGTCACGCGAGAGGGGGAAGACTGGTGAGACCTTGGGCCGAGCGCGTGAGCTCTCCTTTCGAGGCGTTGACGATGGGCTTCTAACCGTTTCAGGCCCCTGCCCGCAAGGATTTCATTCCTCGGTTGCGGGGCCCTGCTTAACTGATGTAAACGAGGTTTCGCGTATCACTGCAGGCAGTAACCTCGCGACCCATGTCTCTACCTCCCCGAGGCTTTGCATAGTAGGGATAACTTCGACCGAGGTGGACCCGTCAGGGGGCGCCACCTGGTGGTGGAGCACGGGCTACCAGCTTCGGTCGAGGTGGATCCCTCCTGGATGGACACCTGGCGGAGTGGTAGAGAGAGGCTCGAATTCGACCGAGATGGGCCCGTCTTGGGGTGCCACCTAGCGAAGGAGCAAGAGGGCCTGGCTCGCCATCGGCAGAGGTGGACCCGTCCTGGGGTGCCACCTGGCGAGGGAGTAGGAGGCCGCCAGCTTTGGCCGAGGTGGACCCCTCCTGGGTGGACACCTGGTGGAGTGGCAGCGAGAGGCTCGACTTCGACCGAGGTGGACCCATCTCGGGGTGCCACCTGGCGAACGAGCAGGAGGGCCCGGCTCGACCTCGGAAGAGGTGGACCTGTCTTGGGGTGCCACCTGGCGAGGGAGCAGGAGGCCGCCAGCTTCGGCCGAGGTGGACCCCTCCTGGGTGGACACCTGGCGGAGTGGTAGAGAGAGGCTCGACTTCGGCCGAGGTGGATCCGTCTTGGGGTGCCTCCTGGCGAAGGAGCAGAGGGGCCTGGCTCGACCTCGGCAGAGGTGGACCCGTTTTGGGGTGCCACCTGGTGAGGGAGCAGGAGGCCGCCAGCTTCGACAAAGGTGGACCCTCCTGGGTGGACATCTTGCGGAGTGGCAGAGAGAGGCTCGACTTCGGCCAAGATGGACCCGTCTTGGGGTGCCACCTGGCGAAGGAGCAGGGGGGCCTGGCTCAACCTCGACAGAGGTGGACCCATCTTGGGGTGCCACCTGGCGAGGGAGCAGGAGGCCGCCAGCTTCGACTGAGGTGGACCCCTCCTAGGTGGACACCTGGCGGAGTGGTAGAGAGGTGCTCGACTTCGACCGAGGTGGACCCGTCTTGAGGTGCCACTTGGCGAAGGAGCAGGGGGCCTGGCTCGACCTCGGTAGAGGTGGACCCGTCTTGGGGTGCCACCTGGCGAGGGAGCAGGAGGTCACCAGCTTCGACCGAGGTGGACCCCTCCTGGGTAGACACCTAGCGGAGTGGCAGAGAGGTGCTCGACTTCGATCGAGGAGGACCCGTCTTGGGGTGCCACCTGGCGAAGGAGCAGGGGGGCCTGGCTCGACCTCGACAGAGGTGGACCCGTCTTGGGGTGCCACCTGGCGAGGGAGTAGGAGGGCCCGACTCGACCTCGAAAGAGGTGGACCCGTCTTGGGGTGCCACCTGGCGAGGGAGCAGGAGGCCGTTAGCTTCGGCCGAGGTGGACCCCTCCTGGGTGGACACCTGGCGGAGTGGCAGAGAGAGGCTCGACTTCGACCGAGGTGGACCCGTCTTGGTGTGCCACCTGGTGAGGGAGCAGGAGGCCGCCAACTTCGACCGAGGTGGACCCCTCCTGGGTGGACACCTGGCGGAGTGGCAGAGAGGTGCTCGACTTCGACCGAAGTGGACCCGTCTTGGGGTGCCACCTGGCGAAGGAGCAGGGGGGGCTGGCTCGACCTCGATAGAGGTGGACCCGTCTTGGGGTGCCACCTGGCGTGGGAGCAGGAGGCCGCCAGCTTCGACCGAAGTGGACCCCTCCTAGGTGACACATGGCAGAGTAGTAGAGAGATGCTCGACTTCGGCCGAGGTGGACCCGTCTTGGGGTGCCACCTGGCAAAGGAGCAAGGGGGCCTGGCTCGACCTCGGCAGAGGTGGACCCGTCTTGGGGTGTCACCTGGCGAGGGAGCAGGAGGCCGCCAGCTTCGACCGAGGTGGACCCCTCCTGGGTGGACACCTGGCGGAGTGGCAGAGAGATGCTCGACTTCGATCGAGGTGGACCCGTCTTAGGGTGCCACCTGGCGAAGGAGCAGGGATTTTGAAAGAAAAATCTATGTGGCACCTGCAACTTCCAGCTAGATCTGACACACGTTCCACGTCAACGATGTACCCATATCACCTATAAACAAATTAATATATAATTTTTAAATACATTGTTCATGAATATATAGTATATAACTAATTGACACACATCTAGCATAATATTCATTTAATATTTCAATGCATACTTTTAGATAAATCGATACATAGTTTATAGAATATGGTACTTACCAATATACAGTACATGATCACATGATATATATCAGAGAGCTTACTAATATATATTATATATCGATAAAAAGTATTTTGCTTAATATGAGAAAAAAGAGAATATCATAATTACAGAACTATTATTCTATCAGCAGAAAAGTTATTTGACTTTTATACTTACTTTTAAGATTGGTGAAAAGTAAAATAGGCAAACAATGAAGCTTGCCTCATATGATCTTTTATAGTGCTCATCACAGAATAAAAATTATATGGGGCGGGCACTATAGAACATCATACGGGATGGGTTTTATAGTTTGCCATGTTTTATTTAACACCAATCTTAAAGTATAAATTTAAAAGTTAAACATTTTTTCTAATAACGGAGTTATTAGTTAGATAATTATGAAATTATCTTTCTTTCTCATTTTAAGAACAGACTTTTTACCAATACATACTACATGGTCATATGATATACATTGAACAAATTAATCATTGATAAGTCAATACATACCTCTAGGTTAATAATACACAATTTATAAAATATAGCGATCACTAATACACAATATATGACCAAAAGATATATACTTGATGGCTTATTGATACATACTGTATGCTTTTTTGATACATATCTAGTAGTAACCCCAATACATAGCTACAAATAAATTGATACATAGTTTTTTAAATATAGTATTTACTAGTACAAAGTATATGGTCAGTTGATACACATCTAAAAAAAATATTTTTTTGATATTCTAATATACATTTCTAGATAAATGGATATATACAGTTTTTAGAATATGATGCTTACCAATATACAGTACATAATTAAATAATACATACTTGATGGCTTACTAATATATATAATAATTTTTTTTGATACATATTCGGTAGTAGTCTAATACATACCTACAGATAAACTGATATATGGTTTCCTGAATATAGTGTTATTCAATACATATTGTATGATTATTTGATATATACTTGATAAAATATTTATTCGACATTTTAATACACAATGTTAAATAAATCAATGTACAGTTTTTAATACACGATACTCGTCAATACATAATACATGATCAAATAATATATACTAAATAGTTTATTAAAACATACTATGTATCGATAAATAGTATATGCTGATAACAAGAAAGAAATACAATGTCATAATTATAAAAGTAATAATTCTATTAGTAGAAAAATTATTTGATTTTTAAACTTATTTTTTAATATATATATATATATATATATATATATTCTATAGTATTCGTCAGGTATGATTTTTGTTCACTTTTCCAGACACATAAGGGCAAAAAGTAACTAATATATAGCAGCCTTTTTCATGTAGGTTGAGAACTTGGTAAAAGCAAACCCGCGTGCATGATCCTTTTTGCATCGTCCAAGAAGAAAGTTTATGCTTTTTATATACAAAACAAGAATCTTATACCTGGCATTGTACATGCTAAATGTATATATATATATATATATATCCTTCCAAGAGTGAAAACTTAAGGATCCCACTATAAGTTCATGATATAATATTTTTTCCTGCACAACATGAAAACTATTTATCCACGATTGATCATTTTTTATTATTAACAAGTTAAGAAATTATTACATGGACAAGGCCTAGTGGACCTATCTTAGTCTTGGAGCCTGAGTAGGATGGATAACAGGCACCTCTCATTTGCTCTTGAATTGTTTAATTATAAGAGGATATTGTGGCGAGTGACTGTTAGATAGATTTATTGGATTGGGTCCATCTAATAATTAAACCACCAAATTGGACCATAAAAAGTTGCACATAAATAGTTGTCATTTTCAACCCGTCTATCTTAATTAAAATTAAGATGCCCCTCCATGGGACCACAGACCTCACAAGCGAGGTAAATATGGAAAGAGAGATGCTCGGATGAGAAAACTTGAAAGGATTTGCCCACCAAAATGACAACATCTTGCCGGCGCATTTTTAGCTCGATACATCGTGCGAGAAGGAAACAATGTTTGGAAAAACATTTAGTCAATATAATTTTTAATAATAAAATAAATAAAATAATATCTTAAAAGAACGCATCAGTAACTATCCCCAAAATTACAAATTTCACGGGTGCCAAGCCTCTCTTACCTACAGCTTTTCTTTTACCTTTTTTTTTTTTTTTTTTTTTTGTTAGTTAAAGATTCTCTCCTGTGACGCTAACCACCCAAAGAAAGGTAAAGAACAAAACGATCCCATTATATTTACATATCTGACATGGGAATGCCCACCCGCTCCTTCTCCGGTGCCCATCCGCGGCAGCGGCCAATTGCCACCCTCTCCAGCAATTCCTCGAATCCACCGCAACTGGTGGCTCCGGCGAGTCATCGGCTGCCGACCATCCGAATCAAGTGTGCGTCCTCGTCAATCAGTATCGACCCCACCCCACCGCCCATGACTGCAGCTAGCGAATTTCTCTGATATGGACTCGAAGACGTTCCTCCTCAGTGGCTTCCGTATTCCACGGGCTTGAACACGACCGCATCGTCCACCAACTCCATTAGCTCCGAGGCTGCCAACGATGACGTCGAACACTTGATTGCTAGTCGCCTCTTCTCGACCTCATGTTCAACGATGAGGTCGCTGGGGTTCCTCGAGCCTTCACCGGCGTCGTTGTCCACACCAGCTGCCAAATTCAAGTCGAGTGATAGGCCTGTGCCACCCGACGACTCCTTTCTTGGCTTAACCATTCGATCATCGTCGGAAAGCCAGTCCGCTCGACGCTTACGGGGGCTGTCCCCGATCGAGAGCCCCAGTTGCCACCCACGGTTGGCCGAGTCCAATTTTTTCTGCTCGCTTTGTACAAGGGAGTTGTTGGTGGAGGCCCTGAGCTCCTCCGGCAACCAATTAGCGGTCAGGATAAATATGACGCTGCCCAAGCTGACCTCCCGGCCATAAGAGTCCGTCAGCCGGCCTCTTTCCATGGCGCGCTTGATGTTACCATGGACGAGGCCGTCGGCTCGATCGATGTCCTCGAGCACAACAACTGAAAACGGGTTCCGGCGGATGGCCTCCACCACCCGGTCCAGAGATGTCCTCCCTCGGGAATTGGCAGTTGACTCACCGTCATCGCTTTCCGACAGCGGGATGCCTCCAAAATTAACGGTCACCGGGCTGGTGCCAAACACCACCTCGGACACCGCGGTCGCCATCTTCCTCTTTCCGTCCTTGTCAGGGCCGATGAAAAGAAGCCAGGTGTCACCCTTCGGCCCGAAGCTCCGCCGCTTCCCATTGCCGGACTTGCACTGCATCACGACCGTGGCCACGGTGGAGGCTGCCTCTGGCTGCCAACTGACCCTTTCGGTTAGTCCCTTGAAGAGCCTCTTGAAGGAGTCCATGTCAGAAATGCTAGCAATTTTGGTCCTCTGTTGATCCGAGGAGAATCCATCCCGCATGCACCCGGTCAGGTCCCTGGCAAGCTCTTTATGAGTCTTTTCGAAGGAATTATCATCCTTCGACTGCCCAAGAACAAGATCAGTCTTCACCGGGCTTGCTGGAGAGATCATAGACTGCTCTGGCAATGTGGTCTGTGTAATGCTGCTCTGGTTGCTGTTCATTTGAAGAGGGGGAAGGCTCCGAGAAAGTGTTAATTTGGGCTCGGATGGTAGGCGAGGAGTAAGCATATTGGGATTGCCCAAGACGGGCATTGAAAGGGCTGGAGCCGTAGGCCTTTCGGAGCTGAGAAGCATCGGCTGGAAGTTGGAGTGGAGGGCGCATGCGTCGCGCCACTTCTTCAGCAGCTCTTCTGCGCTCCGCTTCCACATGGAATCTTGCTCCTTGGACTGCACAAGATCATCACCACAGTTCAAAACAATCAGCTTCAAGAATCACTGTAGTTTCAGTTCATAAATTGGATTAGGGGATGATGGCAAAAGCATTCAAACCTGGAAGTGATCGGTTGTGGATTTAGCGCCGTCTCCATTGCTCAGCTTTGCAAGCTGGAGCCATTGACCCAATGTCTGATGAGCAACCGGTTTCAAGGATGATTTCTCGAATTCCTTTGCTAATTCACGCTCGTAACTCTCCATGCACTGTGGGCAGAGGGTTGCCCTTCGGGAAGGGTCGGTGCTTTCCGGCGGCCGTCTTGGGGGTATGGTTGTAGCACCCAATGCCGCGAAACCTTTCATCGGGGCTAGAGTCTCGACGGAGCTGCTAAGGATTCCATTGCCTCCAGGCCTGCAATTTCAGTTAGCCATGGTTCAGCTTCATGGAACCATGTTTCCTTTCAAAGTTCACATTTCAATATGAAAATATGAAATCAATGGATCTATCAGCATTGAATCTAATTGGACAAATGAAGCGAGACTGTGAGGCCTGCAATTTCAGTTAGCCATGGTTCAGCTTCATGGAACCATGTTTCCTTTCAAAGTTCACATTTCAATATGAAAATATGAAATCAATGGATCTATCAGCATTGAATCTAATTGGACAAATGAAGCCAGACTGTGAACCTTAAGATCTCGACCATGATCAGAATACAATCAATTGGAGCTTTCGTTTTTTAAAAAACAATAGCAGCAGCAGAAGCAACAACTAACACCATCAGAGAAACTAGTACTGTTCACTAAAGGATGGGTCCAAAAATAGAAACTATGGAACCGAAGCAATAAAACGGGATAAAATCCAGGGAGTTTTATTAGAACGGCTGAGGAATGAGGAGGAGGTGGAGGAATGACGAGAATGGGGAAAAAAATAAAAAAATCACACCTTGGGAATGTACAGGGGAGGAGCGACCTTGGGGCGATCGGCACAGCCTGGAGGTCCCAGTCGTTCTCCATCGTCGGGTGGTAGACCTGACACCGAAGGTAGGTGGCGCACGACGCAGTCCCGACGAGCCACAGCCGGCCACCTTCGCCGAAAATCTTCAAGAGCTTCCCCATCTCCACCACCGCCGCCCGGCCCGTCTCCGATATGATCGGCTGTGGCTGAGCTGGTGCTGGACCCAAGGAAGCCCCGACGCCGGGAGGGCACTCCACGAGCCATTTTAAGTCCCCAAGATTGAGAACCATGCTGTGGCCGCCGCCGATCCGGGCCTCGATCAAGCTACCCAATTCTCTGATCCTCGATGGAATTTGGGACCTGTCGGCGGCCACCGTGGATTCCTTATCCAAGGAGATAACTTGTGCGGCCCGGAGGAGCGGCAGGGAGTCGCCGGACTCGATCCTCTGCAGAACCTCTCGCATGACGGCGTCCGGGTCGGAGTCGCCAACGAGGACTGGGTTTCTCTTCTTGGATCTCATCAGTATGTCCATCACCCGGTTTACCTCATCCCTCCGGTGCAGGTCTGCGCCGACACCGGAGGCGGCGCTGGCTTGGTGCTGGTGGAGGCGGGGGTTGATATAGAGGTTCCGGGAGGGGGCGCGGTGGGCGAGATTGATGCTGAGAGCGGAGGCGGCGGAGGGGGAGGGGGAATTGGTGGTGGCAGGGGCGGCGGAGGAGGAGGAGGAGGGGGAAGAGGAGGCGAGGGACTGCTCGATGGTAGCCTTGACGGCGGTGCTGGAGAAGCCGGCCTCGCGCATGACGCGGCTGACGGAGGGGTCGTCGAGGATGGATATGACGAGCTGCTCCAGCTCGACCTTGACGGCGAGGAGCGGCTGCTGCTGCTGCTCCGGGCAACCACGGCGCTGGTGGGCCTGGGCGCGCTTGAGGGCGGCCATGAGGGCGTTGGAGATGGGGGGCTCGGCGATGGCGGAGGAGGAATTGGTGGGGGATTGGAATTGGTGGAATTATCCCTGGTGGGATTGGGGTTGGAAGATGATGTTGGGAGGCGGTCAAGGGCGACGGAGAAGCAGAGCTCGAGGGCGCGGCACTGGAGAGGGTGGGAGGAGTGCGGATGGGAGCGGATGCAGGCCTGGCGGAGGAGACCGGTGGGGGCGGCCAGGAGGGTGGCGGCGACGTGGAGAGGGGTTGTATGCCCGTGGTTCCGCCTCGCCGCCTCGGCGATCGAGTGCGTCAGCACGCCGGCCGCCTCCGGCGTCAGAGTCTGCTGGATTGTGCTCAGTCCCGCCCTCATCCCGAATGTTTTCTATCTCTCCCTCTTCTAATTCTAATCCAATGAATAAAAATCTCAACTTCCAAAGCTTACACACATTGGCAACCAAGAAAAAAAGACAACCTTTTTTCTTAAAAACTATATTCTTCTCCTTCTCATATATTAAAAAAAAAACTATATTCTTCTTCTGAACCGAAAAAAAAAAAACAGAGAGAGAAAGAAAACAGTGAAAGAGAAGAGGAGGAAGGGAAGATGCGAAGGAAAAGGAGATATAATGATCAAATTGGAGGTACAACGTTACCAACAGAAATGTGAAGGGAATTCATAGAAATTTGGAAAGGAAGGAGCGAAGAAGGTAGATGAAGAAATGGAAGTGTCTTTCTTTTTGTTCAACGAGGGAGGATTGTACGGAGGTTAGAAGGAAGGGAAAGACGATAAGGGGAGGAGAAAAAAAAAAAAAAGAAAAAGAAGGGGGGTGGCGAATAGAATCTTCCTCCCCTTATCTGTTGCTCTTTTTATTTTTTAAGGAAGAGAACGAAACTGGGATTTGCGGGGAGAGAGAGAGAGAGAGAGAGAGAGAGAGGATAAAGAGAAGGAAGTAAGGAAGTAGAAGAGAGAGAGAGAGAGAGATGAGAAGGAGAATAAGTTTGGGAGAATGGTGAGGATTTTTGGGACATGTAGTTGGCTTTCTAAGAGACAAATTCTCTCTCTCTCTCTCTCTCACACAACCTTTTTCTCTTTTTTTTTAAAAAAAGTTTTCTTAATTAATTAATTTTTTTTTAAAAGAGTGCTGTCTTCTTCTGATTTGTTTATATCTAAAATGCTCGACATAGTATATTAGTTTCTCTCACTTTCTTTTAATGCATTGTTTTTTCTCCCCCTTTCCTCCACCCAACTCCCCATCTCTCTTTCGTCTCTCAATCTTATCGAGGGTCGTGCTGACCGACGATTGACCATACCTTTTCCGGTTGACACCACGCACAGCCTCTCCCTCCCCCTCCCTCTCCAAATATCTGCTTTTCACACGCAACCACTGCCTGTAAAAAGGCACCACTGCACGGATCTTGCCTTTTTTATCACTCCCAACCTGCCTTTCTTCGCCCCGCCCCAATTATTTTTAGAAAGTAACAGTCACCCCGTATACTAGTAATATTATTTTAATCTAACTATATTTATTTAGCTCCCCCCAAAGCAGCCAGCGTTGCTATTTGCACTCTCGTTTATGAATTTTTTAAAAAAATTAACTTATTCTCTTTCAGCTGGGACAGTTTAACCGACTCAAGAACCAGAAATGGATCCTCGGAACCCATCATCCACTCGAACATGCGATCTTTATAAATTGGTGCCTTTCGAGTTAAACCAAGCTTGTTATTAGCCATGGCTTGAGCAAATGTAATTCTAATTTTTTCTAGATATGCAGGATCTTAAAAGTCCAATCCGTGGATGTATTCCACTGGATTCAAACGTTATGACGGTTAACGGAAGACAAAAGTAAGCGGTATTAATATTTCCAAGTCAAATGGTTTGAATAAAAAAAAAAAAAAAAGGAGTAGTGGAAATATCGAATGGCTTTTACCAAAGAAATGTTCATCGAATCACGTTTAAAGTCGGTTAGATGTCACACGCTCTCTCCCCCCCTCCCCCGCTCTTTTCCTCTTTTTTTTTTTTCTAATGTAATAAACTTATTTGTTCACTCCTTTTCAAGTCTCCAAAGTCGGCCAAAATAAGGAAATCATCATCATCATCAATTATTCTCCCCCAGTCCCACCACTCGCGATAACGCGCGCGCACGCTCTCCTCCGCCCTCCCCTCGCCTTCCCTTTTACGCGTCTTTCGAGCAGTTTGTTAAAGCGAGCAGTGGAGTTAAGCGAGCCTCTTTTGTTCTTTATTACCTGCCACCCTCGCAGCTTTCCACCCCCCAGGCACTCACTCTTTTTCAACTCCCCAACCCACCTGTCTGCTCTATTTTTAGGAATACACCGCCCTGCTCCCATTGAAAATAAAATTTTTGAAAATAATAATATTATTCATTTTTTTCTTTTTTTCTTTTTTTCTTAAAAATAAATTAAAATATTTATTTATATGACAAATTGATCTATTTATTTATATGATACGCCCTTATGTTACTTTATGACAAATCGTGGATAACCGGTAGTATCGGGAATGGCTCTGGTTGATAATTGTTGAAGATAATGTTTTTAATTTTTTTTTTTTATATGAATTTGTAGGTAGGATGCTATATTATGCACAAATTTTTTTTTTTTTTAATTTAATTTAATCATGCCATACTTTTTAGATATGATGTAATTCGAATTTATTGCTGCCCACGAACCGATGCTATCTGTTTTCATGGTCAACAAGGGGTTGGAGTCAATTGAATCTAGAAGGGAGGTAACACGTGTAATGGGTGCATGAATTGGTGACTCGAGCGAAAGCCTGATGGGTGGAGGAGAGGCTTGGTGTGTTGCAGGAGACGTGGACTTCCTTCGTGCTGATACGCCAAAAGTATTGAATTAGTGATCAGTACAGGACAAAAGAGCTAAAACGGATTTAGTTGGAATTCATATACTATTGATAATTATACAATTTTGAAGATTTTACTCCAGCATTCAAATTTCATCAAATATAAAAACAACAATGCGCTGGCGGGACATTTGTAGTTCTAATAAAAATGGTGACCTTATTATATTATCAGTCCCGCAAGCAAGTATAATTTCATGTGACGCAGTACATAAAATTATAGTATCCATACGGAAAACAATAAATGATCTCAAATTCATTTTAATTGTTCAAAATATCATGGACCGAAGTTTACCGTAGAAGTTGCTATTTTTTCATCCAATATATGTCCCGTGCTGCATTAACCATCACTCATGTAATTATGAGGATGCACGTCGTTCTATCATTTATATTTGAAGAAAGAAAAAGTCATTTACCATCAAGATAGTAACTTTGCCGGTACTGATCATAGTACGATCATCTTCATGTCCAAGATTTGAACCGAGACAAAGTTAATTAAGTAAAAAAATTATTCTTGATGACTCGACTCGGTCATTGAATTGGTCGATGCCTTGACGAGATTAGGATGACATACCAATCCATACCAAGTCCACCCTCACTCTTTTTCTTTATTAAATATTTTTTTTTTAAATTTCAATCATATTTCACTTTAAAATTACTTGATATCGCATCGTCTCTGATCAAGAAAAAAAAAAACATCGCATTAACCAGATCAAAAAGAGCTCATGCAGTTTCTATATACGCGGGACGATGGCCAAGGATTTTATCGATCTCTTTTTGGTAATATAATATTTGAGACTATTTCCAGATGGAGGGTAAAATTTTGCAAAGTTGTATCCTATTATATTAATTGTAACGTTCAAAATAAATTATTAGATGACCAAAGTCATTTTAAAATGTCATGAAACATCCTCGGCCGCAGCCTTAATCTCGTCTTTATCCGCACTTAAAAGGTATTTTTATTTACACCCCGTCTTTTATCATAACCCACTACATTAGAAGGTGATGGCAACCTTTTACAAATCAAAGGAACTTAAACCGTGGAACACACACACGCGCACCAAAAAAAAAAAAATAAAAGAAAGAAAAAACATAAATATATTGGAGAGATATCACGAGAAATTAATGTCATCATAAACTTCAATTGACTGCAGAAAATGGCCAAACCTAGGAGATAAAAAAAGAAGGTTCGTTCACAAGTTTACCAATTTCTCAAACAAGTAAAAGTAATTATCTACATTTTTTCAGACCAGAACCACCAATCGAACAGAAAACTTAACCGGTTCAATTTATTCGATCAAGATTTTAGTTCACCAAGATTAAAATGATATAAATATTAATAGGAATATACAAAGGGATAGAATGAAAAAAGAATATTAGTTAATTTTATGGACCGATTTTTCTCCAAGAAATAGGGAAAATGCATCCAACCGAGCCAATAATTTACCTACTTTATAAACAAATATATAAGATATATCACTTGGGAGTTGGGGACCGATCCCCAATTTGCATTTTACATTGATGATTTTGGTTTAAACTAATGAGTTGTTCCGATATGATGCCTGAATGAAGCGATAAATAAATTAGTGGTAGAGCAGCCACGTATCTAGTAGCTAAACACCTGGCACAACCTCTGTCGGGCATGCTAAATTTTAAATCTTGGGTTTGACCTTTTAGATATGAAGCGATTTCGAGACATTAATTTTAATGTGTCATCATTAATTTCGACCGGATGTAAAGGCAAAAGAAATAGACCTCGTAGAAAAGAAGTATTAGCTTAAGATGATCTAGCTAGTTATCGCATTGATAGGCAGGCATGTGGTCCTATGCCATTTCTTGATCAGCAAAGTGTTTCGCTTATTTGTATTATTATAGTTTACTTTAATTTCAAAAGAGAAAATTTAGTGCTTTTCCAAGATTTCTCGACGATCATTCCAACAAATAAAATAAATAAATATTTTTAATCATTTTGATCGCATCGATGGGCTGATACCACCACCAAATAGCTAGTACGATCCATGGCCATGGAAGCATACCTTCTGTCCTGGAAATAGCCCATGTCATGACACTTGAATTTAATACTTGCATCATTAGGTGGCGGTTCTCTTCTCGCAATGTTTCAGAAGTGTAAACAACCAATTAGATAAATAACTACAACTAGGATGTTTCGGTGGCCTCATGAGAGGGAATACTTTTATTTCGGAGGAAGGTTCCAAAAACTTATTAAAATGGGAGAAAAAAAAAATTTGCGAACATTCAAAAAGCATGCACCAAAAGAAAACATGGAAAGGATGGGGACCATAAATATGTACAGATTTGGCGTTCTTCTAACATGCATCCACTCTGGTATTCTGAAGAAAGGCCAAAGCAACACGAGTTATAAAAGAAATTAATAATGGAATTGATAAATAGAGTCCAACGTGTCCTGCCATCGTCCAAGGATAGAGAAGAACGGGACCTCGAGAAAATGAAGGAAAAGATTATTAAAAAAAAAAAAAAGGGAGGTTAGATTATACACTGCGTACACATGGTTCTTCTCCATCCAGAAAAAGTAGCGAGTAGTAGTAGTAGTTGTAGCTGCTTCGAAGGATGATGATTCCTTGACAACTTTGCTCCTATTTGTCTCTACCAAACCCACATCTCTAAAGCATCATCTTTTAATGATCCCTTTAATTCCCATCCCAAAAGCCATGGCTGATCTCATCTCCCCAACTCCCACCACCTTTCTGCAACCTTTGGAGGACCCTCTCTCTCTCTCTCTCTCTCTCTCTCTCTCTCTCTCACCATCATTCTTCTCTCCCACCATCTCATTCAAAATTCAAACACCTCTTTCCATCCTATCCTACCCAATATGAGCAGGGCCTGAAGCGTCACGATTCGAACTGTCGATTTTGTCCATTAATTCAAGGTTCCCGTTCTGCAGGCAAGCATGTGCAAATCGACATAATTTACAGCAACATCGAGATGCCTTCCATCAAGATCTTATGAATTTGCGGAGAGAGCACGAAAAAAAAAACAAGAACACCCCGAGAATGAATCATGTTTGCATGAGCTCGAGACACGAGCCCGTCGGTGCCTGATTGATTGGAAATTATGAGACATAGGGGTCCATTAGGCTTTCCACCGGTGCAAGCTACCACCACTATGTGATCTTTCCTTTTATGATGCTCATGTCATCTCGGCCATGCTTTAAGCAACAAACACAATCCCTCATTGTGAGGAGGGGGGGGGGGGGGGGTGTTGAAGAGGTGAAAGGATCGGCTAGCATCTTTGAATCTATAGGGGGTGAGTGCATTTTGATGGTGGGTATGCTTTGCTTTTGAAGAGATCAGGGAATTGGATACACCAATCAAGTAGGAGACCACTCATTCCTTTTGGGAAATAAAGAAAGAGCCTCGTCATTCTAAAGAAAATTGAAGGTGCGGATGCTTTCCAAAAAGGCTAGCTTGCTTGCTTGCTTGCTCGAACCAAGGCACATTCCCCTCCCCAAAGCTCTGGTGGCCTGGGATTCCTTGAAAGCTTGCCAGCAATGGAAATCGATCCTCTCCACTTGAAAGGGCCAAAGGAAAGGGCTTCTTCTACTAATTGTCCAGGATTAGTGTTGATCTTGGCACTTAAGTAACACCGCATCCTGCACTGATGAATAAAAAAAATTAAGATCCGAATTGGTAAAATTTTATCGGGATTTCTAATAGCCTTTTTTCATTTTTTTTTTTTCTCCCTCCTTCATGGGACCCGCATATGATTCAAAGCGAAGAAAAGTAGTTTACGGCTAAAAGCGGCCACCTTTATTGTCATCAAGCTTTTCATGGACTCTGAAGTGTTTAAAAAGCTAAGCATATCCTTTCTCTTAAAGTCTTTCCACCTAACTTTGCATATAAGACCATACAAATTTGCAAGTTGCAATGGAAAAGCAAAACAGTCGAGTCCATGGTGTATGGTGGTATGTTCTCCAACAAACTGTACATCTTTATCCAAAAGACAGGGAAAAAAAAAAAAAAACTCAAATATACTAGATACTATACAATATGCATGTATATATATATATATATATATACATATTACGATTTTAATTACTGTGAGCATGGTAATATCTGAACATGAGATCTTGCATAAGATATGGAAATCTTTTCATTACCATGAGTATTTATTGGTGCCAATATTAATCGAATCAGACCACGAGGTCAATATACTACTTGTGGAGGGGGCTGCATCTCGGAGATCACATCATCCGATGTTAACATACACCGGCATGAAAAAAAATTGATGAAAAAGGCTAAACTCCACTTGATCCATCAGATAGCAAGGTAGAGGGAGGAAAGTAAAAACAAAAAAAAAAAAATCTTGATTATTTTAGATATTGTTGAAACGCCATTAATTGATCTTCCATTTCTTTCAGCTGCATTTCTAACATTTTCATCTGCCATTCTTAAATGTCAACTACCGAAAGAAAACTATGGTGGAGGGAAAAAGAAGAAACAGATCAAATGGTCTTAGGATGTCGTGATCTACTTTGTCGAGCAGACCGATCGGTTGTCTTTTGATCATTTACACATGAAATGCCTCATTTTTTTGTTTGACCTTGGGTATGTTTACATCAGATCGTTCCCTTATCTTCTCCAAGTCATTAATTAATAACTTTCTTTATTCGAGATCATTCCAAGCTGCAAACTTATTTTTTCTTGAATGATCATGTTATCTCAAGGTTGCATTTGATGCACTGTGAAACAATCTTGATAGGTAATATGGATTGCCAGCAATATAGATTGCAGGTAATGTGAATCATTATATTTGGTACATGCATGTAATATTACATAATATAAAATCAAATTTCTAAAACATTTCTAAATTAAATATATATTTAATTTTTTTAAAATATATTTTATATATTGTATATTAAAAATATTTTATATTTTTATGTAAAAATAAAAAAAATATTTTTTTTATGTCAAATATGTTTAATATAAAAATTTATATATTAAATAGATAATATATTTTTTATATTATTCAAATATATTAAATAATATAAAAATAATATATTATATTATTATATAATATAATATAATATAATATTTGAAGATGGTGCTTTTTTTTTTTTTTTTTTCCATCGGTCAACTGGCAGCAAGAGGGTGCCGTTGACGGACAGTGAAGGGGGTCGCACAAGAAAAAAGGAAGGGAGAAGAGAATGATAATATTGTCCGAAAAAATTACTTAGGAGATGGAAATCTGGATTGCCACCTTTTACAAAAATAATCTAGATTACTTAATAATCTGGATTATCATAAAAAAATATATCAAGTATAGTAATATGGCGGGGCGCTTTTAAATTTCAGATAATCGGATAGATTGTTGGTAATCTGGTGGGGCTTCTTGAAATTACTAACAATCCAGATGGATTGCTAACTACCAAACGTAATCCAAGTTCTTAGCTTAACACGATTCGCATGTCAAGAATGATTAAATGACAACTATTCTAAAAAAAGTACTATCACCACTTTTGGGTGAAGCGATCAGCCTATCAGTGACGAGCAGATCAAAACCTATGGTCCGGCATTAGCTCAATTGGAACATTCAAATTTAAAAAAATTTCCAATTCTATTGCCAACCCCACTACCAAGTTCAAACCAATTTGTTTGACATATATACCGAGAAACCTTCAAAGGGATGGCTAGATCTGCAGGTAAAAGAAGGCGGTTGTAGTGATGGAAATGGGGTGGGAATCATGACTTGATGAAAGGCAAAGGTTGAACGAGCAAATGAAACAAAAAAACTAGGAATGATTAATTCTTTCTACATGCATTGCATGTGAAAAGAGTTCAAAGGGGTCAAAAGGCGAGGGGTCAAGCCCATCTTTTATTCTACTTTAGGACGACCCACTGGATAGAAGAATAAATTAATGAGGCCTACAAGGTCCAAGCTTTTTCTTGTCGAAGTGAATAACATATTTTTGTTGTGTTTTGGAAGGAGGGGGCGAGGTGGAGAAATGGAGGTATTTCTTTTTATTTTGTGGCCCACATCCTCCCATGAGAAGCATTCTCCCTCTAAGAACCTACTACCAAAACGTAAGGATGTGATGTGCTGACCTTTTTGGGAGTACATATTTGTGTGAATATATGGTATACAATGTATAATAACGGGGTCGACAAAAGTGCCATAAATTTTATCAGGTGCAAGTTCTGGCAAAAGCCCGAGAGGACCCCTTCTCGTGTTTAGGTGGATCCCACTTTGGGTTTCCGAGGCTTATAACGTGTAGTTAAATTGTTCAAAATGTTATCGTTCCTAAAATCTTTTTTTTTTTTTTTTTTCGTGGACACAACTTTACCTTCATGATGCATAACAATTTGTATGATGGTAAACCCAATGATAATATTTGGATACCTAAAATTTATTTTTGAAATAGAAATATAAATTCATATAGCTATTCATCCTTATTATTCCAAATTTTTGTTTAGTTGAAAATATGGAATAACAAGTGCAATTAATATAATATAGTTCGCTATATTAAAAATAAAATAATCTAGAATAAGCTATTTCATGATTCGCTATAAAATACAAATTCTAGAATAGCGAGGATTGATCGAAATAGTTAAATTGGGATGATTCTTTATCGTTTTTTTTATCTATTCCAGGAAATAGGATGGAATAAGCTCTTATTTCACCTAAAAATAAAGAAACCAAATACTACCGATATGAATCTCGAGTAACATGAGATCTCGGTTCCAAATCACTAATAACTTTATCATAGAAGCTTGCTGGACAGGAATTATTCATCAATGCATAAATGATCAATTACATTCAAACAATTTTGTTTTTTTTTAAAAAGAAGTATACATAGAAGAATGGTCCCGGATGCGACCGAAACCAGTGATGCTGATGCATGATGGACAAATGTAAAACCAATGATTCCATGCCAATCCCGTTATACACCTCGTACTCGGCAGGATTGACCCGTGTTGTGCAATCTATGATCTCCGAGTCTCCAAAATTTCATCGGAATAAAAGAAAGAACAAGAACATCTGGTTTTTATTACCAAAAAAATAAAAGAAAGAACAAGAAACTGAACTCACAAAAACATCTGATTTGATGGGAAAAAAAAAAAAAAAGATTAAAAAAAACAAAATACAGTGCCAATATGCGACCCTTGTCCATTAATTATCTAATTGCCAGCTGCTTGACACTATACTGTCATTTGCTAATGAGAGGATCAAAGTAAATTATTTTTGTTTTAGTTTGTGGAGTCACTAAACTGTTTTTAATTCCCAGCTCCCTCATCTCTTTCATTGATTAACTAATTATTTGTCTTTATCTTTTTTTTTTTAACCAAGCCCTTTTCTAAAAAAAATATATTAATTAAAAAAAAATGTGAATGGGGCGCTGCACTACCTGCCCCACTTTTCTCTTTTGGGCCTTGTCT
This sequence comes from Areca catechu, assembly GCA_021397845.1. Lineage (NCBI taxonomy): Eukaryota > Viridiplantae > Streptophyta > Magnoliopsida > Arecales > Arecaceae > Areca > Areca catechu. The sequence goes on from CM038045.1 coordinate 41,517,402, forward strand.
ACAAATAGGGACAGTTTTTTTTATTTTTTTTTTATTTTTTTTTTATTTTTTTATTTTTATGATGAAACAAATAGGGACAGTGTTAAGTGCATTTTTATGTCGAGAAAGCTTTTTTTTTATTTATTAAAAGAAGGGGGGGGGGGGGATAAGCATGCATTAAAGTTAGTATCCGATGACTCTTTCCTCTGATTCAGTGAAGGTACCGACGGCACTATCGCTTATCTCCCACCCCCCCCCCTACGTCACCTTTCATTGCAGTCACATAACGCATTCAATGTATAAAGCTCCTTTTAATGAAAACTTAAAATACTGTTACCTGTCTTTAGCCTAAAATAAAAGAAAGGAAAAAAAAAAAAATTGATGACCCTGATGACCATAAATTACACCCGGACTGAGCGGGGGACCACTGCACGAACCCCGGCACAGGAGGCATGCAGTGTACTTCACTACCATCATGAGACCCACCGAGATAAAATAAAAAGCATCCACAGTACGGACGGTCGTGATCAGACCTCAAACCAGCCAAGATGTACCTATACCATGGAGGGGCTGGACCGTCCTGATCGAAATGGGCCGGGCCAGAGTTAGTACGGTAGCATTCGGGAGCGGTGCACCGATCGTACGGTTCTCGGACGTTGGGGAATGGGCACGGGTAGATGGGCATGCATTAAAAGGCGATCATCATGAGGCGGTGGGTGGTACGTGTCGAGTGTCGGATGGCGAGCTGCGTGTAGTCTCTGTTCCTTGGGAATGCTACCAAAAAGGTGAAGCCTCTCAAAAAGAGGAGTAAGAGGAAAGGGGCCACTAACATGATGTTGGAAACCGAAAAAATGCCATGATTTGGATGGATCATCGATATTTCAATGGAAATTATGCGACATGCCCTGCATGAATCTGAACTTGAATTATATATATCTCATGCACGACATTTTAGCTTAACAATTTTCCGCCAACTTACCCATGGCATTCCATCACCCACGGGGGAATCCCGAGGAGGATAGATTTTGCAACAATTTATATAAGCTCGCATTTTTCCTCATGTTAATTATTATGCTGATGAACTTACCAACGTAGCTAATTAATATTATATTAATAAAAAAATATATAATAACTATCATGATATCGCCTATACTGCTATCATTTATTATAAAATTTTTAATATACGATACGGGTTCCATCTCCAAGATCACGATATCATTATTGATACTTGAAAAAAAAATAAAATAAAAAAAGGTATGCAATATTTTATTATGGAAAAAAAAATGATCATGTACAATACAAGAACTTGCACTCTCAATTCAATACAAATTTCTTTCAACAAGAAACTCTAAATTCTTCACAAAACTTTCAATTTTAAAAAAGATTCTCTAGCCATGTCTCCTAGAAATTCCATAGACTCTTATACCCCAATCTTTCTAGCTCTCTATCACTTTTTTTTTTTTTTATAGACTCCGACATCCCATGCTACTTTCTATGTCAAAGCCTTTTTCAATAAAAATCAAAAACCTAATTCATGTTGGAAACAGAGTCCGAACGAAATTAGAAATACGTTCCAAACTCGAAAACCATGCTAAAATAATCACATAGCCTTCTCGTGTGAATTGGCAGCGAACCGGTCAATCCATGCATGCCACATAGTTCCTATGCATGAACCCCATCAAATAAATGGGGAAACCATTTGCACCGTATAAAGTGCGATCCGCGAGCTGTACAAAATGAGGTCTTGTGGATGGTGTATTGGTGGCCGGGCCGTGGATACCATGTTGGGCTATGTGCACCGCATGTTCTTAATTTAAATTTAAATTTTGTTTTGAATTTGTTTCAACCTGAACCGAGATATTTTTTCTTAACATATAAATAATTTTTCTAAAAGAGAGAGAGAGAGAGAGTAGAGCAAGGACACCACCTTAATCTACCGGAAAATATTTGCTGACCACGATGTGGCAAAACGATAAGTTAAGGGGGCAAATTAGTTGCCTGAAGGTACCCTTTTATTGGTATAGGTAAATGGTTTGGCCAACTGATTACTCTAATTAAATCAAGAATCTTGAATATGTGCAACGTAGATAAAGTCATTTTGAAGCATGGTTTTGTCAACTTATCAATATAAATCCCTGGTTTCCCACTATTGGATCTACTTGTGAAATTCTCTATTGCAATTAAGAAGGGTATATATGTACTTATTCATGTTAAGAAATCAATTAACCTTAAAAGTTTAAATTAACAAGGAATGAGTTGATGATATATATTAGGTTTAATAATTTGAAGTAGAGTGAGTGCCTGACTTTTAGGAAGGAGGCTATCCAAATCAACCTGATGGAAATAATAGTTTTTCCATCATGACTGACAGCAAATAATGTGAAAATTTTGATGAAAACAAAATCTGGAAACGATATGTTTGAGCCAATTCGTTAACCTGGCAGGGTGCAGTTTTAGGATAAATTTAGGTCCAAGGATAATTTGGGCGATCAGCACACGGCCCGGATCTGAGCTTTCCAAGTTGATGATGGCCGGGTCCATCAAAATTATCTTTATCTTTTCCTATCCCCATCCAATCTACTGACCACTTGGTTGGATAGACGGGTCGATCAACATGATCTATAATTCTCATGCAAGGCCACATCTAAGTATGGCGGTCTCAAATTGAATTAAACGCAACCTAACCAACCTGTCCATGCAATTAAAACATGATAACGATTCTTTTAAGGTCATCACGAGGAACCAGTTTCTTGAAAGATAAGTTTCATAACATCTTAATTAACTTTCAACATCCATTTCAATTTGGGGTTAGATATCTGGCTAACATGAGTGCATGTCCCCATACTTTTAAACACATCATGCAATCAAAAGTGTAGATTCGAGATTTGACTGTAGATTTATTAGCATCGAGTGGCCCATGTTCATGAGATATGCTGGATATTTAGGGCTGGAAATGGACCGATCCAAAGACTATATTTTAAAAAAATTTGGACCGAATCCGGGTATTCCTTTGATCCAAAAATTAAACGGACTCTATTTTACGGTCCTAAGACCGGTACAATATGTTTAAAATTCGGTCCGAAGTCCGAACCGATTTCAAATCAGCCCGAAGTTTATTGAGCTGGTCCAGTCCGGTTCCAGGTAATGAGCTTTTGGACCGGTCCATTTCCAGTCCTATGGATATTAGATCAGACATTTCCCGGACAACAAAAATCAGGAGTGTATCTTTGTCCGACTTAGGTTAGAGTACATAGATTACTCAATAAAAAAAAGGGGAAAAAAAAACGTTGTAATTAACATGTTTTGGACAATACCAACTTAAGATGGATGCCAGTGGATGCAAAAATGTACAGGAATTAAATTGCTAGGAAAAATAATTTCAAGAGCCATAATAAATATGGATGGATTCATAAAGGTGGCAGAAATAATATATACCTTCCCGCATTAAACAAACTAAATCACGGTCATGCTGCAGAAACGTGCAATGGATTAGTTTCTGCAGAAAAACAGAGGCTCACTCGAAATTTTGGAGAAGATTATATTGCACGTATAACGCCTATCTTTAAGGATACAAGCGATCCATACTGCCTGATAAATATGCAGTCCGAGCACCTTCTTATACCTAGTGATCATGAGCATAGGATTCCAGATCCAAGGTTATAATTTTGGTCAGGTTTGGGTAAAGCACGCCCAAACATGATGGTTAATGCAATATTTGCGACATATAAAGGATATCTCTATATTGTACAAGCTGTGCAAAAAAAAAAAAAAAAAAAAAAAAAAAATCTTTTGGATATTAATCGTATAGTATAGATGATAAATATCAATCAGTTTAGATTGTTAGAAGATAATATTATACAGCAGATCATCTTTTCTTCTTTACAGCTCTACTAGTTCAGGTAAGGATGTCGATTTTATGTTTGAGCCAAGGAAGGCAAAGCCGGGCCCGGGTCTTGTGGAAGTCTGGGCCGGGCTGACCCGAGCGTAATAGAATAAACAGAAGATTGATCTTTAACGAAAATGAGGTTATTTTTAGTCTGACTCTAATCCAGGATAGTCCTGGGCCTACCCTCTACTGCATATTATTTTTCGTCGGTCCTTCATGCAATTGTGCCATCCTGGATCCTTGACACCCACGCGAGGTTGTGATAGAGGAAAACCAAGAAGCTGCAACCATGAACAACATTTAAGGAACCATGCAATGGATGAAGTAATCAGTAAAAATGTTCACCATCAATTAAGGCATGTTTCCAGTTGGGCTCTAGAATGGGAATACGAACGGTTGATTCCCTGACCACCGAACCACCTAAGTTCCATGACCGGCCATCTAACCACTTCAGTTATTCGGTTATTCGATTACAACCACTTCGGTTATTTGGTTACAATCATTTTGGTTATTATAACCGTATTCGGTTACATATACCTATAAATAAGGGTAAGAGGGGATCTCCCAAGGGTAAGCAAGGTCTAAGGCCAACAGGTCCAAGTTAGGCTACTTCACTCTCCCTTTTCTATATATGCTTTACTCTGAATTTTCTATTCTGTTTCTGCCTAGTTCACCCACTGACTTGATCGTCGGAGTGTCCCCAGCCAGAAATCCGATTCGGGATTTTTTTTGCAGTTCTCCATCCGTGTCCTAGAAACTCGATAGGAAGAGCGAATGGGATGCCCGACATCGCTAAAGCTTCAGCTTCAGTCACGGTGACTTGGTTGCAACACTATTAGTATTGTTTTTGAAGATGTGCTATATAACCTTCAATAGAAAAAACATGAAGATATATGTATAGAATTTTTTTTTTAAATAATGCTTTTTTAAAAAAAAAATTACGAAAATAGGTGATACAAAATTTATTTACCGAACTAGGTGGGGGGGGGCTGACGTGGACGAATTCGTCTGTCGAAAAGACCAAGTCAGTTAAATTGAATGCACCTGATAAATCGTGTAAAAAAAAATTATTGAAAGGAAAGATATTTTTAATTTTAAAATATTGATTTATTATATTAAAAAAATTATTAAAATGAAAATTTTTATAAAAAATATGAAAAAAAATTAACCCGTGAATAACTGTATATAATACATGAATGTATCAAAATTTTATAAAAAATAAAAAATTAATAAAAAAATTGCATGACCGATACGTGGATCGATTATCTGACCGATAGGTGGACCGATGGTCAGACTGGTAGCAGGACCGGTAGGTGAATCGATGATCGGATCCTGGTGGTAGCCGGACTGGCAATCGGGACGGTGTCAGGACCGAGGATCGGATCCTTCCACGATTTTACTGGAAAAAGGAAAAAAATTATTATTATTATTAAATAATTAATATATTAAATTAAAATATTTTAAATATATTATTTACCAAATTACATTAAAAATTAAAAAAATAAAATTTATTAAAAAATTGTTAAAAATTTTATATTTTTTATAAAATAAAATATGGATAAATCGCCGATTGTATCTACGATTTCACCAAATAATATTCTTTTAATTAAAATTTAATAAAAAATTTAAAAATTAACAAGAAAACATGAATTTTAATAAATCCTAAAATAATTTATTATTTTCATTAATTTAATTTTATATTTTATATATTTTTTAATTTACTTGAGCAAATAAATGATTCTTATCATTTTAAGACCGATATGCGGACCGATGATCGGATCAGTAGGTGGACGGATGATCGGATCAGTAGGTGGACGGATGATCGAATCAGTAGCAAGACCAGTAAGTGAACCGATGATCGATTCTGGTAATCGGACTGGCGATCGAAACGATGATAGGACTGAGAACCGAATAGATGATAGAATCGACGGAAAATAAAATTTTTATTATTTTCATAATTTGAATTTTATAATTTATATTTTTTTAAATTTAGTTAAGCAAATAAATGATTCTAGTCTATTTTAAGCCAGAACATATATAAACACATATATAAATAAACACTTATATAAATAATTCTTATATATTTTGGACCACAACACATATATTAAAAACACAATTTTTTAAAATTAACAAGAAAACATGAATTACAATAAATTTTAAAATAAATGACTATTCGGTCCCACATGGTGGCCGTCTCCTAGTGCGTGTAGGCTGTATACGATGATGGATCGGAGGTGGCTGATGCTGCTCTATCTCATGCTCTATATCGTGCGATGCCTGATATGCAGCATGCTCTACATTATGTGATGCCTACTGTGCAGATACATGATGTGACGACGATGCTCCATGTCCGGAATAATCATGCTGTCAGCCCATGAAATCCGGTGCAGTAGTATAATCAAAATGTGCTGCCACATCCTCAGTAGATGTGAACTCGTGCATCGGATGTGGAACAATGCTATCTCGTCTCGTACCTCGTCTGTGATAAGCTGGCGGAGGTGCTCCGGATGAAGATGCATATTGATAATAAGGCGAAGGAGTCTCGTCCTCCCTATCTCCCTTCTGATAAAACTCATGTAGTGGAATTTGTGCATGCTTGCCAAGAGTATGGAGGGCATAATGACATATATCCTGAATATCCGGGGATGTCGTCGCACGCTCAAGTATCGTCGCAAAACTACTACCCTGTAAATAAAAAAAATAATTAGTTTGACAAAATTTAAACGTATATTATAATTTAAATAATAAAATTTAAATTACTTACCATGTAATCATATACTGCACCATTGCGACTGATGAATCGACGAGTGATCCTACGAGACCACTGCATATAAGGATCGTGATAATCCATGGTACCATCGAATTGATCACCATGTATAATATAGTCATGACGACTCATCCATAACTGTATATAATCCCGATGAACGGTGGACCAATCCTGATCAGATCGTCCTCTCATATCAATACGATGTAGTACAGACAACGTATCAAACTGATCTGGCATGACCTGTCGCATCCCGAACTGGCGCATCACTCTATCGGGTAAATGCCACTCTACTATATAAAAACAAACTAGTGGCACTCTACTACACCAGATCTCCTGACCCTATAGACAGTAGTCTGATAATTGTGCAATCATAGCGGCAGTATATGGCTGCCATATGACCTGTTTATAAATAATTTAAAGCATAATTTATTAAACAAGAACAAATAAAACAAGTCAATCATTACCAAAAATTCAATATTCATTACCTCGTCGGGTCGCAGTTGATCAAGTAAATAACGATACGAAGAGACCGCATGCATAAGTACTTGTATGACAGAAAAAAGATCTCTCCATCTACAAAATAAATTAATTAAATAAATTAAATAAAATATTATATATCATACACGGCATAAAAATATTATGTAAATTCTAAACTCACCTCATCCCTAATGGTCACTGTGGTAAATCAGCTTCATCATCATCAAAATCGATCATCGGATCTGGAGCCCGTCGAAGTAATCTATAGGGTGCAAGAATCGGAACTCTATCCCATGCCCATAGCTGTAGTAGCAACAACGGACCAGCAATATCAGTAACATCTCTGTGGCTCGCCCTGCACATCTCTCTATACAACCAAGCGAGTCGAGCGCTACCCCAACTATATTGTCCGGCCATCTCGAAATCCGCTAATAAAGGTAGAAATAATATATGCATATTGTTCCCAGATTTATCCATAAAAAGGCTCCCATCCATCAACTGTAAAATATATGCTCGAGCATAGCACTAAATGGCTGCCTCGTCCGCATCGAATGCTAAATCCTGGAAGTGCCCGGTAAACCAGACCAAGCTCAGTCGTGATCCATGCAATCTATCATTCGGTGGGATGACCCCTAATAACTCAAGATAAAGCTGTCTCTAGTCTACCCAAGTACTACTCGTCACTAGTAGACCATCTACTGGCAAACCTAGCTAAACAGCAACATCCTGTAGGGTGATGGTGGCCTCTCCATGGGGAAAATGAAAAGTATGTGTCTCTGGACGCCACCGCTCAACGAGAGCGGTGATCAAATGCCAGTCCAATCTAATAAATCCAATACGTGCTAGACCATATAATCCGGACTGCATCAGCAATGGCAAAATACGATGATCGAGCGGTATCGATTTGCGCATAACCATCTCTCGACGTCGACAGTGCAAAACAACATCCTGTCCCTCGCAGACCAAAGATGATCTATGTGAAGGCTGACCGTGTAGTACACTACTATCAGAAGGACCGGGATCCATAACTATGATAACTCAAAGAAAATCAATCACAAAGCCCATTTAATGCATAGTAAGGATATCAATCCATATACAAGCTATAAACATCAGACAATAAAACATATCCATATATTACAATCCATCAAATAAAATACAAAGCAATGACAAGATTAGCCTAATATATTACAATCCATATATTAAAACATCTGTAAAATATGACTGATATAATTTAACTAATCTGCTTGTAGAAGCCTTGGATATGATCGTCTATCATGCCCTTCTTCTTTACAGATTGTACACTTGCATCTGTTGCCGGCTTCTCTTATATCCATATCATTTCTGATCCTCGTGGATCATGACCTACCTTTCTGTTGCAGCCTATTTACATTAGGTATAATGATACCGTGTTCATTTTGCTGGGGCCAATATTCTTCAAGAGGAATTGGTTGAAATTGTGGCACATAAGTTGGATGATAATCGTGTAATGTATAGAACCGATCAATGTATATTTTAAAATCAATGGCAACATGTGCACAAGCAGCTATGACGTGAGAATAAGGTAAATGAAAACATTGCCATTTCTGACATGTACATGTCTGCTGGGAAAGACGAATAACCTACAGCATCAAAAATCATAATTCAGCATATACACAACCTAATAACATATTTTCAATGATACATAAAGATCGTAAGTACCTGTGTATTATCACCCCTGTTCATGTTCGATCCACGTCTAGCAGTTTGGACTTGGAGCAAGCCAGTTGCTCTATCAAATCGTGTAATGGTATGCGATGTCGCTTTGGCTTGGTAGGAAATGACATGTCCCATAACAAAAGGAGTAAACCTTTCATTTCTGTCCATTGCCTCTGTTGCTTGGACACGTCGGCCTTCAAAATATGATACAAGCCAAAAGAAAGTCAACTGTACCAATGCTGTTATGGAAATAAATCGAGCATTTTTCAGAACTCAATTGAAACACTCAGATTTATTAGTTGTCATCATCCCATACCGTCGTCCGTCATCATGTGAACGTATCCATTTTGCTAAAGGAATTTCATTCAACCACTGAACAGCTTCTGGATTAAATTTCTCAATATTCCTCATGTATTTTTGGAATTTTCTAGGCTGCGTTTGCATTCCAGCTCTTTTCACCACATCTTTTAGTTTAGGATTACGAAATATTGAATTGAAGTTACTTGCCACGTGATGCAGGCAATATACATGACAAGCATGCGGTGGCTGCCAATCAAGATACTCATTCTGTACTGCAGCAAGTATACCAGCACGTCGATCAGAAATTAGATAAATTTCCTGACGTGTTGTAACAAAATTTCTGATACAAGCTAAGAACCAACCCTAGGTATCTGCTGACTCTTCATCGATAATACCAAATGCAAGTGGAAAGATCTGATTATTTCCATCAATGGCAGTTGCAATCAACAACTTCTCCTTTTACTTTCCATACATGAAAGTAGCATCGATACTTATGACCGGACGACAGTGCTTAAACCCTTCAATCGATGGTGCAAAGGCCCAGAATACATGATCAAACTGGGCACAATTTGGTATACCAGTTGGACTGCTGATAAATTTCATCCAGGTACCCGGATTAAATGTTTGTACAGCATGCAACTATTTCGGAAGCAATTGATATGACATATTACAATCTCCGAACAGCATCGCTATCGCTTTCTGTTTGGCATCCCATAATTTTCTATAACTTGGTGTATAATTGTATTTGTTCTTTATAACTGCACCAAGTCCAGCAATAGCAATGGTAGGAAATTCTTTAACCAGGTCCCGAATTTCATTAGCAATTAAAGTGGAGTCCAAACCAGAATGATCTTGAGACATCATTGCAGATAGGCATGTATGAGGACCGGTATATCGTGAGATCTCAAAAAAATTATGCCGTTTAATACCTCTCAGCATCCACTGATAGCCAGAATCTCTGCTCTTATATTTGACATGCCATAGATTTGGATTTGATTCAATAACCTTGAATTCATGATATCTTTCAACAAAATATTGTTTTACTGCAGTCTGCAATTCTGCCTTATCTATAAAGCGGAGTCCTTTACGTAACTCCTCATTCCTTTACCATATAACATGTTGTTCCTGCATTGAAGAATACATTGACATATTTGCAGCATTCCAATCAATTTGGGTAAATGTTCTAGATGGAGCTTCAAATGTAGAATAATTTGGAACAGTGGTATCCTCTGGACTTCGTACTGGATTTGTAGTACCGGCCTCGTCACCTTCGTCAGCCAAATCATGTTCACTTTCATCATTATTCTCACTAAAAAGTTGATTATCGACATGCACCCTGTCATCAGCAGCTGTATATATTGATGCTTCTCTAATATTACTTTCTGGTACAGTACTGTCCACCGTATGTAACGAATCTACAGTAAAAACCAAGCCAATATTTTCCATTTCATTTTCTGCAATATTCGGAGTACTATATGATAGAACTTGTTCAGTTACACGAGTTGTTGCTATATTTCGAACAGCTTCTTCGTAATCATCGTGTTCGCAATTAGGTTCAGGAGCTTCAATGGTTTGGATATCTATATATAACTCTGCACCCGATATACATGGATGTGAACCGATAGTTGAAAACATTATCTTCATGTCTTCATCATCGGTTAATGGAACATGTTCGTACTTTACAAATGTCGGCTGGACAACTTGTGGATATCTATAGATAATCAAAAATTTTTCCCAGTTCTATCAATATGGAGAACTCTACATATTTTGTTCTCCAACTCTTTAAATGTCGTATCAGAACTGATTCTAATTACCTTTTTTGGTCCCTGATTGAACTCAATTCCATTTGATCCATTAATCATAGAACCACCCATATAATATAATGCTGTGATTGTTTCTGCCATTATATCCTACATATTTAATTAACAAAATATATTTAGAAATAACTTTCTCATATATTGATATCATTAATAAACTAATTAAATTACATAATTAATATGACAATAAAATTGAAAATATAATTATTTTCCTTTTACGATGAATGCATCATATCATCAACTACTAGGTAAAGGCTCTATCCCATTCAAGAATTGCAATAATTTTACGGGTCAACTTATTGTAATCAAACGGTATGCAATGAAGACCGAATGAAATTTCGGTAGCATTTCTCCTTAGTTCTCCACATACAAATATTTATGCATGCGAAGAACAAAAGGAAAATGATGATCGAAATTTCATTCGACCTTGACTGCATATCATTTGATTACTATAAACTGACCTGTAAAATTATTTGCAATTTCCAAACTGTCCAAACTGGACAATCAATTGATTAATATGCATAATTCTCATATCCGTACAAGTATAGAAAGATGTACGGATACTACAGAATATGCATATCAAGAAATTGACGGGTCTACGGTTCAATGAAATACAGATTTTATAAAAATTTAAATAAAAATTTAAATGATTAATCTAAAAAATTATTTCGAAACATAATTACATCACTGATATCAATATGTACACAATACATGCTATAAAAATTCATGCTGCACATTTATATAATAAAAAATATAACTACAAATACATACACTTCAAATTTTATTCATAACTAAGTATTACTAAATAATTATTTAACTAAATAATTATTTACAAGATAGACATAATCATATATTATTCGTATATACTTATATATTCATAATTAAATATTACTATAATTAATTAACGACAAAATAATCTTAATGATTAATCCATTTACTAACTTAAATAAGTTCATATTTATAATATTTTTTTAATAAAAAATTATTAGTATATCATTATTCTTTTTACATTAATTAATACATTAATTAATTATTGAAATACAATACTAAATTTTTAAATTTTAATAATTGGAACTACATATTATTTAATTAATCATTATCAATATATATTATTTTTTTAATTCCTGAAATAATAAATATTAAACAAAAAAATAGATAATCAAAACTTATTATTATTTAATAAATTTTAAATATCTTAAAATTTTTATATATACATCTTATTATTTACTAAAAATTTTATATAAATTATTTATTCTAATCATCCCTCAAATTTTAATAATATTTTATCAATTTTTATAATTAACATACTAATTTAACTTCCCGTAAAATCAATTTTTTAATATTAATTTCTAATATAAAAGTAATAATATAAATTATTAAATAACAAATACTAAATAAATTTATCACAGAAAATTCAAAACACAAAATTTAATTACTCAAATATGTAATAAAAAATTTAATTCAAAATTTAAATTAATATATACAAAATTTAATTTAAACAATCAAATAATTATAAGTTAATAAAAAAATTATCTTGAATCGGGATGATGAAATATGGAAGAACGAGATCTAGATCGTCCAATGAAAAGCCAGAAATCGGATCTACACAACAAAAAAAAAAAAATTTAATCAAACAAAAGTTTAAATACTAAAAAAAATAAAAAATAAATAAAAAATACAAACCGGAACGGATGAGCGAGAACAACGAAGCCTTCGACCGATTTAGGATCTCACGCGAAGAAAAAAAACAAAAACTGGGACCACGGGAGGAGGGACCGGCGAGGGACCACGGGAAGATAAAAAAAAAAAAAGCCGAAGAACAGTGAAAAAAATACAGGAGAGCGGGGGTTAAAGGGCTCTGCCTGAGTTTGTCTTTTCAAACGATGAATTCTCAGGCGAATTCGTCTTTTGAAAAGATAGACTTCAGATTTGTCTTTCCAAAAGCCAAACCCACTAGGCCATGCGTCATCACCGAAATGCCAGGATCGCCACATGTCAACAAACACGAGCCTCCTGTGGAGCTGGCTTGAATTCGGCTTTCGAAAAGCCGAATTTAAGTTCGTCTTTCCAAAAGCCGAAATCAGAAGGACACGCGGCTCCAAGGAAATGCCCAATTGCCACGTGTCACCGGATTAGCAAGCTCTTGGGAGCGGAGATGAATTCTCACTTTAGAATTCGTCTTTTCAAAAGACGAATTCGACCGTGCTGGCGACCAAAATGCCACGTGTCCATTTTTTTTTTTTCCTCCGAATTTCTTTTGCCACGTGCTACTTAGATTCGTAAATATTTTACGGATCACCTACTTTTGTAATTAAATTTTTTTTATATTATTTTAAAAAAATTATATATATATAGAGGACGTATCAATACCATGGTTTTTATTAAATCTCTATATTTCAATTGTCCCATTGGGTAGCCGAGATTGGGATGAACCAAGATTTTGCCTTGGATATTTGACATTTGGCACCCAATACTTTATCAATATTGTATATAACATCATTTTTCCTACGTTCAACTAAGGTAATCTTGGTCCCTGGTCAAGTTAATAAAGGATGAGAAATAAGTACTCTATACTACGAGTACACTCTGAGCTTGGGATCCATTACACCCGATACCATCTACTTTAAGATCCGCTCCCCGCCCATAACGTTGTGTCCTTTGGAGATCCCACAGACCTCGTGGTTGCACTCAACGATGGGGTTGCTCGAGGTTAATTTCCAAGTGGATTCTTCGTTTACGTTGTCGTCTGGCTTACAGAACTGGCAATTCCTCTGCAGAAGCTTAAATAAGATTTTTATGAATGCTCCAGCTTTTAAGATAAGATAAGATATCCTTTCACCGTTCATTTTCCTGAACCAGTTTCCCCATTCCAAATACCCTCCCTCCTCCTCTGTTGTCATCATCCAAGCATCCGCAATTCCATATTCCATTCCATTGGCTTAAAAAGAATCCAACGCTTTTGCTCAAGTCACCAATTCTCTTTTGAGTTGTGATCTTTATAGCGACACTTAAACGGATGGTTGTTAGCTGTTAGTCGTTTCTACGGTTTAGTGCTGGCCAATTAAGTTGAAGATTTTCTGAGGTTGGCCAGTATTGATATTGGTTGAAGTGAGATGGATTAAGGGGCGTCATTTGTTGTTGGTATGCGTCGCTGGTCCTCGGCCTGGATTCGGAAACACGTCCACCGGATGGCAGCTCCTTAGCTGCTTTTTTTTTTTTTTTTTGGTTCTATGGTACAGAATGGATCGATTGAGTGGATTCTTTTATTCAAAAAAAAAATATATATTTTCGAAACCTTGATACATCAGCCAACATGATTCATCGGGATTAAAAATTATGTTTAAATATCCACCTTCAAGATTTATTAGATAAAATTATATTTAAGAAATTAAAATTGATTAAAAATATTGACCAATATAAACAATTTCCATCGAATAAAACCTTGCCTTATACAAACAGGCAGGCCCCCAATTCTTACATATATCTTGTTGGATTGTGAGTTCAACACAACATTCTTTTGAGTTCTTGATATGTATATTTAAAGAACGTCACTCGATTATGATCCTAAATGAACCTAAGCCTTGAATCGCTTCGAATCAAAATTCTTATTATCTTCAAGAAGTATGATAGCTGATTACGGCATCAACAGCGGGTCCAAACATAAACGTTTGCCCACTAACCTCCTGGATCATCTTCTTCTGCTAGGCCCAAAATTGGATAATATCCAGCAATGGATTGTAATCGGAGAACACCTACATTCCATACCCAAACTTTTACATGTCTGCGAGGGTGGATACGGATGCATGTGGGCCTTCCCTAGTTTTAAGCATAGAGAAAAAAAAAGACCTCATTCTTCTTCTTCTTTCTTTCTTTCTTTCTTTCTTTCTTTCTTTTTCTTTTTCTTTTTTTTTTTTTTTTTTTTTTCAATTTTTTTTTAGGAGGAGGGAGGGGGAGTAAGTAAAAAGGACCTCATTATACAAGGTAGGAACTCTTTGACACAATGTTTTGTTCCATTCCAGTGTTGGGTATCATAATTGTTGCTGCGTCAACTCCTGGACCGAGAATCGGGACGGCTGGGTGGACTGGAGCGCTCCTCTCCCGGGCGAACCTGCAGAAAAGTCTCCAAGGGAGTCGGCGGTGATCCGGCGGGGGACCCTCCGATGCCTAAGTTAGCAGGAGGTTGAAGGCAACAGAATGGAGGAATCAAAGGAACAACAGCGTAAGGAGAGGGAAGAGTTCTCCTTTTTGAACGGGGTCCCCCATGTACCTTATATAGGCACGGAACAGTCCAAAATCCATTAGGGGAGAGACTGGGAAAGACCGATCAGCCCCTAGGAGAATCTGGAGAGTGGCCATGTGGCGCGTAGATACGACGACACCGTGAAAGTAGTGGAGCAGGGTCGTTGGGATAGCAGAATCCCGTCGTAACAAAAAGGTGCTTCTGGAATACCCTGGATGCCAAGGCTTACCCGTCGGACGTCGACAATGAAGCAGTCGGTCGGTCAGATCAAAGGCCGAACCCCCAAGAGAGGGCGACGGGCCGGACCCCAGCAGGAGAGGGTTGTTCGAGCCTCAGCTCTAGTGGGTTGGACCACTGGCGAAGG
Source organism: Areca catechu (assembly GCA_021397845.1). Lineage (NCBI taxonomy): Eukaryota > Viridiplantae > Streptophyta > Magnoliopsida > Arecales > Arecaceae > Areca > Areca catechu. Next base: position 41,532,927 of record CM038045.1, read on the forward strand.
ACGGCGGGCCGGACCTCAGCAGGAGAGGGTCGTTCGGACTTCTGGCGAAGGAGGCGGGCCGGGTCAGACCGCAAGATTGGGCTGGTTCTGATAGAGGGTGAGCTGTCATGGTACAACACTATTCCCCTTGCCCTTGTGCTTCGAGCGAGTCCGCAGGCTCGAAGGGCGAGGGCATTAAATGGCATTAAATGCGTCAGCCTTTCAAATGATGGCGAATCCGACTCGGCGCATCGCGTCCTTTCGCCTCCCGCCCCGATCTTTGCCCTGGGACAGGTGCCAGTGCCTGGTTGGTGAGGTCTGAAAGAGCAGAGATGGCTGGTACAATGCATAGTGGCTGTCCATCCGGATTCTTGAAGGGACATGGGACATGTTGCACCAATAGAGCGGTGGGTGCGCTTGCCGAAGTGGGCCATCTATCGTTGTTTCGCCTGTCACACGGATCGCGGCTGGATACGATCCGACGCATCCCCTCGGATTCCCGTCAAATCCGAGAATCAAAGCAGCGGCCGTCAGAGCTTGGCACATGGGGGTGCGTTGGGACGCGGCCCCCGGATGCCTATAAAAGGAGGGGGGGATCGTCCAGAAGGCACTTGCTGCTGCATTTGCGCTGGAAGAGAAGAGAGAATCGCCTTCTCCCCCCCCTCCGCGCTGCCCTTTGGCTTCTTTAGAGGTCCAGAAACCAGGTTAGTCCCGTCCTTGTCTTCTCCCCTCTTCTTCTTCCTCTGCAAGCAGTCTTAGGATGGCCGTAGTTCGTAGCCATAGAGAGCCTGGCCCGTTTGATATTCCGTCGACCATGACCCGAGAGAGGGTCAAGACCCTTAGGACTATATACAATATACCGTCCATCCTGCACCTGACCGTCCCTAGCCGAGAGGGTAGGATAAACGGGCCCTTGAACCTAGGAGCCCTTCCCATGTACGAAGACCACTTGAAGACCGGTCTTCGGTTCCCAATCCATGACTTCTTCATCCGGGTCTTCGATACCTTTAGGATCACGCCCTCCCAGTTGACGCCGAATAGCATTAAAGTGCTGTGCGGCTTCGTGGTCTTGTGTCGGAAGGCCGACATAGAGCCTAGGGTGTCCCTTTTTTCAAATTTCTTTCAATTAAAACAGGACTTCCGGAGTCAGGAATGGTGGATGTTCAGTCCTCGTCCTAACCGGAAGATCCTAGGGAGGCTTCCATCCACTATTCATGGATGGAAGTCCAGGTTCTTCTCCATAGATAGCCTGGAGCCATGGGGCTTTGAGGCAGCTTGGAGGGGGCCGAGGCCGGATGCCTTTCATGGGAGGAAGGTCTCGAGAGCCGACGAGGCTGACTTCCACAGGTTGGACGGCGAAGATCCAAAATCCATTACTTTTCTGCTCTTTGAGGACAACCTCCACCGGGCCGAACTCAGCCGACAGCCGATGCTAGGTAGGACGAGAGTTGTGTAGGGAGAGATCGACTTTCACCCTATTCTTCTTTACTCCTTGTCAGCTTTGCAACTGTTGCTAACTCTACTTTTATTGTTGACATGTGGAAAAATGAAGCCGGATAGGGCTGTTCTCTCGGCGCGGTAGGCGCAGAGGAGAGCGGTCTGGATCGCGGAGCAGACGCAGCAATAATCGAGAAAATGGGTGGCAGAACCAGCGCCCGAAAGGCAAAAGAAGCAACGAACGACGGAGTCATCCGTTCCGGTGGTGTTGATCGACCTAGGGGACGACATGCCCCTGACTGAACGGCAAAAGATGATTGCGTCCGAGCGGTCATCTTTAGCGGGACAGCCGGCTGCCCAAATGGAAGGGGGGCACTCCTCATCAGCAGGGACGATGGCGACTCCTGCACCCCCGTTGTCAGAAATGACCACGACGATCCCCCCAACGACTCAGAGAGCCCCTGTGGGCAAAGGGCCGTCGGCTGCAGGCGAGAGGGCCGCGTGGGCCCTCGGGGAGGAAGAAGAGCGCGTGATGTGGCGCACGGCTAAGGAGGCAAGGGAGTAGCTTCAACTGGCCGTCCCCGATACTGACGGGCGGTTCATGAGCGAGGTGGCCAACAGTTTACTCCGCCATCTCTTGGGGATAAGCCTTTTCTACTCCAGCTTTCACCTTAAGTTTTACACTGCAAATTTCTTAACTGTATTTGTTTGTCAGCAGCTCGTCAGGGACAGCCTTCTGATGGACCAAGGGTTGGGCGAGCTGCTACACACAAAAGAACAGCTAACCCAGAGGGCCGAGGTGGTCGAGCTGGCGAGGGACACCACCTGGGTAGCGCTGACGGCCTCCAGGGAAGAGGAGATCGGCCTGAAGGCTGCGACAACCGAGGTGTCCCCCTTGCGAGCCGAGCTGGAGGCCGAAAGGAAGAAGGCGGAGAACCTGCTTGCCCAAAAAGCTGATCAGGAGGCCAAGCTGAAGGGTAAGAAGAAAAAGATCAAATCCCTGCCTCATCGGTTGAAGGTTCAGGAAGGTCGCCTGGTCGATCTTGACGTCCGCGTGAAGGGGTACCAGACCTCGACGGAAAGGTACAAGGACCTGCTGAAGTCGGCCCAAGACTTGCTGAAGACGGCCGGTGCGAAGGCCGTCACAGAATATAAGGCCTCCAAGGACTTCGAGGAGGAAATGAACGAAGCCAGGACGGTCGGCTTTGATTATGGGTACGATGAGTGCCTGGGGAAGGTCAGCGTCGCCTTCCCAGAATTTGACCTCGCCTTCCTTCAACTGCCGAAGCCAGCAGAGGCAGGAACTTTTGAAGGGACGAACCCGACTGCCGAAGCAGCTGAAGTCCTAGCAGGAACTGTTGCGGAGGTAGCTGGTGCAGACGTCCCAGCTAGTGCCAAGGCTGAGGCGGCCGAAGGGGCCGAAGTGGCTGCTATTGTACCCTCCGAAGGTTAGGCCTAGGTGGTTGTAAAGGTCTAACCTTCAGCCTATGTAAAAGTCTTTTTGAACTAACGAAGAAAACTTTTTCCTCACTATCTTGCCTTCTTTTTATACTGTTCTCTGCTTTGCTTTCTGAAATTTTGCTAAGTATGGGCCAGTCAGTAATTTAGAGCGAGTTGTCGGACCTTCTGGATAAGTGCTAAGTAGGAACCCAGGCCGAATTAGATCCTCTTAGGATTTCCATCCTTAGCATTAGTCCACAGGCCTTTTGGGCCGAGAATAGGTTAGGACGGTTGAGGCACCGATCGGATGTCAGTTCAGGCCGAAGCAACTAGCTTAGAAAATTTATCCTAAGTGTTAGTCCGTCGGCTTTCTGGATTCTGAAGTAGTTGGGGCAGCGATCGGATGTCAGCTCAGGCCGGAGCAACCAACTTAGAAAATTTATCCTAAGTGTTAGTCCGTTGGCTTTCCGGATTGGGCTGTCCTAGAGCCTTTGCCAACCGGAGTCAGACTTTCGAAAGTGGGCTGCCCTAGAGCCTTTGTGTTGGACTTTCCTAGAGCCTTTGCCGACCGGAGTGGACTTTCGGAAAGTGGGCTGCCCTAGAGCCTTTGCCCTACTTTCGGAGCCTAGAGCCGACCGGAGTCGGACTTTCGGAAATGGGCTGCCCTAGAGCCTTTGCTGACCAGAGTCGGACTTTCGGAAGTGGTCCGTAGAAAAAATGTGAACTTCATTGATAATATTTGCGGAGATTGTCTACATTCAATGGACGCGTCAACTGCCGTTCGTCCAAAAACTCCAGTCGATAAGTGCCGGCTCGAACCACTTCGGAGACCCGATATAGTCCTTCCCAATTTAAGAAAAGCTTGCCTTGCTCTGTCGACCTCGAAATTTTGGCCCTCCGCAAGACCAGATTGCCTACTCGAAAAGCTCGCACATTGACTCGCGAGTTGTAGTACTTTGCCATCTTTTGGCGGCATACCGCCATCTTCATGCTTGCCTGAAGCCTTGTTTCCTCAAGTAAGTCCAAGTCAGCCCTTCGTTGCTCGGAGTTGGCTGGCTCAGCATAGCGGTCGATCCGGAAGGATTGGAGAGAAATTTCAATAAGGATGACGGCTTCACTTCCGTAAGTGAGGTTGAACGGAGTTTCGCCGGTGGATGCTCTGGCAGTTGTCTGATATGCCCATAACACAGAATGGAGTTCTTCCATCCAAAGTCCTTTCACTTCATTGAGACGGGTTTTTAGCCCATGCAGGATCGTCCTGTTGGTGACTTCGGCCTCACCATTGCACCATGGGTGGCCGACCGAGGTAAGTCGGTGAGAGATTTGGTATTGCTGACAGAAGTCTTGGAACTTGGAGTTGTCAAATTGTCTTCCATTGTCAGTGATAATTGTCCGGGGAATGCCGAATCGGAAGATGATATTGTTCCGGACGAAGTTCTCCATCTTAGGCTCCGTTATCTGCGCTAGTGGTTCGGCTTCTACTCACTTGGTGAAATAGTCGATAGCCACAAGCAAAAATTTTCTTTTTCCGGAGGCCGGGGGAAAGGGTCCCAGAATATCCATTCCCAACTGTGCAAATGGTCATGGGGCGATGATCGGAGTCAGCTTGCTGGCGGGCCTCCTCTGAATGACAGAGTACCTTTGGCATGCATCGCATCTTCAGATGAAGTCCGATGCATCCTTCTGAATACTAGGCCAGTAATATCCCTGCCGAATGATCTTGTAAGCCAGGGATCTTCCTCCGAGGTGGTCGCCACAAATACCTTCATGGACTTCTCTGAGGGCATAGTCAGTGTCAGTCGGCCCCAAACACTTCAATAGCGGCTGTGAGAATAACCGCTTATACAAGGCGCCGTCAAGGATGACGTACTTGGAGGCTGTCAGGCATATCCGTTTGGCCTCTGCCAGATCCTCAGGAAGGGTTCCCTTGGCCAAGAAAGTAAGGATTGGGTCCATCCAAGAGGCTTCATGTTCCACCTGATGGATCTTCGCCGGCTCTTCGGCAATGCTGGGATGTCGCAAATACTCCACAAAGGTTCGGTCGGAAGTCCCGTTGGCGCCGTAGCCAGCCTTGAGAGAGCATCTGTCTGAGAGTTCTGCAGATGAGGTATGTGAAGAATTTCGAAAAATTTTAACCGAGAAATGAGGCTTTGTACCTGGTTTAAATATTTAGCCAGGTTCGAATCCCTGGCCTCAAACTCTCCCTTCACTTGGTTGACCATCAGCTGGGAGTCGGAGAAAACTCTAAGTCGGTTGATGCCCAGTTCGTGGGCGATCTGTAGCCCCGCAAGGATAGCTTCATACTCTGCTTGATTATTTAATACCTGAAATAAGAAGTGCAAAGCATACTCCAGGTTCCCCCGTCCGGCTCAACCAAAATCAGTTCGGCCTCGCAGCCTGAAAGGTTGGACGGTCCGTCCACATAGAGCGTCCAGGCTAGTTCTGCTTCATAAACAGCATCCGCTTCGAGTATTTCGGCCATCCAAGGGGGCATCTCCTGCTTCCACGTACACTCTGCAATGAAGTCAGCAATTACCTGAGCCTTCAAGGCAGATCGCGGCTGGAAGGAGATGTCGAATTCTCCTAATTTGATGTCCCATTTAGCGAGCCAACTGGATGTGTCCGGACTTCGAAGAATCGCCTTGAGAGGTTGGTCGGTCAGCACGACGATCGGATGTGCTTGGAAGTACGGCCGGAGCCACTTAGCCGATGTGACCAAGGAGTATATTAATTTTTGCATCTTGGGGTACCTCGTTTCGGCATCATGGAGGATTTTGCTGATGTAATAGATAGGCTTTTGCTGTCCGTCCTCTCCGACTCGCACAAGGACGGTGCAAATCACTTCGTCCGATGCCGAAAGGTAAAGATATAAGGGCTCCCCCTCTATCAGTTTGGCCAGCAGCGGAGGATTCTTCAAGTACTCCTTCAATGCTTCAAAAGCCGACCGACATTCACCAATCCAAACAAATCCCTCCGACCGGCGAAGGGTCTTGAAGAATGGCAAGGACTTCTCAGCCGACCGGGAGATAAAATAGCTGAGAGAGGCGATTCGGCTGGTGAGTTATTGGACCTGCTTTTTGTTGGTCGGATGCGCCATCTCCGTGATGGCTTTTATCTTGTCAGGATTCACTTCGATTCCCCTCCGTGTAACTAGAAAACCAAGGAATTTATCAGAGGTTACCCCAAAAGTGCATTTCGCGGGGTTCAGCTTCATCTGATGGTGCTTGAGTGCATCAAAGAATTCTTGCAGGTCCTTGATATGGTCAGCCTTACAGAGACTCTTCACTATCATGTCGTCCACGTAAGCCTCCATGTTTCTCCCCAGCTATCCTTCAAACACCCGGTTGATCAGCCTTTAAAAGGTGGCACCGGCGTTCTTCAAGCCGAAAGGCATCATCCGATAACAGTACATGCCTTTGTCACTGACGAAAGCAGTTTTCTCCTCATCTTTCGAATGCATCTTTATTTGGTTATACCCAGAAAAGGCGTCCATAAATCTAAGAAGCTGGTGGCCGGCCATGGCATCCACTAACTGGTCAATTTTTGGTACTGGGAAGCTGTCCTTTGGACAGGCCTTTTTGAGGTCGGTGTAGTCCACACAGATCCTTCATTTTCCGTTGGACTTCTTCACCATGACCACATTCACCAACCATTCAGGGTAATGGACCTTCCTGACGAAGCCAGCATCATGGAGCTTCTTTACTTCCTCATCAATAGCTTTCTGTCTTTCGGCAACAAAGCTTCTCTTCTTCTGTCGGATAGGTCAGTATGTCGGATCGACCTTGAGTTGGTGAGTGATAACCTCCGACGGTATCCCAGGCATGTCCGACGCCGACCCGGCAAAGATGTCAGCGTTTCTTCTTAGAAAGCTGATCAGCTCCGTCTTAAGGTTTTCACTAAGAGAGCCTCAAATCTGAAGGACTTTAGTGAGATCATCCTCTCAGAGTGGGACAAACATAATCTTCTCCCCTGGCTGACCGAGGCCATCGGCTTCAGCCCTTGGGTCAAATTGCTCTACAGCGGAATGGCCTTCTGACTGTCGATTCAAAATAGTCAAACATTGCTTGGGCATCCGACGGTCCCCCCTCATCACTCCGATCCCGTTCCTGGTTGGGAACTTGGCCAACATATGGTAAGTTGAAATAATAGCTCTGAATTTGTTGAGCGCTGGTCGGCCTAGAATAGCATTGTAAGGCGAGGTTGTCCGTACGACCACAAAGTTGATGAGGAGGGTTTTCTGGAGAGGCTCCGTCCCAATCGTCACTGGGAGAACTATTCCACCTTCCACTCCAACGGAGTTACCCCCGAAGCCTGTCAGCGGCGCGGGGGACTCCAGCAGCATAGATCTGGACAAGTTCATTCTCATAAAAGCATCATACAGTAATACCTTTGTCGAGCTTCCATTATCAACAAGTATTCTCCTTACATCGTAATTGGCAATGACAGCCGACACGACTACAGGATCATTCTCAAAGACATGATTTTTCAGGAGATCTTCGTCAGAAAAGGTAATGGCATTGGAGCCTCGGGACCTTTGGCAATATCCGCCCCGCCCTCTTGGCTTCCCCCGGATCGCCGGTGCAGCATGCCGATGCCCCCACCAGTTGGCCTTTGATTGGGGAGCTCCACCTCCTCCGGAGGGTTTTTGGCGTCTGATGCTTCTGCCCGGTCCCGATGGGGTCGGACATACTTGCGCAGATATCCCCTCCGGATGAGGTCTTCGAAGGCATCCTTCAGCTATAGGCATTCCTCGGTACTGTGCCCATGGTCTTTGTGGAAGCGACAGAACTTATCCTTGTTCCTTAGGACAAGAGGGCCCTTCATTGGTCGAGGCATTTGCAGAAAGGTCTCGTTCTCGATCTCCATCAGGATCTTCTCTCTTGGCAGGGATAGAGGCGCGTAAGTCTCGAACCTTCAAGGAAAGTCCCTGGGCTTCGGACTTCGGCGTTGGGCTGACCGCCGACTATCGTTCGGAGGTTGGACTTTGGGAGCTTTGTCACTCCGCTTCTTTGGGGCCGGCCTTCCTTCAGCTTGACGTTGGCCGGTGACTTATTCTTTCGCCAGGGTGTGCTTCTGCGCTATGGCCAGCAACTCACCGTAGCTTGTCGGATGCTTCTTATCCAGGGAAAAGGTCTACTTGAACGAGCGGAGCCCTCGCTTAAAGGCTGACATCGCCACAGCTTCGTTCAGGTCCGGGACTTCCATGGCCGCTGAGTTGAAATGGGCCATGAAATCCCGGAGGGTTTCTCCCTCCTTTTGTAGCATGAGGAAGAGGCAGTCGGTAGTCCTCGGGGTCCGACTGTAAGTCCTGAAATGGGAAAAAAAAAGGGATTCGAGTTGGGAGAAAGAGTGGATCGTACCTGGCCGGATGGCGGAGAACCACATCCGGGCGGTCTTCTTGAGGGTCGCGGGGAAGGCAATGCAGTGGAGGGTGTCAGAGGTGCCTTGGGCCATCATGTAGGCCTTGTACGTGCCCAGTTGGTCCATCGGATCGGTGGTACCGTCATAGGGGTCCACCTGTGGGATCTTGAAGTGGCAGGGAATCGTCTCCGCCAGAATTTCCTCAGAGAATGGGGGACGGGAGTCGTATACTTGTCCCCCTTCAGCCTTCTGCCGGAGGGCAATTTCATCAATGCGCTCCTCCATGTGCATAATCTTGCTGCCGTAGTCCTTCGGAGGTTCGGCGGCAGGTCGACCACCGGAGGGGATGGACTCGGCGTAAGAAGGCGAGGCAGACCTCGCCCTTTTGCCATCGGCGGGATCTCGCAAGGACCTCCGGGGCTCCGCGGCGGCGTGGGAACCATGCTGGGGGATCTCTGGCCGTCGGCCTCCCGCAGCAGTCGTCCGAGGGTTAGAGTAGGAAGTAGCTGGTAGTTGTTGCCGGTTGTCAGCTGCTTCCTGGAACCACTGAACCGCAGCCGTAAGTGTCTCGATGCGGTTCACCAAAGTTTGGAATTGCTGCAGCCCCAAAGTGATGGTAGGCTTTGCAGCAATAAGGGCGGTAGCAACGAAATCATTCTCTCGGAGAGGCTCCTCATACCTGGAAGGAGAGGTATCTCTCATAGCAGTGGCATTTGGAGCTCTTCCCTTAGCCATTTTTTCATTGAGGTGATGGATTTCTCTTTTTAGAAGAAAGAGTGCCCCCCTTCCTCTAGCGCCAATTTGTTGCTGCGTCAACTCCTGGACCGAGAACCGGAATGGCTGGGTGGGCTGGAGCGCTCCTCTCCCGGGCGAACCTGCAGAAAATTCTCCAAGGGTGCCGGTGGTGTTCCGACAGGGGACCCTCCGATGCCTAAGTTAGCAGGAGATTGAAGGCAACAGAATGGAGGAATCAAAGGAACAATAGCATATGGAGAGGGAAGAGTTCTCCTTTTTGAATGGGGTCCCCCAGGTACCTTATATAGGCACGGAACAGTCCAAAATCCGTTAGGAGAGAGGTTGGGAAAGACCGATATGCTCCTAGGAGAATTTGGAGAGTGGCCACGTGGCACGCAGATACGGCGACACCGTGGAAGTAGTAGAGCAGGGTCGTTGGGATAGCAGAATCCCGCCATAACAGAAGGTGCTTCTGGATTACCCTGGATGCCAAGGCTTGCCCGTCGGATGTCGGCCATGAGGCAGTCGGTCGGTCAGATCAAAGGCCGAACCCCCAAGAGAGGGCGACGGGCCGGACCCCAGCAGGAGAGGTTCGTTCAGACCTCAGCTCTGGTGGGTCAGACCTCTGGTGAAGGACGACGGGCCGAATCCCAGCAGGAGAGGGTCGTTTGGACCTCAGCTCCAGTGGGTCGGACTTTTGACGAAGGACGGCGGGTCGGGTCAGATCGCAAGATTGGGCCGGTTCTGATAGAAGGTGAGCCATCATGGTACAACAATAATAAAGAAGGGAACTGCATGTTCTTTGGAATCGTGATTCCTCGTTTGACAACAAATATTGGATAAAAATTAATTATTGGATAAAAGATAAATAATTGTTAACGAGCAAAATATCTTATATTGTTTTTTAGAACATTATACTATGTCATATTAAAAATATTGCTACATGCTTATTAGGAGTCATGACATATTACCGTATATGATAATCTTGAACTCTATTTAAAGACCTTTAAAATTCTAAGATCAATAAATAATGATCTTTTTTTTTTTAATATAGTATCAGAATATCCCTGTCCTTCACCACCCTAGCTACCACCCACCCCCTCTCCTTCCCCCTACCTGTGCCACCCACCCTCATCTTTTACTCTAGCTATATTCCACCTGATCTAAACTCATGAAAGATAAGAAAAGAAAGAAAAACGAGACAAAAACAAAAAGTAAGAGCAAAAGAGAAGATTGAAAACAAAATAGAAAATTATTCAAGGAAATCTCAATTTCATGTTTTTCATTTTTTTCTACGCATCTCATACATGGATTTGTATCTTATCTTTCTATCAACTTGGATTATTATTTCATGAAAAAAAAGTCAATTGCCATCACGGAGTTGATCCTCGCCCGAACACTTGAATATTCCCTCAAGTACTGGCTCAAGTCTTTCTCCTGCATCCAGTACAAGCTTTATAGCCGCACTACCTAGTTCTCAATTTTGATATTAATGGTGATTTTTTGCACCCGAGCATTGGATTGCCACCGGTGCTGAATGTGACTACCATGAAAGTCAGCAAGCTTAGGCTTTCTTTCCTTTCTTGGTGAAGTCGCTACCTTTGTTGGCCCTGTTGTTGGTGTCTGATCTAGATCTAATAGTTATCTTAGTTGAAATCGTTGAGATCTATTGAAGAATCTTTGCAAATTTTATTTTTCAAAAAAGAAAAAAAGAAAAAAAAGGGTGCTGCCTTATTTATGCCTTCAAGTTGACAGGTGATATATTTTCTTTAATTTCACTTTCTTTATGTAGTAATCTAGATTTTCTTTCTCGTGTTGCTGTCATCGTTATTCTCGGCTCTTTATGACATCGTCTCTGTAAGTGGCAGGAACATGATATTCAGCTCTTACCTAACCAACTCTATGGACAACACCGACAATCCTTTTGCCAACCTCCTCTCTAATAGCAAGATAGTGACCAGCTCTATGGACAAGTAGGAAGATGATTATATAGCTCTCACATGATCTTTTTTATTTACTCAATCTAGGAAAATGATTACACGGCTCTTACTTGACTTTCTTCACTTACTCTCCTAAATACAAAAGAGATATAAGTGTTATGATCCTATTACTCGACGATACTTTATTTCGGCTGATATTACTTTCTGAGTTTGTCTCATTCTTCTTTCTTTTTGAGAAGCAAGTAGAATCCTTGTTCGAACGTTCTCTTCTCCGTTCCTACAAAGTATTTCTTCTCCGAATCTTAAGTAGTCTTTGAAGACTTTGCTGATAGTTCATCATATTTTGCAAGATTCAGATAATTTATACTAGTTTGGCGGACCAGCTTGCAGATATCTTCATCAAAGCTTTTAACTCCATTTTGGATTTTCTACTATATATTCCAAGCTGAGCATAATTAATGTATACATTCCAGCTTGAGAGGAAATGTTAGCGAGCAAAATATCTTATGTTATTTCATAGAACATTGTACTCCATCTCAATCATATTAGAAGAATTGCTGTAGTCTTATTAGGAATCACATGTGATTATATATGATAATTTTGAACTCTATTTAAAGGTCTTTAGGATCCTAACATCAATGAACGACAATCTTTTTCTTTCTCTTAATAATATTAATGACTATTTTCATAATTTTAGAACATCTATTCTTCGGATTAACATTTGAATAATGATTTTGTTTATTTTTAATTCGTACACATTGTATATATTCGTCAAGATATCAAGACCGCAACACATTTCTGTGTTGGCTTTTATTTGAATTCTATTCTCAAGACAATGGTGTCGCCTGGTTTTTTTTGTAGGATGGTGGTCGGTTGAAATGTCGCTTGCTTTGCCAATAATTTGCTTTCTCCAATTGCCAAGCAGGCCTGACTCGTGGCATGATGAAATTTAGCTGATCGACTTTTAAGTTGAATTATGGATAATCTCATCGGACTGGGGCTCATGTTGACCTTCGGTCATCACCTACCAAGTTTTATAGCTTCATATTGATAAATAGAAAGGGTGTCGCATATGGGTATATTATTAGCGTAAATTATTGATCCATGAGTTTATTTGAAGAGCGTCACGGCTGGATGGAAAAGATTATTATAGATTCATAATAATGACTAATAAAAAGAAAATATCAGAAGGGTTAATAAACTTTGGGACTATCGAGTCCGATATGGCGAAGTAGCTTCTTCTCGTGCGGATGCTGGCTCGACAGTCACCACATCCCTCTCCAGAATGGGTTGGCATGGATCGCCCAACGTCAAGCCTCCTCCCGTTCGGCGCCGAATCGGACGCCCATCCTAGCTTCTGAATTCTGCGAGTCCAACACGTGCAACGCATTCTCCATCAAGAACGGACGCACCGACGCCGTCGCGCGGGCCCCACTAACGTGCTTTTGCTTGCTGAACTGGGGAACCCACCCCACATGAAACGTGGCTCGCGGGGCGCGCTCTCTCCATCTCTCGCACCCGGTTCCTCATGAGTCATGTCATCCCACATGATCGCATGGCCATGGACATCCCCATCGCATACCCGTCATGCCCTCGGACTGTCGGTGGCCTCCGCCTCACCTCGCCGGGAAAAAAAAATAAAAAAAGAAGAAGGTAGATACTTTTGCGACCCTCGTGCGTCGCCGGCGACTCCAACTCTATCGAACAGGGACCACCGATCCGGACCGTCCGATGGACCGCTCCTTCTGCCCCTCTCCCGCTACAGGCCAAGAACCACGGGTAACGGTCTGGATCTTTCCGACCGTTAGAATCCAATCCAGTGCACTAGAAGCCGTCTACGTTGCACGAGCGATGGTTAAGCAGGTGAAATGCCGTTAACCAGTTTCGGAACCGAGGGATATGCTATTCTCCAATTGAATATCTTTATTTTTTTTTTTTTGGATATATATATATATAAAACGTATAACTTATATGAATAATATATAATGTATAATATGATGTATAACACATGCAGAACGTCATATATCATATGCCGTATAACTTATATCAAATATTGTATACCATATAACTTATATTGCATAGCATATGCCATATAGTGTACGTATATTATATAACTTATACCGTATAACTTATACTATATACCATATAATTTATATCATATAATTTATACTAAATATCATATATCAATGATATCATATAATTTATACTGTATAACTTATACAGTACACGTTATGCTATATGGCGTAAACCATATAATATATACTATATTCTGTTTAACTTATATTATATAACTTATACCAAATATTATATAGCGCATAACTTATACCATATACTGTTATATTTAAAATCTAATAGGTGCCATAATTATCATTTTATTATGGTTCATTTTTGACTCGATATAAGTACTGGATCAGAGTCCAATTGATTAAAAAAAATTATTCATAATAAAATAGAATAACCTGGATCGGAGTAAAACACTAACTGAGATTTTAGTCTTCTGATGGGGGAGACACATGTAGCTATAAATAAGAGGCTACCTGGACCCTTTTCTCCAAATCTCATAATAGTGGTGTGCGATTCTCTATTGATCGTCCACATAAGGAGAAGAGAGTAAGGAGAGAGAAGATCAGTCACCTCGCGAAGAAGAAGAAAGAATATCTCAAGATCTGTGCGAGGAACATCTCGAGGATTGCGCAATCTATGGACCGATATAATGGCTCAAGGTATGTCTTCCACAATTATGATTTTGCATGCACATAAAAGCACGATTTAGACATAACGGATTAAAGATTTGTCCTACATATACTTTATACCGTATAGTATATATTGTATAATATATACCGTATATTGTATATCATATTACTTATACCATATATTTATTTCAAATACCGTATGCCATATAACTTATATTATACCATATAACTTATACTATATATACCAAATATATATATATATACACACCATATATACAGAATATCGATATATAATAATAATAATAATAATAATAGTAAATATTTTTAATTTAAATATTTTATCATTTGTTTTAGTATGTTGGCATAATAAAAATCATTCATTTTCTTGTGTATTTGATACATAAGTTAGAAACTACTAAAATACATATATTTTTATTTATAGACATTTCAATCACATCGTTCATGAGTATAACTAATTATTGATTTTGGACTTGGGAGGAGTGGATATCTATCCATCAGATTAAAGCATGGTAGTCTATTATATGCATATACATATACATACATACACACATATATATATATATATATACGGTGAGCAGTTAATATATTTTTTAATCATGCTAGGATATTTGGAGAGCATTTAATTTTAAATAATTCCAGGATCTTTCAAAAGAAAAATGAATATCATTGATCATGGAATATGATATATAAAATATATATTTTTTAGGTCTCTTATCTATAATTCAAAAAAATGAATTATAGAAATATATATAGTGATCAAAGTGTAATATACATAATATATTTATATTAATCTTAATCTATTAAATGTATAAAAATCAAACTTCAGTTAATTTGAATAGTTTTGAACTATAAATCAAATTAAAATATGATACCATATCATTGAAATGATTAATTTTATTTTAATTTTATACATGGATAAAGATTTCAAAAATATATAAATTTTAGTTTCCAATATATATAAATATTGTAGATCATAATTGTTGTGATATGTCGGTTCAGCATAGGCCAATTACCGGTTCAACTGCTCGCCAAGTTCCTTCCGAATCAGACATCTAAACCGGAGCATCCTAGGACACTACGTGGGTAGACAAAGCAACGACCCTACCTTCGTCACATCGTAGGGTCAGTCTTCGACCTTGGCCGAAGACGTTAATCCCGGAGAGTTCTACCACGACCAACCATTGACCAGTTCCTGCACACCGACCGAATTCTAAAGAAGATTGGTCCGAAGACGATGTCAGCTTCGCTCTACAATCCATTACGAAGGAAAAGATTCTGCCGCAAACGATAAAGGTGTCTTCGGCTTGTCCCAGAGAGGACAAATCGAAGACATTTCACCAATTCAATGCCGATCCATCCTAAAGAAGAGGTTCAAAAGCGAATCTCCGGTTGATCTCAAATCTTCGAACGTGGATACGGTAGTTACAATCGACCGCGTGGCTACTATCTCCAATCGCAACCACATCGGGATGGCTACGTAGCTACTAACTCCAACACCAACAATTCCAGACTGGTCAGAATTAATTGGCAAGCACTTATGATTATACGCAGGGTAAAGTCAATCAACCCCATCTTAACTATAGGTGGGTAAGCCAACTATACATTGGCACGGCAACTATAAATACTCGTAAGAGGGGACACTCAAGATACGCTACGCAATCCTGGAAAAGAGAATGCTTTTACTATCTTTCCTCCTCCTCATGAAACTCTCCATTCTGTGGCTGGAACCTATCTCTAACTTAGGCATCGGAGTGTCCCCCACCGGAGAAAATCCGGTCAGGGACCTATATTACAGGTATCCAGGAGAGCGAACTGGCAATCCAGCGGCTCTGCCCGGTCGACGAAGGTTCCACGTCAACAATAATCAATGAAATTGATTTTATTTTACAAGATTTTTCTTTTTTTTTGATATATAGTATTCTTGATTAGGAAGCATTTGGAGCCAAATATTGGTAGAAAGTGTCCATTCTAACTCCATATTTATTAGTCATGCATCAAAGGATCAATGTATTTTCTAAAATAATATTAAAATGGCATTTTATTTTTATTTTTATTTTTTTGATAAAATAAAAGGGGGAAGAGTTAGATCCCGGGTGTGGTCACCTCCAATCAGGGAATGTTCGATACATGGCACATATTAATTTTTCCGCAGCCGTTCCCCACCCGAAGATGAGTACGTCAAACTGATTATCACTGGTGTCAGTCGAGTGAACGGGATTTTATTCTCGGACTATTTTTCTATTTTTTATTTTACCCCCAGACTTTCTTGTCGAAATATGTCCAAACCAAGATTCGAACCCTGCCAGCTGGTTGTGAGAAAAGTCTCATAACCAACTGCACCACTCACCAGTGATAGGCATTTTATTTTTTCTTGGAAATTTAGAAATCTATATATCTAAAGTAGGATAATAAATAATGATAATATATATACACACACATTTATTCAAAATTACTTAAGCATATATATTTTTTTAAAAAATATAACCTATATGTTTACTCCTAGATCAAGTCCGTTTTATATATATCCTTGCTGTCACTCCTCATTAGACGATGCCATTAAATTATTACTAAAAATATTTGTACCAAAAAATGGCTACTAGAATACTGAATACCATTAATTTATAAAATAATAATTTTATCCTCATACAAATAAATATAAAAATTAAAATTAAAGGGTTTTCTATATCATCCAGGACTTTATCAATATTACGTAAAACATCGCTCTTGTTCCTATTTACAAACTAATCTAAATAATATTCTTTAATTTGCAAGCAAAACCTTAGATTAAGGTTCCATCTGCAAACCCAGAGAAGGAATTTTTATTGGCACTGGTAGACCCTTAAATAATTTGAATACCTCCTATTTCTTTTTGGAGTGTGGGGTTCATTCTTCTTTCCCATCCGGCGCCCTCCAATAGATGCGTACAACTTACTAGTCTACTAGATAGTTATATAACGTGAGTTTAAATTTATCAAAAATTTAAACTATAGTAATTAAAATAAATATTATTAATAATTTTAATCATCACTAAATATTAATATGGTGGCTTGAAAGTTTGTGTTTTTCCTATGGTCAAGTACTTAAGCCTATAAATTTAACAATACTTGATGGTAATTTAAAGAAGAGAGAAAGACATTTTTTTTTAAAAAAAATCTCGCTATATTAGACTTTATTATTATTATAATTAATTGAAATCTTAACTTTGAATCCATCCGTTGATATTATATGATGTTTTCCCACGTCTCATGGAGTTAGAAAACGTATCAAACCACGTATAGAGACGAAACGTTTAAATAATTTAATAATTTATCGCTAGGACGGTAGTCCGATTGGTAGAGATCTTGCTTCACTATTAATAAATCGGTGGTTCGAGATGTTCCCAATTTACTGGTCATATCTTAGTGATGTCAGATTGATCTACTCATCATTAGATAGAGAGAGGCTACGCGAATCTGAGCATCTCGTATCGAACTTTACCTGACGAGTTGACATGCTCACCATTAGATGGGAAGAGGCTGTACGAAACTGAGCATCTGGTATCGAACATTTGTCACAATTAGATAGAAAGATGCTGCACGAATCTGAGTATCTGTATCGAACATTACCGGATAAGATGGAGGCATGCAGGATAGCTACACCGGAATTTATCCCATAATTTTTTTATCAAAATAATAATAATAATAATAATAATAATAATAATTTATTCTCAAAAATAAACTATAAATTGGTACTAAATCACCTCGCTCTGCCATCTGTATGCGTAGAAAGCCGCTGAAGCAGCGGTGCGTCTTCTGCCATTCTGTAATTGGATCTGAAGCAGAAAGAGAAGATGCAGGTGCCTGCATTTTGATTGTGAAGTTGCCTCATTATTCCCAAGCTTAATTAGTCCAGTTTGTTTGTTTTCTTTTATATATATACTTTAGTTGCTATTTAGCTCATGTTGTTCTTGTTGATCAAAGCCCTGAAGTGGGTTTGCTTTAGTTTTTTTTTTTTTTGACCACTTTTGTCCTCTTTACTCAACATTACTTGAGTTTTGTCTGGATTTTGTTTCTTTCCCTGGAGTTTAGTTAGATTCTGTTTGTTTGGTTGCCTTTGGAGAGGGGAAAAATTCACATTCAACCCATGGTAAGATGTGGAAAGGTTGAAGAAAAAAGTTGGAAGATTTGTTTGCCAAGTCCCTATTGAATTAATGCCCACATGGTTTGGAGCTTTACAACTGCAGATACCTTTCCCCACCTTGCTGTCTCGTAGAGCTCTGGAGGACAGAGGAGGATCAAAACCCTAACCCTAGGTCCTTTTGTTCTCTTCTTGCTCTCCGCTTGCTACATTGGGCCTGCAGAGTGGATTTCTAGCAGAAAATATTCGATTTTTATGCGGGGATCGAGGAAGTTGTGATTTTGGGGTCTGGGTTGTGGATGGTTCAAGAGCATCGTGAGGATTTCAAGAGTTTTCTTCTGCTCAGGTCGGCCTAGTGCTTGCTGAAAGAGGGAAAGGATGGCTCCTCCAAGCTTTGGTCTTTCTCAGTGGTGGGCGAAGGAGGCGCGGAATGGCACTCCGGTGGTCGTGACCATGGAGAACCCCAACTACTCGGTAGTCGAGATTGATGGGCCTGAGGCCGCCGCCTTCCAGTCCATGGACAAGGGCCGGGGGAAGAATGCAAAGCAGTTCACCTGGGTGCTGCTCCTCAAGGCCCACCGAGCTGTAGGATGTGTTGCTTGGGTGGCGGCCGGGCTCTGGGCGCTGCTTGGGGCCATCAAGAAGCGATTGATCTCTCGGCAGGGAGTTGCGGTTGAAAGCGATAAGCTTGGCAAAGGCAAGCTATTGTTCAGGTTCCTCAGGGGCTTTCTGGTGCTGTCACTGGTGATGCTTGTGTTCGAGATGGTTGCCTATTGGAATGGCTGGCACTTTCAGAAGCCCAGTTTGCACCTACCTGAGAACTTGCACATACCGGAGACCACCGAGATCCGGGGGTGGATGCATTCTGCCTATCTCTCATGGCTTTCTTTCAGAGCTGACTACATTGCCTACCCAATTCAGGCCCTGTCAAACTTCTGTGTGATTCTCTTCATTGTACAGTCAGCAGATAGGATGATCTTGTGCCTTGGGTGCTTCTGGATCAGATTCAAGAAGATCAAACCAAGGATTGAAGGTGATCCTTTGAAATCTGATGATGTGGAGTGTTCAAATTTTGAGTACCCCATGGTTCTGGTCCAGATTCCAATGTGCAACGAGAGGGAGGTAAGAAAATTGGCTACATTATGACAGTATTCTGTCTTTTATGTGTGCTTTTCTTCTTTTATTTTTTATTTTCTTCACCTGAATATATTTATATGTTTGAACACTAATTTGACATCTTTTTACCATAATTTGTCAAGGATGAGTTTTGAAATATGTTTGCTGCTGATGCAGTTTCTGATAGTGTAACTAGGAAGAACAACTTCTTATATGTTAATTTTGATTTATTCTAGGTATATGAGCAATCCATTTCAGCTGTCTGCCAGATTGATTGGCCCAGAGACCGTTTGCTAATTCAAGTTCTGGATGACTCGGATGAAGAGACCATCAAGATCTTAATCAAAGCAGAGGTGTCCAAGTGGAGCCAACGCGGTGTCAACATTGTCTATCGGCATCGCCTGGTTCGGACTGGTTACAAGGCGGGGAATCTCAAGTCTGCCATGAGCTGTGACTATGTCAATGATTATGAATTTGTTGCTATATTTGATGCTGACTTCCAGCCTAACCTTGATTTTCTTAAACAAACGATTCCACATTTTAAGGTATCTATATTTTCCAGTCCAACTACAGAAAAATATGCTTTGGTTACATGAGCAACATGAATCTTCTTCAATGCATGAACTTTCTGATATTTTTTGATGTAGGGAAATCCTGAACTTGGGTTAGTTCAGGCACGATGGAGTTTTGTAAATAAGGATGAGAACTTGTTAACCCGTCTCCAAAACATCAACCTCTGCTTTCATTTTGAGGTGGAACAGCAGGTAAATGGTGTTTTCTTGAACTTCTTCGGTTTTAATGGTACCGCTGGTGTTTGGAGAATCAAAGCATTAGAGGACTCTGGGGGTTGGCTTGAGAGAACAACTGTGGAGGATATGGATATTGCAGTTCGTGCCCATCTCAATGGTTGGAAATTCATCTTCCTCAACGATGTCAAGGTGCTTATACGACCTCTAACACACTTTGAGTTGGTTGCCTTTTCTTTCAGGAAATTTTTGTTGATCCTTTGGGTGAATCCCTTTTGACCAGGTGCCCTGTGAACTTCCTGAGTCCTATGAGGCTTACCGGAAGCAACAACATCGATGGCATTCTGGCCCAATGCACCTATTTCGATTGTGTCTTCCAGCAATTATAACTTCCAAGGTTTGCCATCTTTTGATAATTATAAATTTCATGCTTGTCTGGCCATGAAAAATTCTCAGGCAACCATCAAATGTTGCATTGCAGATATCCATATGGAAGAAGGCAAACTTAATACTGCTCTTTTTCCTCCTGAGGAAGCTAATCCTTCCGTTCTATTCGTTCACATTGTTCTGTGTAATTCTGCCCTTAACCATGTTTGTGCCCGAGGCTGAGCTACCTGTCTGGGTGATCTGTTATGTGCCTGTCATAATGTCCTTTCTCAACATTCTGCCGGCCCCAAGATCCTTCCCCTTCATTGTTCCATACCTTCTTTTCGAGAACACTATGTCGGTTACCAAGTTTAATGCTATGGTCTCTGGATTATTCAAACTGGGGAGTTCATATGAGTGGGTCGTTACTAAAAAGGCAGGTAGGTCTTCAGAGTCTGATCTATTAGCAGTGGCAGAAATGGAATCAAAGCCTGCGAATCATCCACAGCTTCTTAGAGGGGTTTCAGACAGCGAACTCAAGGAGCTGAACAAGTTGAAGGAACAACAGAAAGAATTTCTCCATCCTGTAAAAAGGGCCAATAAAATCTACAAGAAGGAATTGGCTCTTGCTCTTTTACTCCTTACAGCCGCAGTCAGAAGTCTTCTATCTGCTCAAGGAATTCACTTCTACTTTCTCCTCTTCCAAGGCATGTCGTTTCTTCTTGTGGGTCTTGATCTGATTGGGGAGCAGATTAGCTGATAAGTGAAGGAAAAAGAGAAGGTGCAAATCCTGGTTATTCTTGGTCATCCGCGCTTCCTTTCTATGGAAAACATACTTGTTGGCATTTATGAATTTAGTGAATTTATTTAATCAAGATATTCCTTATTAAATTCTCGGTCTCACCTTTGCAAGGGGCGAGGGTGGATAGCAGCTTCTCCACAATAAGAGCTTAATCGTTTTAAAATCTGGATAGTATTTTTGTTCTCTTTTCCTTTGCGAAGGCCTTCTGTTGCAGAGATATTCTTCCTTAAATTTGATGTCCGATAGGACCTACTCTAATTCTTGCTTGAGTGCAGCTTGCCGTTGAGATTTAGCCCCCATGTACTTGTAAACAAAGAGTGAAAATGTTGGATTCAAGTATTTATTTCTAGAAGTCGAGGGAGTAGTGTTTTTGTTTTCCAGTCCAATTATACTTGTGTACCAATCATATGTATATTTGAATGAATTCAGTTTAATATAAAAGCTGAAAGAGATATTTAGCACTCCATTGTCCACTTTGTGTCATCCATTCACTTCTTGTGTTTTTTACTCTCTCTTATCCCTCTGGCTTTTTGCTCCTAAAAGGTTGACGATTACTATGCATTCCTGTTTTGTGTAAAGAAGTTGTCGGTAGAGATGGGCAGAGACGAGGGTGTGGGGTAACAGAGTTTTTGTTAATAGCCGCCACCAGTATATCACAGTGTAATAATGGAGGGTGGCCTAGCTCTTAAGCATGTAGACTCTCTTATAGCATCTCTATCTTGGCACCACAAGGGAACGATTGACATGCCACTCGACATTAACCATGGATGCTAAGATTATGTAACCTTTTAAAAACTAGTTGTAGGGTGAAGAAGTAGCATCCCTCCAGCTTGTTCTTTCTATCATATTGATAATAAACAATTTTACCCTGGTGAGCTCGGTTGTTTTCTGGTACCATGCACATGAAGTTGCCAGGCTATGATACCCATATATGGACATGGACGTGGATGCTGACAATGGGTAAGAAATATTGGCATTGTTTTTTTTTTTTTTTGGGCCCCTGCACTCTGATGACTGATACGACTGACTGATACTTGTTAAATTCTTAATATTTTCATCATCCAAGCATATTATCTTCTGTCGGTTTGTTTGCATATAAATAAATGTCCTGGAATAATTCCGATTCCATTCTTATTTGTCCTGATCTGCTACATTTTGTTTATCATACACGAGTACATCATATCATGCAGGTTTCTGATCAAAGCACATGGCTTTTAGATGTAGAGATGAAAATGCTTTTCATTCTAAATGTACACAATCTATTTTGCAACAAAAATTCCCATATGACATGCATGTAAAGTTGGTGCTTCGATATTTATATTTAAGCACATTCCACAAGCAAGACCTTGTTCTTATTGGAATGTAATTCAGCTAGTTCATATGTAGGTGTTCTGAATCATTTATCTGATGGATCAATTTAACTTTGGATCCATCTAATCATGAAAGGAAGGAATGCTAATCTATCGTACGCTAGTTTCCTATTACCAGGAGAGAGAGATGCCTTCCTGTATTTAATAATGTTCGATTAGCTCATGTAATGAGGTTTACAATTATATGAACTTTGGATAGAGGAAAAAAAAAAAAAACTTATCTAGATTGGTTCGAAATATTTTTATGATACATAACCCATCAGCACACCCGTATGTTGTCAGAGCTCATGTGCTTGCAATTTACAGTACTTCAACCACAGGTAGAGGGAAGAAACTATTCAATTTGGCCCGACTCGATTGTATTATACTTATCATACCAGCACAGTCAAGTGGTTGTTTGGGCTTTTGATGTATACTTGTAGGCAGATGTGCGTGATAAATGAAGCTGTCGACTTCTGAATTGGAATTGAGGTTACGTGAGTTCATGAGAATCACGAACCTATCCTTGCTACGTGTAAGTGTAACACAAAATCCTTGGGTGAGTTCAAGCTGAGGAGATGGTGTTCATGGGAAAATGCGATCCCCATTCTTGTACATACTCTTCTTCATATATTATTATTTTTTGAAGTGAGATATCAGCAACTAATATTCTCCAAAAGCGAATTAATGGTGTTAATCAACAGTTGAGAAACTGTGCAAAAGGCAATGACAGCTTGCATTGGAATAGTTTGGACGGAAGCCTTCGTTGGTGTTAGCTGAAATGTTTCAGGGAACATTGTGAAATAAGGTATCTGGGTGTGAGAAGCCGATGCCCAGACTTGGCTCTCTCTTGACCTGTGTTCGGTGTATTTAGGTGGGCAAGGGAATTGAAAGGCTAGGCTGAGAGGGGACGGGCACTGGCTTTGCCGGTTTGGAAAAAAAAGGAGGGGTCCGACGAACGCGTGCATGGTCTTCGGTTTGCTACAAATCCAACGGCTTGTCAGCTTCACCAGAGCCAACCCTCACGCGATCACGTTTATGACTCGTTCCATCCAAGTGTGTCATGAAAACCTTGTGAACCTGTCGTTTTCGAATGGGTCCGAATATAGTGCAGCTTGCCCCGTTGATGTGTACATATTGGTGTCACGTAAGCATGGTGGCATATTTTCTCACTTAACAATCCACCAAAAAAGGAAAAAAAAAAAAAAAAAATCCTGCTGTTTTATTTTATTTTTTTGTGTGTGTGTGTGTGTGTGTGTGTGTGAAAAGGCATATCATTTGCAAATACTTAAAATACTAGTTTTTAATAAAATTTTCAAACTAAATATACTTTGTAATCATTTTTTTTTAAAAAAAAATGTTTTCGATCAATTAAAATTTTCATCTCGGAAAGGCGCCGTGTCGTCTTCTCCTTCTTCTTCTTTGTATATTGCTTGCCCAGGATATTATAGGAATTGAGTGCGATGACATGTTCAAGTTGGAATAAAATTGATGCTGTGTATATGGGATTTTTATGATGTAGTCACCGAGTGCTACACAAAGCTATATACAAAGTATCGAAGTACTAAAGATGGTGAGGATGATGATTATGGTTATGAATATGATATATTGATACATGGAAAAGAGGCTCTTAGTGAGACAACAATAATAGAAAAGCCTATCAATTGCATCAAAAGAATCGCAGGTCAGAAGAAATAAATCCAGTAGAATTTTACTTTGAAGATCTATTTATATCAGGTGAAGGGCAATCGACCACGGGTTATAATAAGCAGTAACGAAAAATCCAATGCTCGTGAAGTGTAAAGCCGATAGATTAGAAAAGGGTCTGATAGAAACAACTGCAAAGCAATCGTCGTAAACTTTTGGTGCCCACCGTGATCAAATCTTCACCTATTGAATTGGCAACCTGTGTGAAAGCCATCTCCTGGGCACTTTAAATACTTGCAAATGAATTCCTGGCCGGTGGCCATCAACTGGCATTCAGTAGGTGAAGATTTACCTTGTTTTGATGGCACAGTTACCTGGATTGATTGGACACCTCTACATAGAAATGTATTAATTGCACTCAGCAGTCGTGACTTTGGCTGTGAACTGGTCAGATTTGAATCTATACTGTATTCACATCCAAAATAAGGACAACGGGTTTTGAATTGAATTTGGATTCGTTGCAGGATTTTATGTGATGCTCCTAGGTAGAGACTTGAAAGATCATGATAGGAATGCTGGATGCAATTTCTGGAACTTGGGGGCATGTCCCTAGCTATCCTGGAGGTATTTCAGAGTTTTCTGGAATTTTTCCGGGTTTCTTTTGAGTCATGTTGGATCAGATCAGGGGGTTTGACTCAAGGATTATTAATTTTATGTTGGCTTTGAGAGGGAGGAGTTTTTTGAGAGATTGTAACATAACCTAATTGGGTTATGGAGTTGGGTCCAAGTTTGTTAAATTGGTCAGGAGGTTAGTCAGTTGGTTGGTTAGTTGATTGGTAGTAACCAATTAGGAAGCCCAACCATGTGAGATGTTGTAATCAGTTTATTATTGGTCCAAGACAAGTCTTAACCGTCCATGTGATTGAGTCCTAACAAGATTCAAGAGATAGTTGCAGTCGAACAAGAAGTCCAAGATCAGACGCCCAATCCAAGAAGGCTTCAATGCCTCCCATGTGCTATAAATATGAGATGATGGGGTGTGCGATTAAAGAGTCCAAGAGGCCGACCCCTTTGGAGTCTCACGGTCACGTGAATACCGTAGAGAGATCAGCGTGAAGGCCTTAGTCCGTGGGGATTGGTTCATGGTTCCAAGATGGAGCGTGGATGCTTGGAGCGCCCCTCATGGACGTGGAGACCGTGGGAGGATTGGCTCATGGTTCCAAGATGGAGCGTGGATGCTTGGAGCGCCCCTCATGGACGTGGAGATCGTGGGAGACCCTGGATTACAAGGAGGGCCACGATGGAGGCTTCTTGGAGACCACATATGAGGGAGTTCGCGTGGAAGACATGGTTGTGGAAGGATCCTGCATGAGGTAGTCGCAGGTGGAGCTCTTTTCGATGAGAGGAGGCATGGCCATGGTGTTGGGCTGCAGAGAGGCGCACGTCAGGGAGATATCACGTGGAGGGCTTGTACCGTGATGGTGTTTTACGGGACTTTGGAGAGGGGATGCATATTGAGATATTCTCCGTGTATGGCGTACGTGGATTCTTGGGGCACGAGGCCTTGCAGGGAAGACGTGCGGGACGGCGAGAAGCTTCTAGGTTTTCAGAAGGGATGTTGCAAAGTATTTTATCTTGTTTGTTGTAACAAGGTTCTTCTCCAAAAGAATAAAGCAACTATCTTTTTCTCCTATATATCTTTTCTGATAATTATTTTCTTTCCATCATGACGGTATCAAAAAGGATTCCGGATATTTCGTGAAGCGGGTTTGCTCCCCAACAATCGTCGCATGAATAAGCTCCTAAGTTGCCTCCAAGTTCGATTAATAATTGAACGTCAATTTTTTGAGATTCTATTTAGTACATGATTTTAGCGGACCAAGATTAACAATTACCAAAACTGAAAGGACTCTTGCCACGATAATAGTAAATAGTTTATGGCAGACTGCAATATAAAAAAAAGGGACAGGACATGGCAAGTGAATGATTGGCCTTGAAAAAAAAAAAAAAAAAAAATACTTTTGAAACATATATATTTAAATTTCTATTTATGTTTAGTTTGATTGAAATGCAATCAAAATTTAAATGTGAGTTGGGATTTTGGAACTTCAATGGCATCAGGCGAGAGTAAAAAGAGAGCATGCATGAGAGGCGTAAATCCAAATATTAAGAAAAGGAACTCATGTATTTATGGAAATTACGCGCGCGCACAGAGAGAGAGAGAGAGAGAGAGCTTGTTTTGAGAATCCAGGCTATCAGGTCTTTGGATTTGATAACATAAATTCGAGTTCGATATGATAAAAACCAGATCTCATACAGAACCCAAATTCAAGCTTATAAACATATCACAAACTTAGTTTGAATTTATACCTGATTATATAAATAAGTGGATCAGGTGATCGAGTTTTTGTGTATCGTCAATATATATCCCTAGTTTTGATACAATTTTGGGGAAGACAGACATCAAAGACTGGTCTAGAAGGAGCTTTTTAGAGGGAAACTTCCTCATGCATGAAATTCAGATTTTATTATCACTGAATGAAAAATAAATAATAACTCAGTTCTTGCTTTTGGTGAGTGACGCGAGTCATGGTGGGCAAACATGTAATCGTTCAACATGTAGAATAAATGAACAATTCTTTCTACATCAAGCTCTTTTGAATTGCATCACTACTATAATTTATTTAAATAGGTACTTATATTAGTTAGAGTTCCAAAAACATCAATAGCAGAGTCATCATCAAACTTCAATCTGAGAATTGATGGCATGACAATGATCCAAAATAATATCAGGTTCATTGCTGCAAAACTGGTACTCGACCATGAGGTTCCTTCATGGAACAAGAAATACATATAAGCATTGTAACTGAATGTTTAAAGTACTGGATGAATGAAGAAATAAATAAATATAACAAAGTTTATGTTGTAACTATCATTAACTACCGATATTTCATCGAATGTTTAATAATAAAAAGTTAAGATCTTGCTTTTTGAGAGGAATAATAGCTGCTAAAGCTCTTATAACGATCAAGCAGTGGGAAACGGGATAACACATTATTGGAAATCTTGGGAAAAAAAAAAAAAAAAATGGAGGGATAAAATGGGGGATAAATCTATTCCGCTTATTCTTGGCAGAGTAACTTGTTCCATTTTGACCGGGCAACGAAAAAAATTTGGTTATTCACCTCTAATTGTTAAATACTTAAATAAGCTTAAATATTTATTATCCCACAAAAATCAGCACTTCACGTAGAGAGTTTTTTGGGCCTTTGCATGATACCGTTCTCCACACGCGGATGAGGTGCTATCTACAAATAGGGATGGCAATGGATGGGATAGGGACGCGGTACATAACTACCTAAATTCAAACTCGAATATTCAATAAACTATCTAAATCCGTCCAAACACTATCGAAATTATATTTTTTTATCTAAACTCATCTCAATCGGGTATCGAGTAATTCGAATTTACTCGATCCGAATCCAATTAAATAATATTAAATATTTTTTTATTTTTATTAACTTTATAATCATCTATTATTTTGTAAATCATATATATATTAAACAAATAAAATTTAACTATATTTTTAATTAAATATTGATCTGAGAGAAGAAAGAAGCATCGAAAAGGAAGAACAAAACTGAAAATTAATCAGAATTTATCAATTATAATTTATATTTTTTTTATTTATAAAAAATAATGATTATAATAAAAAATATAAATATTTTAAAATTTAAATTTAAAATTAATAATTAATAAAATATATATTAATTAATTATATTTAAATATTAAAATTTTTTTGATAAAATATTAAAATAATTTGAATCGGATTCGAATCAAATATATATCCACCCCCTTCCGATCTGAATTTAAAATTAAATATTCAAATTTTATTTAAATTTGACCTAAATCAAATTAAAGTATTGATTACCCCATCCAACCGATCGAATCCGGATCGATTAGCCATGATTTGGGTTTTGTTGCCATCCCTGTCTACAAATCCTCTCGAAGGTTCCGAAATAACGGAAGAGAGCGAGGGCGGCGAAGTCGAGAACTTGGCAGCGGCGACACGGTGCTCCTCTCGTCGGTGCGAAAGCATCGCTCCTCCCCCTCTTCCTTTTCCTCCAGCTCCCTTCTTCTCTCCCGCCTCCCTCCCTCGATCTCCCACTGTCTCCTCGTGGCTCGGCCGCCACGTCCTCAGGGCTTACTTGTCCTCCTCGGCAGTGGAGGGAGCGCCCAGGAGTAGCCCTAGCTGGGAATCTATCCTCGGATTCACCTCCAAGATCGGAAACAGCGCGAGGTCCGTTTCTTCCCTGCTGTTTTTTAGGTCTTCGACTTGCAGTATTCTCCTTTTTTCGTGATTTGATCTTCTTTCTTGACTGCTTCTGCATTAGGGTTTTCGTTTTAGCTGTTATTTGAAGCTGGTTAGGTGGTGATTTTACTGGGATTTGATGAAATCTTGAAATTCAATTCTTGCGGGCTTTTCCACGTTTGTATTCGTTAATGTGCTTTATTTCTATGTATTAAATTTTTTGTTCCATCTGGGTTATTTATTGATTTTTAGGACTCAATTTGGAGCTCATTAAAGTTATTAGAGGAATTAATTTTGCAGGACTTAGGTGAAATTTAAAGAAAGTTGCAATCTTGGAGCCTTCTACCAATGGGTTTTCTCTGTTTTTTTATTCCTCCTCTTCTTCTTTCTCTCTATCTCACAAAGAAAGAAGGCGAAGGATATGAGGAGGGTGACCCTCTTTTTTTTTTTGGGTATAGAAGGTGACCCTCTTTCACCAAGATGGTAGAACGGGGAAGACAAACATGTCATGCCAAGAAGATCATTCAAATTCTATTAACTATGAAATATTATAAAGTATATGGGATAATTGCTGAAAACAGAATCTGGTTTCAGCAAACTAATGGGTGGGTGTTCGGCTAAAAGATTACCAGAAATAAGATTTTATACACAAACAGATCAACATGCTTTCACGGTTTACAATCTTTTGCTGCTGCACCATTGAATACTGCCTTTCCTGTTTCTGCATTTGACTTCACTCTACAACAATATGGCCAAATGCTGTCGTAACTTGCATCCTTTGTTAAACCTAGCAGTGAAAAGTGTATGTTTCATTTTGTCCTGAGCAATCAACTAAAAAATTATTGATGCCAGTAACACTGACCATATGATCTCTTCCCAGCACCACTAAAAAATTTGAACATTTCACTTGTGGGAAAAGTTGCACTTTATTATTAAGACTCTCACGTATAATATGAGGAGTAAAAACTTAATTTTGTTTTTTGCTTCCTCAGCATGACTCTTGCTTGTGAAACAAGAGGTACGTTATCAGACTTAAATACAATGAAGAATTTTGAAGCGGACATGAGAAAGGTCAAAAATAGCCATTTTAGATTTGCTTGATTTTTTGTTAAAGGTTGAAGTATTGACAAGAATGATTTAAAGTTGAGACATATGTTTTATCCGTGTGTATGATCGAACACCATAAAGTTAGAAATTTTCATGTATGGGATTACTATGGAGTCATAGAGCTATTAATAGAGAACATTATTAAAAAGATCCCAAAAGCACATCAAGCCGACAATTTGAATTCAATTTGTTAGTTGTATGATTACATGTTAGTGACCTAGAATGGACCATGTATTCTTATAATTGGGCCATTAGTTAATCTAGAACCAGCGAACGTACCATGTATAATTAAGTGGTTACTAATGAAGGTGTTTTCCAGGATTAGTTTTAAATGATTTGACCTGTCATACTAACTGTGAAAACTTGTGCAAATATATTTAGTCCTAGGTATTTAAGCAGGGCTAAGGACCCCAATTAATAAATTTTTTGGTTATGGGAGGTCCTGGGTCATTACCTATAGTATTAGAGCTGACCAACCTACAATCTATGTGTGGCTAGGGAGATTGCAGCATGGGCCTTCTTGGGGTGGACCATGCACCATTTGTGGTGCTGGTGATTAGACCCTTCCCCTTGAGAAGATGCGGGGCTTAAATTCGGGGAGTTTGTGAGGACTCGTATAGGTGTGTTTAGTCCCCCATCAGGTATGTTTTGGGAATGTCATAGATACTTTGAGCAGGGTGAAGGACCCTAATTATTAACCTTGTGGCTAGCCTTTTGTGGTGAGATATTGGGTTGCTACAATAATTACATTTCGTTTGTTTTCATCCGATATTTGGTGCAAGACAGATATAATCCTTGATGCTATGTACACAAGATATCAAACCTATCCTATAGAGAGTATTAATCCTTAGATGTGGTATGTAAAAAATGAATTTGTGGAAATAAAATTAAATGAAAATTTTTATGATTATTATTATTATAAAAATATTTAGAAAAGAAAGAATGTCCGATCAAAGAAATAATAAGGTAAGGAAATTAGATCGAGCAAGGAATTGTACCGTACAATATCCAACGAGCGCGCGTAGTCAAGCCACTACGATTAATTTGGGCCGATTCACAATCCATCCTCAAACAATTCCGAGCCAATCTTGAAGACGTTCGTGCAACAACATGCAAACTAAAGTATATAAATCAATTATGAAATTTTAGGAAACTAACATGACTATGATAATTTTTGAGAAAGAGAAAAATTAAACGAGCGCGCGCAGTCAAGCCACTACGATTAATTTAGGCTGATTCACAATCCATCCTCAAACAATTCCGAGCCAATCTTGAAGACGTTCGTGCAACAACATGCAAACTTAAGTATATAAATCAATTATGAAATTTTAGGAAACTAACATGACTATGATAATTTTTGAGAAAGAGAAAAATTAAACTATTTAGGGACCGTTGGACTTTTGTTGGAGAATAGCTAAAAGGGTTGAAAGCTTGCTATAGAAGGAAAAAAAATCGACCTTACTTGTGACCGGTGGAAGAAGGAATGGAGTGTTGGTTTGCTGCCACATAAAAAGAGTTAAAGGCTGGTTGGTTGTCATTCTTGAAACTTGTGCATAAGTAAGAATAGGAGAAAGGTGCTGAACTTCTTCCATGCTGTCTTCTAGGCATGACTATATGCTTAGCCTGGTTTGAATGGTTTCAGTGCTCTTTTTCTTAACAATATTATCAGAAGTGAAACCTTGAACTTCTCCAGCTTCAATGGTTATATTCAGTGTTATATGGGTGTCTCGTTTCCTTACGAAACCGCATGCTTGACTGTTACGTGGTTCGTGGGAGGGAGCCCACTTGCTCAACAGATGGGAATAACTCCTCCGGATCCTTTGTTTTTTTGACGCGAGAGTTTCGGAGAAACCGTTTTGTTTTTTTTCTTTCTTTGGGATTCCCCACGATGAGGGTATGTAACTCTTTAGAGAGAGAACAGAGAGATTCCTTTTGGTGAGATCTTGAGAGTTCTTTAGGTGTGTGAGCTTGCTGTAAAATTCTCCATATCTAGTGAAGTTCTGCTGTTGCCATCGCTTGTAGACATAGGAAGGCATCTTGCCTCTACGAACCACGAAAATACTGGTGTTAGTGTCATCTGTGATTGGTCATTCTTTTCTTTCTTTACCTCTTGTTTGTGCAGATAAAGATCCTCTGGTATCACTCTGTTCTTTGGAGTGATCATTGTCTCTACAAACTGGTATCAGAACCTGGTTGGATTTGATCCTTGCTCTTTGTTGATGGCTCCTCAGTCGGCATCGACAATGAAGTTTGACGTAGAAGTGTTTGATGGAAAGACGAAGGATTTCAACATTTGGCAATTGAAGATGCAGTCTTTGTTGGTACAACAGGGGCTAAGCAAGGCAGTCAAAGGCAAGGAGGCCCTACCGGTCGAGTGGAAAGATGAGGAGAAAGTCCGTGCTTGGCAGATGATGTATTGAGAGAAGTTGCTGATGAAGACATCCCAGCAAAACTCTGGCTCAAGCTCGAGTTAAGGTACATGATGAAAGCTTTCACAAACCGTCTGTACCTAAAGCAACGGTTGTTTACTTTTCGCATGAAAGAAGGTATGCTCATTACAGATCATCTGAACGAGTTTACTAAGATTGTTAAAGATCTTAAAAATGCTGATGTTAAAGTAGATGATGAAGACAGGCCCTCATACTCTTATGCTCATTATCTCCTTCGTATGAATATTTCGTTGATATTTTGCTATATGGAAGAGATAATATCTCTGTAGAAGATGTCAAGACTTCTCTAAACTCAAAGGAGTTGAAATGACGGGTACTAGAAACTTATGGCGAAGATCGGGCAGATGGTCTGATGGTAAGAGGAAGAACTGAAAAAAAAGAGTATAGTAAAAAGGGAAGGGCTAGATCAAAGTCCAAGTCAGTAAAAAAGGTGAAATGTTATGAATGCAACCTAAGAGGGCATATCAGGAAAGATTGTTCAAAATTAAAAGGGAAAGGCAAGGTTCAGGAGGAGTCTTATTCTGATACAGTAAATGTTGTTAAGAGGAGACTGTTGAAGATGAGACTGTTCTGTCAGTCTCCACTAGTTCTTCTGGGGATAATGATTGGATTCTTGATTCTGGTTGTACTTTCCACGTGTCTCCACAGGAAATGGTTTTTTACTTACACATTAGTAAGTAGTGGTACTGTAACCTTGGAAGATAATAGAACTCTTACTGTTGCAGGAGTTGGTACAATTAAAATTAAGATGTTTGATAATGTCATCAGAACTCTGGAAGTACGGCATATTCCAGAACTGAAGAAAAGTATGATTTTCTTGAGTATTTTGGACATGCATGGATACCGATTCTCGGCAGAAAATGGAATCCTGAAAGTTTTTAGAGGTGCATTGGTTGTCATGAAAGGAAAGTTGACTGATGGTCTCTATCATCTACAAGGTAGTATTGTGATGGGTGGTACCTATGTGGCACAAAGTTCAGATGATCCCACCCAACTGTGGCACATGCGACTGGGCCACATGAGTGAAAGAGGCATGATGGAATTGAGCAAGCGAGGTCTGCTTGCTGGTCAAAAGATTGGAAAACTGGATTTTTGTGAACATTGTGTGTACAGTAAGCAATGCAGGGTGAAATTAAGTACAGCTCCAGTTATCTCGAAGGATTTTTGGAAAACTAAGGGTACCATGGATTACATCCACTCTGACCTTTGGGGTCCTGCTCCAGTTATCTCGAAGGATGGTGCAAGTTATTTATTGACCTTTATTGATGATTATTCAAGAAAGGTATGGATATATTTTCTGAAGAACAAGAGTGAGGTGTTCGTCACTTTCAAGCAGTGGAAGGCATTGATTGAGAGGCAGACTGGTAAGAAGATCAAATGCCTCCGTACTGATAATGGTATGGAATTTTGCTCGAAAGACTTTGATGAGTTTTGCAGGAATGAGGGTATCGTTCGACATTGTACTGCAATAGGGACACCACAACGAACGGTATAGCAGAACAGATGAATAGGATACTCTTAGAAAGAGCGAGAAGTATGTTGTCTCAGGCAGGTTTGTCAAAATCATTTTGGGCAGAAGCTGTTAACACGGCTTGCTACTTGGTGAATAGATCTCTGTCCATAGCCATAGAGTTGAAAACTCCTGAGGAGGTATGGTCCGGTTCTCCTTCCGATTATTCTCACAGAATTTTCGGTTGTCATGTCTATGCTCATGTCACAGGTGACAAATTGGAGTCAAGGGAAAAGAAGTGCATTTTTGTAGGATATGCACAAATGCAGGGTGTGAAGGCATATTGGTTGTGGTGCACCGATCCTCAGTCACCCAAGATCATGATTAAAAGAGATGTGACCTTCAATGAGTCTGCAATGCTCCGGGGGGGAGAGAAGTCAACGACAGAAAGTAGAGATCATGATTGTGGCAAGCTGGGAGAGCTAGAGGTAAAGCTCTCAACAGAAAGTGCAGTGCGAGAGGAGATAGTGCAAATCCCAAAGGAGATAGTAGATGTGCCGAAGTGCAGTACATCATAACAAGTTCCTCAAAGGCAGCACAGTGTTGCAGTAGATAGAGAGCGAAGGGTGATCAGACCACCTAGTAGGTATAGAGATGCTAATATGATTGCTTTTGCTTTATCTGTTGCAGATATGATTGAGGGGATAGAACCATGTTCTTATAAGGAGGCAATAGCATCAAATGAGTCCTTTAAATGGCAGCTGGCCATGCAAGAGGAGATTGAGTCTCTACAGAAGAACAATACATGGAAGCTGGTGAAAGTACCACCTGGCCAGAAGATTGTGAGGTGCAAGTGGGTCTTCAAAAAGAAGGAATCCCTGGTGTGGAAGATGCTAGATTCAAAGCACGACTAGTGGCAAAGGGTTTCACACAGCGAGAAGGTATTGACTACAATGAGGTATTCTCCCCTGTCGTGAAACATACCTCTATTCGTATGTTGCTTGCTATAGTTGCTTTGCTTGATTTAGAGTTAGAGCAACTGGATGTTAAGACAACGTTCTTACATGGTGAGCTGGAGGAAGAAAACTACATGCACCAGCCAGAGGGATTTGTGGTTTCTGATAAAGAAGGTCATGTGTGCCTGTTAAAGAAGTCTTTATATGGCTTAAAACAATCGCCGAGACAATGGTACAAGAGATTTGATACTTTTATGCAAAGTCATAGTTACTCAAGAAGTGATTATGATAGTTGTGTGTATCACAAAAATACTTTCAGATGGTTCTTTTATTTACTTGTTGTATGTAGATGACATGTTAATAGCCGCTAAGAACATGTCAGAAATTAATCACTAAGTCTGAATTGAGTGATGAATTTGAGATGAAAGATCTTGGAGCAGCAAAGAAGATTTTGGGAATGGAGATTCACAGAGATCGTAGCACTGGAAGGTTGTACTTGTCACAGAAGAAGTACGTGGAGAAGGTGCTAGAATGGTTTGGCATGAAAGATTGCAAGTCTGTGAGCACTCCATTAGCAGCCCACTTTAGATTGTCTGCTGATGATTTACCAAAAACAGAGAAGGAGATGGAACTGATGTCAAAAGTTCAATATTCTAGTGCAGTTGGTAGCATTATGTATGCTATGGTATGTACTAGACCTGATATTTTTCATGCTGTTAGTGTGGTTAGCAGGTACATGGAAAATCCAGGGAAGGTCCACTGGGAGGCTGTGAAATGGATTCTTCGATATCTCAAAGGTGCTTCAGATATGAGCTTGGTATTTCAAAAGGCAAATAGTAATGGTGGACAGCTGGTTGGCTACGTCGATTCAGATTATGCTAGTGATCTGGATAAGAGAAGATCCCTGACAGGTTATGTTTTTACTTTCTCAGACTGTGTTATCAATTGGAAAGCTGTTTTACAGTCTACTGTGGCTTTGTCGACGACTGAGGCAGAGTATATGGCAGTGGCAGAGGGAGTGAAAGAAGCT
Source organism: Areca catechu (assembly GCA_021397845.1). Taxonomy (NCBI): domain Eukaryota; kingdom Viridiplantae; phylum Streptophyta; class Magnoliopsida; order Arecales; family Arecaceae; genus Areca; species Areca catechu. The sequence goes on from CM038045.1 coordinate 41,567,980, forward strand.
TTGTGGCTGAGAGGTTTGGTTGGCGACTGGGTCTTATACATGAGACTACTCTAGTGTACTGTGACAGTCAGAGTGCCGTACATTTGACCAAAAATCAGATGTATCATGAGAGAACCAAACACATTGATGTCAGGTATCACTTTGTTCGTGATGTTGTGTTGCAGTGTACCGTGGTTGTTCAGAAGATTTCTACGATGGAGAACCCAGCAAACATGCTGACGAAGTCTATTCCTTCTAAAAAGTTCAGGCACTGCCTGGGCTTGGTTGGCTTACAGAGCACATGAGATGGCCCTGGCAAGGGCATTGGTGGCGGTAACGACCGTGATGGAGCTTGTTATTGGATGCGGCTTGTGAAGACGAGCCAAGAGGAGAATTGTTATATGGGTGTCTCGTTTCCTTATGAAACCGCTTGCATGGCGGTTACGTGGTTTGTGAGAGGGAGCCCACTTGCTCAACAGATGGGAATAACTCCTCCGGATCCTTTGTTTTTTTGATGCGAGAGTTTCGGAGAAACCGTTTTGTTTTTTTCTTTTTTTTGGGATTCCCCACGATGAGAGGTATCTAACTCTTTAGAGAGAGAACAGAGAAACTCCTTTTGGTGAGATCTTGAGAGTTCTTTGGGGGTGTGAGCTTGCTATAAAATTCTCCATATCCAGTGAAGTTCTGCTGTTGCCATCGCTTGTGGACGTAGGAAGGCATCTTGCCTCTCCGAACCACGTAAATACTGGTATTAGTGTCATCTGTGATTGATCCTTCTTTTCTTTTTTTACCTCTTGTTTGTGCAGATAAAGATCCTCTGGTACGGGTGATCATTGTCTCTACATTCAGTAACATGTTCTCAGAATTCGTAGTTAGAGAATAAACCTTCTGGCATAAATGATCTTCTTTGAGAGGTAAATCAAGTTGTAATTTGGTTTTTGATTGATCATGGAACTGTCTTTTTTTTTTTTTTTTTTTTTCAGTGCAGTTCATGATTTATTTTGTGAAAATCAAATAGAGCAAGCAAGTCAAACATCAAAGTGCATGGGGCATGCTAGCAAAGCTTATGGTTACATGGATCTTTGCCATCACATCATAAGAGAGACTATTATAATGCAAACAAAGAAATAAATTTGAGGGACAATTGCATGCTGAAACTGATTCCAATGGATCGTCATTTGGGATGGAAGTGCGCAAGACCTTTCAGTATCATGCATGCTATAGTTTTTCCTCTGCTTGGAGTGCTTTTTAAAGAAGAGGACTTTTCATTGTAAATCTTGTTGTTTTGGTATACATTAAGAGTTTGTTTGGATGCAGCAAACAGGTTCTTTGCGCATAACCTACCTGCCAGGAAGAAAATAAATGAAAGAGGAACCTGAGAAGGGAAAGATGCTGAAGGTTTGTTTTGGTATACATTAAGGGGCTGTTTGGATGCAGCAAACAGGTCCTTCGCGCATAACCTATCTGCCAGGAAGAAAAGAAATGAAAGAGGAACCTGAGAAGGGAAAGATGCAGTAACCTTCGGCATTTTCAGCAGTGGGAGGAGGCTGAGAAACTGAATATCCTTGAGGGCCTGTTTGGATGGTTGGGCCTAAAATCTTACAGCATCGGCGACCCAATCACCAACAACACAGAATTATAGGCTAGGCTTGCCCTATTTTATAACTATCTTGGACCACTGAAAAATGACGTGTTGGATTTTGGGTTCAACCATCCAAACAGGTCTTAAATTTAATGGATAAGTTAAATAACCTTTTGATTTGAAGTAATTATCCAAAGTTTTTTCTGGGGAAAGCAGGTGTCTACTATCTCCTTGGATCCTCAAATTCCTCTTCCCAGCTCCTCTCTGTTCCTTAATTCCTGCCATTATAGGATGGTTATGCACAAACAGCAGTTCGTGCATCCAAACAGCCCCTAAATATAGGGAATGAGATGGTGCCGTCAAATAGGAAAATCCTCAAATTTATTCTTTTGTGGTGACTTAAATGCTTTATCATTTTTAAATATTAAGATTTAGATTAGAAGCAATATTTTGCAAAATACTATGACTCCACCGTGACCATTTTAGGGGTAACATCACTTATTCCTGCTCATATATTGCTAATAACTTTCTTCGATTACTGCTATACCTTTCTCAATCAGATCTTGATGATCTGTGTGACCGGTTGAAGCGCCAAGGTGCTTCAATACCACTTGTGGGACGCGGAAAATCTACATCTACTTAAAGCAGTAAGCAAATTTTTATCATCCGATGAACATCTTCGCTCGGTAAATGAAGGCCCATATATTCTACCATCCTCTACTTCAAAATATAATTTTCATTTTTATCTGAGTAGATAGTGTATATAAATATAGTTTAACTACTAGTTTGGAAGATGTTAAAACAGATTACCCTAAAACTTAATGTCTCGGAGGAATCAGAGTTATCCTTCATATAATACATTACAGCATTTATATATATATATATATATATTGATAAACAAAAGGATGGGGGGATGGAAAACCTTCGCTGTAGCTATCCTAACTGGGTCCTTGTCCCGCCAAGCTATGTTTGATTTGGGTCATAATTTTTGTAAGTATCTTTCCCACCCGAAGATGAATATGTCGGATTTCACTAAGCTACTAGAGTGAAGAGCTCTTCTTGTCCTCAGTCATGTGTCCTGAGAAAATTTTTGGATTTAATTAAATAATTCATGGATTCGAGTCTCGAACCCGTGATCTAGGAGACAGAGACAGGTGCAAAGCTCTCACCATATATTAAACTAACTAATATGGCTAGCCACATCTAATATTATGGTAATGATGCTTGTTGCGCTAACTAAAGTACTGGGTTCCAATCTAAGTGCACTTTTCTATTGGTTATCAATCGGTTCATTATCTTAATGAAGTGACTTGGATAGGCTTGTCCATCCTAATTGGACTGATATTAGTTGGCACATGCTCTGATCTGGGTTTTGCTATCGGCCCTGGAAAGTTTTCATCGTGCCATATTTCGTCGGTATTTTCCCCCGTATCTTATAGTTAATGGGGAATCCAGCATCACAGAGTGTTTCGATTACATATAGGAAAGGAAAAGAGACTTACATGGCCAGCGAGGATATCAGAGTGGAGCGCGATTATATCCAGGAAAGGAAAAGAGAACCGTATGGCCAGCGAGGATATCAGAGTGGAGCGCTCAGGAGTTTGGTTGTCATCCCAAATAGGATAGAGTAGTATCCACTATCAGCAGCGGACCCTCCACGAGCCAATCAGCCACGCCGGGTTAGTAAGAACGGCCATGCAGTCACCTCACCGTTAGCCTTCTTTAACTACCCCCATTGGCATTTAGGGTGGTCCGGGGAGACTTTCTTTGTACGAAGAACCAACCTGACATGCTACTTGGTCGCCTTCTCAGGCTGCAGTCCTGACTTAATCGAGGGAATAGGGGACGAGGATAAAAACGATTGCACCGGTGCGGAGAGCAGTGTCAAAATTCCTCCTAGACGACACCGGTATCTCACCTTTAGGAAATACAAAAGCTAATCTTCTCCAACGCAAATTTTTGTTGACAAAGAGGTGGGTCTTCAATCAAACCGATGATATTAGATATAATCATGCGAGTTTCATTGACAGATGTCCATACTGTACAACAACAAAGCTAAATTCTGAAATATTACAAGCCTGCCAATATCAGAAAGGAAGTCAAAGAAAACAAAACCAAATCCCATGCCTATCAGCAAAGGCTTCAGTTTCCCATAATTTAGACGGCTTCGCTGTTTGATACAAGCAGGGGATGGAGGAATTGTAGCAGCTATGATCATCAGTAATTCTGTGTTATGATCATGATATCGAGATATTAATCATAGGGATCGGCAGAGAAGTCGGGTTCGCTTGGTTTCAGGAACTTGGTAGGCACGTCGATGGCCTTCATCTTCTGAGATTTCCTAAAACTTGCAGCTAAATTAGATGCTGATTTCCAGGCGTCCAGATTCCTCGCAGGATGGAAAGGATTGACGGAGCTGCTGGGGAAATCATCCTCCTGCCGCCCCGACTCATTGGTTGCTTGCTCATCTGATGCGGAGGAGAACGACTCCCACCTACTCGGTTCCTTGGCCATTTTTCTTCTCTTGTACCGATGCCATGCTGCCTGGATGAAGCAGGCAGCCCATGTCCTCCAATGGGGGGAATGGTGGCGGAACGTGTGCTGCAGCTTCTTGCTGTGGAGTCTTTTGAATTGATTGCCAACAAACCTGAGGTCCTCTGCTCGTAAGACGAAGGCTTCTACCTCGACAAGAGCTCTCACGGTCCTGGTGGAAGAGGGCAGGTTGATGTTGGACTTGGGAAGCAGCGCCCATGTGAGCAGCTCTTCGCCACAGAAATCACCAGGTCTAAGAATGATGGAGTTGAAGAAACCCGTTCTGCCCCCATCAGTGGTGGAGCTCTCCAATCTCCCACGGATGATGAAAAGCATCTCTGTCACGGGGTCACCCTCACGGACGATGCAGGTGCCTTCCGTGCTCAGGCAGGATACAAGACGTAAACATATGGCATCGACAAGCTGATCATCCATCTCTGAGAAGAATGGGACCTGCAATTTTGCAAAAGAATTTGGCCAGGAACTCTGAGCATCTAATTGCCATGAATGAATGTTGATTTAAAAAACAAAAAAAATGGTTTCGCATAGCGATTCCGATGAGCTATTAGACTTCTAGCGCGCTGTGGAAAACAATCTTTTTTATCTTGGAGAGAGTGTACGGCAAGAACAGAACTCGGAAGTTCGAGACACGAAGAATGATAAAAAAAATGGAATTGTTCAATTTAGAAAACAATATCCTTTTGTTAATGAGAGATTGTCAACAGTTAAATACATGAGATGATCGGTATGGATGTCAACGAATAAAACGGGAAAACTTCCAAAATGCATGGTTTGTTTCGGGTAAAGACCATGATAACCATCTTTCATGATTGCAGCATTTTTCCTCGATTCAATTTCTCCAACTACCCGAGGTTTTGATTCCTGTAAATATAGCTGAAAGCAAAAGATTTTGAAGGTTGGATCCGATGATCCCATTTTATTCCCCAAATCACATTTTCATTTTTCAGCCTCCATACCCATCATAAAAATGGTCATTGCAAGCAAGTAAAAACTTAATTGAAGTATGAGAAACCACTTACACGACGAACAAGGTCTAAGCTTAGGTGACGTCTAATATCTCGATGAAGATCTGCAGGTAAAGCTTGCAGAATACTTTCTTCATCCACTCCCCGTGTTGCAAGCCACCTGTACTGAACATACGCTCGGACACGTTCCCGCAACTCATGAGGGAGTTGGCGATGTTTCATCCACTCTTCGGTGTCTCTTCGCTTCAGCCTCCACTCTTCAACCCTTTTAGCAATGGATTGCAGGTAGGTCTAAAATAGATTAAATGTTTGTCAGTTCAAGGAAATGTTCAGCCTCCACTCTTCAACCCTTTTAGCAATGGATTGCAGGTAGGTCTAAAATAGATTAAATGTTTGTCAGTTCAAGGAAATGTACTGGCAGTGGGAGTGATCTCCACCCTTCATTAGTAATATAGATTGCAGTTAGGTCTAAAATACATTCAATGTTTTATCAGTTAATGGAAACAGAAATAGCAGCAGGTGTGATCTAAAGAAATGCATGAACCAAACATGAGGGATAGAAAATGTCTGCTGCCACAAGTTCTTGAAATTTTTAGAGGCATGTGATTTATAATCTCTTGAACAGGCGAGAATTATAGAATAAATTGGATATTAACTTAACAAATCTCCAAGAACTAAATTTCCCTCCATGCTATAGCATCATCAGAAGAAATAGCGCTCCAAGGAATCAAATGCCTTCATTATTGATGTCTATCTCAAATTTCAAGCACCAACTTAAGCAAAAAGGTCTTGATCAACAAAAGAAGGAAAAAGCCATGTATATATATTCCATTCCTTTCTTTTTTTTTAAAAAAAAAAAAAAAAAAAAAAAAAAAAAAAAACCCAGATATTGTCACGAACAAAAAGTACTTGAAAGTTTCTGTAAATTATAAAATTTAAGATACCTGCATGTTGCCGATCAACAGAGCAAACAAGACGAGACCGATGATAACTATTAATATGGCAAATGCCGTTTCAACAAGGAAAGTGGTCGGTTGCAGAGTCTGGCCATATGAGCTGACAAAAGAAACGGAAAATGCCATGTAAGTCTACAATAACATGCCAACAAAAAGAAAGATATATCGGGTCATGTAAAGTTTGGTTTCTGAAATTGATAACATTTCGAGTTTTGACCACATCAGAGTAGCTAATGACGCTGCAGTACCGTAACTAAATGGATCGATATCAAGCTTCATTGTACAAGTTATGGAAGGAAGAAAAAGAAGCAAACCCGGTGAAGAAGCGATCTTATTCCATACAAGAAGAGAAAACCGAATAGAAACATTATAGCTTGTTGTTGGTATGCATTTAAAACACATAAAAAATATAAACAGATTTTAAAGCTACCACAGCTCCCCCCGAAAAAGATTCTCACCTCAAATTTTGCAGGCCCCACCAAAGGCAATAGAAGTATTTGTCAATGAAGTTTGTGGAGACAACATCATTTTGCAATGCATTATTGAATATGCCATATTTGAAAGCGATGCTATTATTATTCGCATTACAGTTTGAGAAAACATTTGTTTTATTTGCCCAACTTTGGCGAGCTCTACTGTCTGGAGTGTCACAATCTAGATATTTAAGATCACAAGTTGTTCCATGCATCAAGATATTCTCGTGCTGGCATTCTGACTTCCAGCATGTAATCTGCCGGCTGATCGACAAAAGATACCAAACAGCTCCTATGACCTACAAGATAGATCATCATTTAACAGTTATACTCCTGATGGAATGCAATTAGTAAGATAAGAAATGAATCCATAAGTGCTTCGTATCTGTTCTAAAATATCATAAAATTCAAATGTGCAAGGAAGGTTTACTTAGATGACGTACATGGCTCGCTAACATGAATAGTAGTAAATTGTATGCAGCTCCCGCCCAAGCAGTTTTTGTAACAACCCCAACAGCTTTAATAATTTGACTCATTAAAGGGAATATAACATATAATCTAAGCATATACTGAATAAGAATAACCAGCGCCAAGGTAGTATTTTTTTGATTGACGTAATGGTTTCTTAGTGCAGGCAGCACCAACCAGATGACAATCTGCAGACAGGAAACACAAAAACATCAGCCAAAATACATCTTTCAGTTAGATACGATAATTCAAGTAAAGTTTCCTCCACAGTCACTCTTTCCTCTCCTCTTGCATCTTCTCAGGGGTAAGCTACAGGCAGCCAGGGGCAGGACTTACTAACAAAGGCATGTTAAATGGCGAGATCGTATATGAGAGTTGAAAACAGAAAGATTCATGAAAAAATAATGTAAATTGTCATTGGAAGAGTTCTAAAGCAAAAAAAAATTAAAATGCCAGCGCAGCATGAAAGCATAAACGATACAATACAGAGTGAAGATATAATAAGCTCAAGCTCTTTAATCTTCAGCTCAATTGTTAAATTACTCAAGAGTAACAATAAACAGCAGTGAACAATCAATACTAACTTTATTTCATATATGAAATATAATGGTTTCTTATTACTAGTTGGCAGAAAAATGAAATATGAGCATTGCCAGAATATACAATAGCTCATTCACATATTACATTAGATATGAAGTTGGTTACCTCATTTTTCTTTATGATGTTTCTTATGTCTATAACCAGTTTCATGGCAGCTCCACTAGTTAAGCATATTCTATGAAACAGAATTAGCCCCCTAGTGATTCTTCCTTTAGATATAACCGGTTACTTTCTCCAATTTTATGATCATATGATCATTCACATAGCATATCCATGTATTTCATATTATTTAAGTTCTCAGTATACACATGCAAAAGCACAAAGCTGCTGCGAAGAATTCAGCAGAGACCTTATGTAAGATTACAACAATGTTTCTTGTGTAACAATAGAGGGGAAAATGGCCATCCGGACAATGCAGAGGGATCATACATGCTTATTTCGACTTGCAGTTTGAACTACTTCCCCTTTCCAGGTTACAACCATAAAGAAGCATTGAGAAGGAATCGAAACCAGCTTATGCAAGAGATTTACGAGTAGTCCAAGGAAAGAAATTTCACTGCACAAAGAAGCTGGGCGGGGGCAGAGTGGGAGGATTGCAAGGCGACAGCCATCAAGGGTTATTCAACAGGGTTATTTCAATAATGGACCAGTGGAGATTACAAACTAACAAGGTTATAGGAGAATCTATGTAAAAAAAGCATTTAGACCAATATTTGCTATACTGATAGTACCGTACCATACCGAATGTGCTGTACCATACCGATATCGAACTAGTACACAATCTCATACCATACTGATCTCGATATACCTCACTATTTCATACCGTACCATATACCAACATTGTAATAGCATGGTACCAGTACAGGGTCTGGTATTGAGTTGGTAAACTTTGATTTGTGACAAAGTGAAGAGTCATTGATGCAAAGAATGATATTAAATTTACTAGGTTCTTAATAGAAAATAGTGGGAAAAATTACACTACTAGAAGAAGAATACTTTTTGCTAAGTTTATAGATGATAGCGAAACTATGGTCCACCTAGAGAAAAAAGATTCTTTGAGTAGCTAGTTCAAAAGAACATCTTAAGTTCAGCAGATTATATAGTTCCACAAAGGACCAAAAAATGAAAAATCTAGTTTCCTATAATCAATGTGTGAAAATTAGTCTTCCAAAAAACTCGAGGCTCTAAGAGTAATTGATACATCTATTGGAACTTCTGTTGAAGAAGACAAGGGTAACCAAAGGTTCATGCTTAGCATTTTTGATAAAGAATAATGCATCAAAGACTTTTCAGGCTAGATGGAGTTGCATTCCCAAGAGCGTAGTTCCATAAATTGAATTTCAAGTCATTAGAATGAATAACAAAACATTCTCAATCTTCCTAGAGTTTGAGCTCTTCCACAATTGCTCAGCATGCTGTTAAATGCTTACCATCAGACATGTTTTATCTTGTATTCCAAAGACATGCTTGTTGGTTCTTTTGGCACCACTTTAATGCATTCCTCCTACGCTGGTATTCACTGTAAATGTCAGAGATATTTCAAGAAAGCATCCTGGAAGTGATTAAAAGAGCAGGACAGTGTTTGAGACCCTTGGTTGTATGTCTGACACAGGATGAACTTCATGGGCTCTCCAATTTATTATTATTGGCTGCCACTGCTCAACTAGCCGAGCAGTTTACATGGATGAACTAACAAGATGTCAAAGTGGACAAAGTTAAGAAAGAGAGATTACTATCAAGAAAAGTTAACAAGCATCTTGCAACAAGATGAAGAAACTGCATTTTACTAATGATGTTGGCATTGGTTTTAGTGAAGCTGGTGATGCTCAGGGTGAGGTGCACAGGACACTAATATCATAACTGCAGAAATAGCACTGTAAAGAAGAGTAGAAAAAAGCCAGATAAAAGTAGGCAAAAGGAAAGAATTAGGTACTCATGTTGTAAAAGATGAAAATGGGGAACTTCAATAAACAAAGGCATTTTCTGTTCTAGTAAAAACTGACTAACGTTGAATGAGGAATATTTCCTTTGGATCCTGCCTAGCTTCATGAAGATTTAATCCAACGTTAAAAAAATACACATATATATACTGTAGTGTCAGCTTACAAATAAAATCAAATGTCATCAACCATTTTAAATAAATGAAGGGATAATATGAATCCTTTTCATTAAGTTTTATTTTGCATAACATGTTAAAATTAGGAAGTTGAAAATCATTATAGTTGGGTTCAGGGGATAGTTTCATGGGTATTTTGTTTATGGTTCTGTCTTTGGATGAAAGAAGTAAAACTATGGTGTGCCTCTGTTCTATCTTTTCTTCGACGTGGTCCTAAACCTCCTTGTCTCTGGTTATGTGACTTGATCAGATCCAAATCACATCAGCATCTGTGTTATATCTCCTGTCTACAAAAAATTAACTCTTTGTTGATCTTAGGCTTAATTTTCGAGCATTCAAAGGCCTATACTTAACTAATAGGCTTTTTTTTTTTTTGGTGGAAAAAGGTTCCATGATCTGAAATCTTCATCTCAAGAAGATTGTTTTAAGCAATTGATTCAACTACACTATGTTTAAAAAAACCATTCAGACATTTCAAACAAAAACTTGGCCAAATATGACATCTAGTTGCATGCTTATTAAAAGTAAAGATAGGAACCCACCCATTTCATTCACGAGAAGGAAACAAACTCTATATCCTAGAGAGACAGGATTAAGAAGAAACATCACATCTAGTTGCTTCTTAATGTGAAGTTGAAGCTACCTAACACATTTATGTATAGAACTGGCTCTACAGTTATTCACATGAACTATAACCATTAACACAAGTTGTTTGATTAGAAAATAACAAGATAAACCATGGGACAACATATTAGTTTTAAGATTCTAGTTCAAGAAAGGAGAAAGTACCTGTGGAACAGGCAAGGCTGTTAAAAAGTCGATGAAGAATTCCGATCTCATATATCTTCTTCCAATCTCTCTTGGATCCATGACAAGCTCTCCCCTCCCAAATACCCTGGAGCTTGGGGCTACAAATGCAGTGTGAAATTTTACAATGATGTGCAATATATAGAACAAGTCGACAAGTGACCGCACACAAGTGATGGTAATGTTCAGACGTTGGTCCATCTTAACACATGGGCGATCAATATCAGTTTTAATCAAAGGCAAGTAGAAGAACAAAGGATCAATAAAAAGAGCAACCAAGCATGCAGCAAGAAAAGCCCGGTTCCATATCAGCAGAACATGGCTTCCAGGATCTAGTATCCGCTTTTGCCATGACTTGTGGCCCTCAGGGAATACCCTAGACCTTCCAAAGCTTCTTCCCAATGGTATAGTAGCATCAACTCTACCAGGTCTTTGTACCTCGTACATGGGTTTGGCTTGATCCTTCTCATCAGAATAAAACCTACATAGGGAGTAAATGAAGTTAAAAGAAAGGTTCTAACGGAATTCAACAAAGTCCATTGAGTTATAAGAGATGATGGAGTTTTGCTGGATAGCACAAGAGCCTGGCTGCTCTGATTACACGGATTAGTCTAAATGAATTCCTAACGATGAGATTAGTTCCTCTTTTAATTTATATGCCGAAGTTCACATCTCAAACAGGGAAAAAAAAAAAAAAAACAAAACAAAAAGAATGCCAAAGGAATTTCAGTAATCATTTGTTTGCCTCTCATGAGTTAGAATGCAAGGTATAAGATTATCGCTTGCAGAAAAATAAGAAAATTCTTAGGAGAATGAAAGATTAGTAACATTTAATCATACCGGAACAAAAATTCCACTCAAACAATCAAATAATAACACAGTAACCAAATATGTTCTGTCTACTTGTCCAAAAATCAGAAGCAAGAATGGATTAGCCAGGCCTTGCCTCTTATCACAAAGAGTAAAGTTAAGAAGATTAATCATCATTGTTTGCTGAGATTAAAGACTCTTAAGAGACAAGCCTACAAATCCTAGATATAAGAACACAAAAGAAAGACTTCGTCAACACAATTAAAAGCAATATCGGTTTTTGTTTTTTCAAGGGTTCTGATTCCCAAAATTTAGAACCCACATCAAAATCGAATCTAAATGTTAACTCCTATATCAACAAGACGAAATTGAGAAAAGTCTTTCCATTCACCTTACGGTTCTCTCCTTGTTCATCTCCGCCTCATCAATTACTTTGGACCCAAACATCGCTCTAAACCCAACCAAACTCGGAAAGAATCTACCGACGATCCCCCTCCAATCTCAGGGTCTCAACGAAAGAAGAAATTGACCCAATAAATGGAAAGGAGGCAGTTTGAAGCTCGCTAAATCGCCGGTGTCACCGAGAAAAAATCATCCGAGTTCCTACCGTCAGGGAGTCGAATAGTGGAGGAACCAAGAATCACCGCGATATCTTGAAAACCAAGACTTATCCCTTTCTGTAAGCAGAAGGGGAGCTCTGAGAACAGGGGAGGGAGCCCAAGGCTTGCTTCTAAAACGAGGCTTTTCTAACACGCAAAAGCTTACAGCGTTTGCTTCTCTTTCTAGTTCTCAATAAAAATGAACAGGGAAGAGAGAGAGAGAGAGAGAGAGAGAGAATTGCTGACGACGACGGGCCACTGCGGGAGTGACGAGGCCCAACCACTAACACGCGGTTGAATGACTTTCACGGTCTGGCAAGGAAGTGTCAGGTTTAACAGGAAGATGCGAGGCACGTTCTTTTACGGAGAAATATCACGAAAAACACTTGGTCAATTTTTTTATTAACTAATTTATTTATATTATTTATATTTTTAAAATAAATAAATTATTTTTTATGTATAATTTTTATCAATGAAATAGAAAATAAATTATCCACCTGAAACATGATCGGATCATTTTCTTGTTAGCCGATAAATATTTAATTTTATTTTTAAAATATTTTCTTTCTCATTTTCAATATCTTTATTATTCAATATCCAATAATTTAATAATTATTTTTTATATTTAAAAATTATAAAAAATTATAAAAAATGTAAATAAATTTTAACAACTTATTAAGAAAGTAGTATTGCAAAAAGATATGGATAACATATTTCAAAACTATTTTTTCATGTATAAAAAAAATATGGATAAACTATTTTCTTGTCTAAATGTTATCTAAAAAATATTTATCTAAAAAAATATAATTTTTTAAAAAAAACTTATCGAAAAAAAATGGACCCTAAATTTTTATTATTTATTTATATATAGGGATCACACCATTTTACTATAAGTATAATTTAATAGATCAAAAAATAAAAGATCTTACAAGACCCATGGGCAAGCCTTGTCATGTCACCAAGTCTGGTCTCTGGTGTGCTTGGTAGCATATGATGCAACCCAATCAATCACATTATTGGTTACCTGGAAGACATGCCAAACAAACATTGTGACAAAAGCACGAAGGCAACTCCGGATGTCATGAAGAAGTGGATGGGCTTCTAGTTGCTTTATCTCATCCTAGATCCACTCCATAACTATGCCAAAATCTTTTTCTATAAAAGTTCTCTCCACTCATAGCTCCTGCCTAATATAAATAATGCCCGTCCAAGTAGCTCGAAGCTCAGCTTCTAGGATAGAAAGCTCAAATAGACATAAACCCCTCGTTGCTAGCAACCTGGTATCCGAATCTTAGATGACATAGTCAACACCATCTCTGTCATTCTTGACACTACCATCAAAGTTAACCATGATAAACCCTAAAGTAGGGGGTTCTCATGAAATGAGAAAAACCCTCTAAGTTATTGCAAGTGCCGCATAAGGGTTCCAAGAATTCAAGGCATCAAAAGGGACATGCTAGCAATGTCAAAATAGCTAAACTTCACAGCCAAGCAAACGGTTCTCTTTAGCACTGGATGCATGAGCACAATCTTGGCTTTGAAGATCAGGCTGTTATTAGAGAGCCAAATATGAAAAGTGATGTATGCCAACTTACCTGCTCAAGTACAGGTCGATATCTCGACCGTACTCTAATGGATCACATCCAGGAAAGGGTTTAGCCAAGAGTCGCTACTTGCCTCCCAAGGCTAGCCACTTGCCATTCTTCAAATCAACCTCATCCTTAGATAATATAAGAGGACATGTTCCATCGACTCGTCCTCCAATCCACAAACTATGCAAGAAACTAAAAGTTTCATGCACCTGTCCTTGAGTAACACAAGCATCCCAAGCAACCTTTCAAAGAAATAGCCTCATCTAGGAATGAACATCCACTCTCCATATCCAAATAGCCCGACCCTCTTATGCGATATAGGCCTATACATCTAGAAGAGGACCCTTATAGGAGCCTTTGGGCAATGTGATCTACCCCATACCCTCAAGTCTCGGTTCTAATGGATGGAAATCAGAATGGCTAGAACTTATTCATGAGATGACTAGCAAAAAGATGAGTGACATCTTGTGCTATTTAACCCTTGCTAATAATAGTGAACAAGCCACAAACTCGTAAATAGTTGTCTACCTCCATACTAATGTAGGTTAGCCAACGAGGGTGGGGCAAACTAAAAATCCAAGCATCTTGGCTCATATCAACTTATGTCCCATCCTCAATCAACCATCTAACACGAACCAACATTACTTAGCCACGAGAGCAAATCTCTATCTAGATGAAGGAGCAACAACGAGCTATTTAGAGCTGGGACCTTTGTCTCTACATCTCATATTGAGCTCTCATTAACCTGCTCCACAAGCAATCATGCTAGATGAGGAATCTAACACATGTCAAGTAATCATAGCCTTCCTTTTGACCAACAGGGATTGAAACTCAAGGCCCCCATTTCTTATAGGCTGGTTGATCACCTTTTAGGATAACAGGTAGAGCCTACGACCACCTTACCCTAAGCCCCACAAAAAGTTTCGGAATAGCTATTCCAACCCCCTGAGATAAGAGCTTAGCACAAATGTGTTCGCCAAGAAGTGGACTCAAGATCGCTGAATAGGTACTGGCTTTCCAGCCCTCGAGGCGATTTTGGACCTGCTACTTCATGGGCCTATAGTCGGCTCTCCAAAGTCTCCACCCCATGATAGGAACCCTCGGATAGGTTAAGGCCTCGATTTGCTCTAGAATCTCCTGTCTGTCCTGAATCGCTGTTTCATCTAGACTTCATCTTTGGGCTAATGATAATCATGGACTTCCGAAGGTTCACCAACGGGCTAGAAGCCCAACAGTGGTCCTCAACAATGGTCACAAAGCACATTGCATTCCGAACCGAGGCATAGTGAATAAACATGTAGTCATCTATAAAAAGAAGGTGCAAAAGTGGCTAAGCCTCAAGGGTGGGCCAGTAGGGCTCTAGCTTTGATCCCTGAACCGCGACTTTTAAAGTATGGGACGAAGCATCAGTGCACAAAATGAATAGATAGGAAGAAAGAGGGCAATCTTGGCATCTTTAAGATGCAAGGAGATTTTAGTGGTGTAGGTTCTATCTTAAGAGTGTTAATGAGACTCTCATGGTTGCTAGAGGTGTTAAGATTTTTGATGCTACTATTCTATTGGTGGAATTACAAGTTGCATGGGAAGGATTGATTTATAATATTTAGAAGTTCGGTATTTCTAACATTTACTTATAAGGGGATTCCATGATATTATTAGATGACTATCAGATTTAATCTGTTGATGATATTACCCGCCTTCTTTTATAAGATCGTTGGCGGATAATGCACATTTTTTGCTTTCTATTA
The DNA here is from genome assembly GCA_021397845.1 of Areca catechu. Lineage (NCBI taxonomy): Eukaryota > Viridiplantae > Streptophyta > Magnoliopsida > Arecales > Arecaceae > Areca > Areca catechu. The sequence goes on from CM038045.1 coordinate 41,583,228, forward strand.
AAGTTTCGCATATCTACTGGAAAGCAAATGGTGCTGGAAACTGGATGGCAAGTTTTGCGGTCAATCATACTATATTATGGGATTATTCAACGTGTCTTCTGCATCAATTTTTGGATTTTTTTTTTTTGATTTTTATGAATGGATGCATACTTGTCTTAATTAATTAATCATCCATTTTATCCAAAAAAAAAAAAAAAACAATTAATAGAGTTCAAAGCATTATGAGTTCCGGTATTCATCTACCTTTACGGATCTCAAAGCGAAATAGGGATGAACCAACCAGCGATGGATGCAAAGGGAGGTTTATCCTTCATCTGAGCGAAGGTAGTTTTGGTCATGAGTTTTATATCTTCTTCCTTATTGGAGTTCACTAATGATTTTGCATTATCTTCATTGTATAGTTATGCGCGCAGTTACCTCTCCTCGGAGCGTCTACTTCAGTGGAGGAGCTTGCTTGCGTCTTTATATAGTTCTCCACGATGACGTTATCCCCTGCTCCATCGATCCACTCGATATCGGGGACTTCACTTTTTACATGCAAAGAAATCCATTTTTCTTATCGGGCCTTCCCATCTCTAAATCAAAAGGCGAAGGTAATGAATCTTCTTCTTCCCATAATGTTGTGAATTTTTCCTGGCTTTATAAGCAGTCATCTATTTTATCAAGAAATAACGAAGTTCTTCCTGTACTTTTATTAAGAAATAACAAATATAATTTCAAGAAGACGAAAGGAGGGTTTCTCGATATAATAAGCTAGAGTTTACCGGCTCGTGATCGAGCCAGGATCAGTTCATGAGATGGATCTGATAGAATGCCACGACTCTTGTATTCTATTATAAAAGATATCTTATACGAAAAAGAAGGATCCTTTAATAAAAATAAGAGTTCTCCTTATTGATTCATGCCTCGCCTTCGTATCCATGATAGATGCCACCCAAGATTTATTTAATAGATGAGAGGCGAGGGCCGGAGGAGGATGCAGGAAGTTCTTGCAATCGAGACCGTGGAAGATCAGGAATGGCGATGGATGATCGGGTCATCAAAAAAATCGTATCCATCCTGTCATAACTTTTTTAACCGTATCCATCTCGGATCCGGATCGGATATAAAAAAATCAGATTTGAATCGGATCGGATCAGATATATCCAATTTCATAAAACTAAGTTTACTAAAAAACTAAATAGATCGGGTCGGGGGTACAGCGTATTGCTACCTAAATGGATCGGATATGCTCGTTCCATATTTAATTTATTTAAATATTTTATAAATATTATTTTATTTTATAAATCGATCGGATTTAGATCGGGATATATTACTATCTATATTAAATCTGAATCCGAATCGAATTTTTTTTTATATAATATATATTTATTTATAAATTAAATAAATTTATTTATTTTATTAATACCAGGATGGATATTTATCCGATAAAATTCATCATCGAAGATTTTCGGTGACCATTTTTATTTCGTACGTCACGGTTCTACCTTAAACCTATTTTCTATTTTATTAGGACACGATGAGAGGAAAAGTATCGTGGATTTGATAAAAAAAAAGAAAAGTTCTGAATATGGTTAGGACGCCATCATGGGACCCCGGCGGAAGACTAAATTTTTATTTGGTACACGGGGAGACTTCCAATAGGAATATGTTCATTGACTTGCTTACCGCGTCTTGTTTTAAGTAAATGCATTTAAAAAGACAAACCACGGTAGTGCCTCGTTGAAAAGATGGAGCGAGATCGATGGGACCAGCTTCCGAGTTAAGTTACGTGTATACCGGGCATGCATACTATTGATGGGTAATAATTAGATCCATCAAACTGGTACCGATAATTATATCGGCTGAGAAACGATCCTATATGATACAAATACATACCATATCGAACCATGATATACCGAAAATAAAGAAAGGGAGAAGAGGATAGGGCGAGGAAGAAGAGAGAGAGAGAGAGAGGACTTACCTAGCCAAATTGAAAAAGGGAGGGGAGACAAGGCTTCGAATACACCAGGAGAGTCATAAGGGAGACAAATTCCTGTAAGATTCGTGCATGTCACGTTTTGATCGGTTTAACCATGCCGGTAACCGTCCAATTCGCTTTGGTATATACTAGGCCGGTACATAAAATAGATAGAATATTATTTTGAATAAGTTTAGCTATCTGTATCCATCTATCTATCTACTCATGAGTTCGTATGAGGGTACTGATATTTGATTTCAACCTGCCTTAGTGCCATGTGCTTTGACCCGATCAAGAATTCAAAACTGATATTAATCCTTTTGACCATCAAAACTAATTTTGGGGTACATAATGATTTTTCATGTCGGTAGATTATGAAGTGGAAGAAACTTTTATATAAAGTATTTGTCAAATGCGTAAAAATACAGATATATATATATATATATTTATTGGTAAACTGAAAAGATACATTTTTTTTTTTTTGGTAAAGATACAGATATTTAGAAAGACAACGTCGAGCAATCTTGTCAAACAATTAATGCCATTTTTAGTTATTTACTATTACATTTTAATCAGCCTACCCACTACCCACCGCCAAATACCAGAAGCATTCGGTGCGGAACTAGGCTCTGAGAGGAAAGAAGACCGGATGGTCGAAACTTTGACTCGAAGCAGGACGTCCTTATAACCAAATACCAGAAGCATGATTTCATTCTTATAAATAATATACTGGTTAAGCATGATCTCTCGGATGAATCAATTAAATTCTAAAAATTTTGGATGCACGTGATTAGAGAGCGAGTGGCTCTAATCCTGATATCATAATGAAATTAGGTTAACATACTCATTTATTGATGAAAGATATACGAAAATATGTAATTCAAATTGAATAATCGTCTAATGTACTGAGAGTCAGAATGAAGTGTCCCAGGATTTATCCTTCTCTACCTTTTTCTTTACCAAAAAAAAAAAAAAAAACCATCATTTATTTCTACTACGGTTAATAATTGGGCCTTTCTCCACCGTACCAAATAAGCCAACGAATTCAACTGGGCATTTGACGAAATGGTGGTTTGTTTGTACTGTACGAATTTACTAGAGAAAAATATAAAGACAAACGAGCTAACGCTTACCACCTAAGACTAAGAATCGGCTGGAGGTGGTACATCTACAAACATGCGCACTTCAGTTAGATGAGATAATAATCCACATAAGATAAGATAGGTGACCATACAAACATTAACTAAGATTCGGGATCTTCTATGGTACTCGAAAAGTATTGCAGCATGCGATCAAAGTTCTGGACTATATTATTTTTTACATGTTTAAGCTTCCTCGGTCCAATTCTGCTTGCCTCATGCTATTAATAATCCATCAAAATCGGTTAATAGATCAGCATCGAAGCTATGATTCTTGATGATTTTGGTTTCAGGACTAAGAAATTGTAGAGGGATAGATGCCGGAATTACATTTTCAGGCTATGCTTATATTAAGTCATCTTTGTTTTATATGTTTAGAACATATAAGTGCATCCCTAAAAGAAGATAAGTTGTTAGTTGTTTGTCTTGGTTCCTTCTCCATTGATGGACGAAATATATTTTATCATGAGCTTGTGCTGAATTCTCTGAATCTAATTCTGGAATAGAAAGGATTTGCAAGTGATCAAACCTTTTAAAGATAGAATTAGGCCAACTCAATGCTTTTGTATTGTTATACTAGAAGGCTGACCCAGAAGGCCGATCAATCTGAAGGCCAACTAATCTTAAGCTGAGGTCCGAACCGATCTCTTGAAGCTAAGGTCCGAACTGATCCGCTGAAGCTGAGGTCCGAATAAACCCACTGAAGAAGAGGTCCGAACGATCCACTTCTGCTGAGATACGGCTGGCCCATTTCTCCTGAGGTACGGTTGATCCACTTCTGCTGAGGTACAGCCGATCCACTTCTGCTGAGGTACGATTGACCCATTTCTGGGACACTCCTCTTCGGACAACCAATTGACCCTCCCAGTCGGCATCCGACCGACTCACTTCGCGGTCCAGAGAATTCCAGAAACTCCTTCTGTTACAATAGAAGCATACCATGTCAGCAGCACTGCTCCACTACTTCCACGATGCCGTCCTGTTCGGACACCACGTGGCCACTCGCCAGATCCTCCTGGAGGTAAATCGGTCTTTTTTGACCTCCTCCCTAATAGATTTTGGTGCTATTCATGCCTATATAAGATAAGGCAAGGCAGATCCCAGGCAACTCCGAACCTATCACTTTTCATTATGGATCTTCTCTTCTGATCTCCCCACCTTCTGGTGGATGGAGAGTCCCCCAAGCTCTCCATCTCAAAGGTCTTCCATTTTTCATGATCGTCCCACTGATTTGATCGTCGAAATGTTTTCACCAAATTTCAACACAAGTCATTTCCTGTTTTGCAAGATCTTGGAGAGGAAAAACAAAGAAAAAGTCCGATCCCGATGATTTTGCATCAAAAGATTGACGCTGGAAGGAGGGCATTCGAACCTTAGGCCACTGCTAGCACTGATTCTGCTCCAGCCCGTAGTCACCTCCGCTCGGTCTGGATGCCGCGTGCGCCCCCGCGATCGGCCCGCTCCGCGCCAGGTCCGGCCCGCGGTCATCTCCGCACCTTGCGCGCCCCGATCAGCTGCCCCCCGTCGGCTGCCCCCATGCCTGCAAGGGGCCCAGGCCGTCTCCGTGCCCGTCTGTTGCCCCTGCATCAGCTCCAGCGTCCGCGCGCTGGGGGTAGCCCGACGGCCCCGGCCTGCTCCGCACCTCGCGCGCCCCCGTCGGCCTGCCCTGCGCCCGCAGGGGGCTCGTCGGCGTCTCCGCGCCCCTGAGCGCTCCCTTTGGCCTGCTTCGTGCCAGGCCCACGCCCCCGGCCTGCTCCGCGCCTCGCACACCCCCGTCGGCCTGCCCTGCGCCCGCAGGGGGCCCGTTGGCGTCTCCGCGCTCCTGAGCCTCCCTCCGGCCTGCTCCGCGCCAGGCCCGCGCCCCTGCGGCGTCTTCCCGCGGCTGTCGGCGTCTCCGCGCCCCCGAGCGCTCCCTCTGGCCTGATCCGTGCCAGGCCCGCGCCCCCGCGGCCGTCTCCGCGCCCTTCGGGTTGCGCCGCGCGATTCCCACGCCGGTCGGCTGCCCCGCGTCAGCTCCGGCGTCCGCACGCTGGGGGGCAGCCCGACGATCAAGGCCGTCTCCGCGCCATGCCCGCGCCCCCGCGGCGTCTTCCCACGGCTGTCGGCGTCTCCGCGCCACCGCGCGCTCCCTCCGGCCTGCTACGCGCCAGGCCCTCGCCCCCGCAGCCGTCTCCGCGCCCTTCGGCCTGCCCCGCGCGCTTCCCCCGCCAGTCGGCTGCCCCGCGTCAGCTCCGGCGTCCGCACGCTGGGGGGCAGCCCGACGACCAAGGCCGTCTTCGCGCCATGCCCGCACCCCTGCGCGCCCCCGTCGGCCGCCTGCGCGCCCCTGCGCTCTTCCTGTGGCCGTCGGACATCTCTGCGCCCCAGCGCGCTCCCGCAGCCGTCGGACATCTCCGCGCGCTCCCGCGGCCGGCCCCCGCGGCATCTCCGCGTCAGGTCCGGCCCGCAGCCATCTCCGCGCCCTACTGCGCTCCCACGGTCCGTCCGGATCCATCCCAGGTACGCTCTCGGAATGCATGTACGAAGGAGATCCGGATAACAATCCGACGCGTAAAGTAGTGCATCGACAGTGTTCCAAGAATGCATGTGCGAAAGAGATCTAGATAACAATCTGACACGTAAAGTAGTGCATCGACAGTGTTTCAAGAAGGCTCCGTTCCTGGCTTGCTTCTGCCCATCTCAGGCATGCTTTTCTCAGCCCATGTGCTGCAAAGGAGCAGTACCCCAATCTTCCTTAAAAATGAGTGCAATTAATGTTGCTCTCGTCCTTTGAGGATGTAAACCCTTTCAAAGGCTAAGAGCAAGGGGGGCAACTTTTATACCTGAAGGCTGATCCAAAAGGCCGACCATTAAAAGGCTGACACAAAAGGCCGACCACTAAAAGGCTGACTAATCTGAAGGCCAACCAACCTGAAGATGAGGTCCGAACCGATTCATTGAAGCTGAGGTCCGAACTGATCTATTGAAGGAGAGGTCCGAACGACCCACTTCTACTGAAGTACGGCTGACCTACTTCTGCTGAGGTATGACTGGCGTATTTTTGCTGAAGTACGACCGACCCACTTCTATTGAGGTACGACTGACCCACTTCTGGGACACTCCTCTTTTGACGATCAATTGGCCCTCCCAGTCGGCATCCGACCGACTCACTTTATGACCGAAAGAATTTCAGAAACCCTTCTGTTATAATAGAAGCATGCCACGTCAGCAGCACTGCTCCACTACTCCCACGATGCCGTCCTGAACTCCTTCTGTTACAATAGAAGCATGCCACGTCAGCAGCACTGCTCCACTACTCCCACGACGCCGTCCTGTCTGGACGTCACGTGGCCACTCGCCAGATCCTCTTGGAGGTAAATCGGTCTTTTTTAACATCCTCCTAACATATTTTGGCGCTATTCACGTCTATATAAGGTAAGGCAAGGCAGACCCCAGGTAACTCGGAACCCATCACTTCTCATTATGGGTCTTCTCTTCTCATCTCCCCACCCTCTGGCAGATGGAGAGTCCCCCAAGCTCTCCATCTCAGAGGTCTTCCGTTTTTCACGATCGTCCCACTGACTTGATCGTCGGAATGTCTTCGCCGGAATTCTCGGTACAAGATATTCCTTGTTTTGCAGGATCCCAGAGAGGAAGAACAAGAAAGAGATCCGATCCCGGTGATTTTGCATCAACATGCATCGTGATAGAGATTTTACCAACTCAACTCATCGACGCCTTTAAATCATAATTATTTTGTTTCAGATGTACCAAGATTTCATTCTATAAAATAGTTTTATCAGCTACTTTACAGGCACAACAGGTCACGATAGCCGTATTTGAACCAGGCAGATAAGGTAACACTCCTAGGTGTGGAAAGCCAGATCAAGCTTAGCAGCAGGTATATATATATTTTTTCTTTCCGGTGCCCGGTGGGAGTTCACTCGGGTTTGCCAGCCTCAACCGGGTCGACTCACGTAAACAGGTTTAATCAGGGCCAAGTTGTTGGAAAACCCGGGCTCTGAGTTCCGGCCCGAGTCAACTTCTCCGCCGGCCTCTAATCTTACATTCTAACTCGCCAAATCCCAATCGCTTTCCATCCCCCTCTCTCTCTCTCCTCTTCACGATGCCTCCCCTTCCCCATGCCCTGCTCTTCCCCACCCTTCCTTCTCCTCTCCCAACCCCCTCTCTTTCAAAGATGCCCATTTCTCCTTTCACCATCGCTACTCTACTCTCAGATTCCCCTACTCTCGCCGCCTACTGCGATGCTCTATTGTCTCCGTCTCCCCCGACGCGCCCCGCACCAAGGGAGAGTCCCGGGGGACCCACCCCTCGCCGGCCGAGGTGTCGAGGACCATCATGGAGCTCTCCTCGACGGGCACACTGTCCACGCTGACCCCCGACGGGTGGCCTCTCGGCATCGGCGCCCGCTTCGTCGTCGATGCCCAGGGTGCCCCCGCCCTGTGCCTGAACCAGCCCGATAGCTTGATCGCCATCGGCGGTCGCTCCAGTTTTCACGTACAGGTGATGGGCTCTATTCTTTGGCCCAGCGTTTGGATCTTTACGTGCTCTGGATTGGTACAAGATGGAGTAATTTGGTATGGAAATGAGGACGCAATGAATTGTGGTGATTGTAGGTTTCTCTGTATGTCTGATGATTTCTCTGTGCTTTTTGGAATGGTTACAGTTTGAGCAGAGCAGATCACGGACTCCTCAGTGCACGCTGCTCGGGAGTCTAGGCAAACCTGATGATGAATTACTTCTGAAGGTATAATTTTCCACCATCACCTTTCTATTATTCGAACTATGAGCTCTTCGGCATCGCGTGCATGACGTTACCAGTTATATCAGTAAGTTATCAGCTGTTCCTGTGATCATTTGTTCTTTCTTGTCATTTGATTCCTATTAGAAGGTTAATCAGACATGAACCTGAGATAACTTCATCAAATTTTTGAATGCCTTCTGCCATTTGTTAGTGCCATTTATGGTTTCTGCATGATAGGTTAGTCTGGAAATCTTCTTAATAAATTATTTTTCAAAACTTGATTGTATTTTTTTAGAAGCTTTGTTTGAAATGGGAGAAGAAGTTTGGAGAAGAAGTAGATGAAGACCTTGTCTATTTAATTTCTACAGAAGGGTGCACCACGTGGATGATTTCAGGGAGGTATGAATGGATTCCTTTGGTTCTTCTAATCAGCAGTGTTCTTTAAGTCTTATATGAAGTACTAGCCTTTTTAATGTTAATATAATTGGAGTTACAGAGAAATGTTTTGCGGTGGATTCAGATTAATATTTATTTTTTATCTTAACCATATTAATTCAGCAACCACTTTACCTGTCTTCATATCAAGTTGGCACACTTAAAAATATTTGTTAAAACAGCTTGCTGAAGATGCTGTATAACTTTGCTGACCACAAAAACAATGCGCTGACTTACTCTCGAGTTAACAATAGCAAGCAATATCCTCACAGAAGTAAAGAATCATTCCAGTTTTTATCACCCCTGGTTTGATAGCTATCTTCATGAATTTGACCAACCCTTTAAGATTCTAGCAGTCTTGTGAGTTTCCATCTCTAGATACCATCTCTAGATATCCCTTGGTTCTTGGCTAATAATCTACCCAAGATACATTACATGAATATGTATGTATGCATGCATATATTCATGTAGTTTATATGATAATTGTACCCGACAAGCTTTGGCCTAGTTTTCATCACAACCTTTACAGTATCCAGTTTTTCTCACCACTTCCATCAACCCATTATTAGGTTTTCTGCTCATCTCAGTATCTCAATAACTTGGTTATCCCTTCTTAAATGTCCGCCATTCACCTTTACATAGGCAAAGATCAATTCAATTGTCCATCAATTTATTCTCTATTTTCTATGTTAGCATTTAGATATTAATTTGTAGCATGGCATCTTTCAGTGTCGCCACTCATCCATCTTATGTTCCACTTCAATGGTACAATCATTACATTGCTCAATATTGATATGTAGAGCATAACTGATTTCAGAGAAAAAATGTTTATGTGAAATTAAAGCATTATTACAGTTGAACATTTAGAGTATTTAGCTTAGGATTTACTTGCTGAAAAATCTATTCTGTAATCTTAATTTTCTTACTTATGCAATAAATGGATCACAATGTTCTGGACTCCTAAGCTCTTTCTGCCTGTCTAGATTTAATTGTGGAACAGATTTGGACTGTTTTGTTGACATCAGAGAGGAAAATGGATAATATAAAGTTCCGTGGTCTCCTTTAAATATAAAAGCTTAGTGAAACAGAAAGTAACAAATCTAGATCAAAGGAGACAACAATTTTCTGATTTTTAGTTCAGAGCTGCCAGTTTGATCTTGGTATGTAATGTATTTCTGCTCTTTAGTTCATGGAGCAGAGAGTGGACTTCTCAATCCATTAGGGCACGTCTCAACCTTCTCTTTCTCCTTGAAGAAAATGAAGATGAATTAGAAATTTGGAGGAATGAGGTAGTCTTGGGTAAGCAGAATAAATTCTGAAGGGTTGACTGTATACTAAGGAGGAATATAACTTAACCTGTGGAGTGGGGATTTTTTGGCATTTGGTTGAGGGATAAGTGCAAGAATAAGGTGCATTGGGCTTTGTGATGATTTGGATTTTATGTCAGATGAAATTGCCATCCTGCTTTTTGGTTAGGTTAAAGAGTGGATAAGAGCAAGAAAGTAAGAGGGGATAAGTTTTGCCTCTTCCATGGTATAGCTCTATTCCATCATTTTGGTGGCATAGATTATGCCATGTGGGCCTACGTATACCTTCACAGTGTATAAAGCCTATTCTCTACCCATTTTTTGGTGTTTGGCAGTGTAAATAGGGAATAAGAGCCTTATTCCATGATTATACCTCCTACCAAACAGGCTCTAAGTTTCAATATCTGATTTTCATCTTAAGAATCCCCCCCACTCATGAATTCCTCTGTCCATGCATTTGTGTACATGCATGTACATGTGCTTGCACCTGTTTTTCTGTATTTATGTGCTTTTGTATGTACCAAAATATGACCCGAAACAATTTGGATGCCCTAAAGTGAAGTTCAAACTAGGAATCATGGAAGCTGACTCTTATTTTGTTCATGTCTGATCTGATTTAGTTCTTTAGGGATGTTCTTAGCAATTCTATCCAATCACAATTGTTTTTTTGCAAAATATGGAGCCACCTTTCAGTTAGAGTGTGCTAAGGAATGCTATAAATAAACTTAAATCATTGTAGTAAGCTTAGTGAAAAAAGAACTTGACAAATGAAAGTACAACCTTTAAGTGTGTCCAACAAAAATCTTCACTGCATCATATATACTTTCTTACTAGCTTATTACCTTTCCAACTCTTTGATCTGTATGCTTTCTTTTGTTCATTTAGTGACATGAATTTCTTGTCATTATTTTGTCATGACATTGAAACCAAAGTTGTTTTCCTTTTGTACCTTATCTTAGTCTCTCTTTTCCCTTGGAACTTGCTTGTATTTTTGCCTGGATGATTTCAGACTCTGAATACAAACTCTCAATGTACTAACCCTTTTAATCCAAACTTAATTGTTGACTGTTAGTTGGAGTAGGTAATCCAAGGTCTATGGGTGCTTGCCTTGTACTCCTTGTTCATAAGCCAACATCCAAAATGTTAGCTTGATTATAGAAGGAAAATTCTGGAAGACAGTTACTGAACTAGAATTGCACACCTATTTATCTAAATCCACTACTACATCTTTCAAACCCTGCCAATGTATTCCTGTGGTTGCTCCAAGATGTTCCTTAATGTTCTCATTATTACAAAGCTGCTGACAATGCTTCATGGTTGTGGTCAATGTTCTAGCAAGAAACAGTTTTGTTTAATTAGAATTCATTTTGCATAGACCCCAGCACATACATTGCTGCCTATATTACTATTAAATCATGTGAATTCATCTACAATCGTCTAACTTCATCATTATTAAAAGATTATTGGCTCTACATCATGGGCATAATATTTCCTAGTATGTCCAAAATACATGTCAATTCTTTTAAATAATTAGTCTGTAACACCTACTCATTTTTGTGACAACATTGTCATTTGTGTGCAAATTGGACATATATATTCTGTTGACTGTTGGAATCATTGGTGATTTTTTGGTTATATTTGATTTAGATCATGTTTTTCTGCATGAAATGATACTTGAATTACTTTGACAACGTGTATACATTTCAATTTGAGTTGCTAAACATTGTTCATAAATTTTCTTTCCAGACTGGTGTATGGGTGACCTCTTCAGAATATATAAATGCAGACCCTGATCCTATCCGCAACTTTGCTGAAAAAATTGTGGACGAGATGAATCTCTGGCATGCTGAAGATGTTCGGCGATTATGCAATGTTTATGTGGATTCAGGATTTCAGGTTCAAATCTCTTAACAACTCTATAGATTCTTGAAAGTTTTTATGTATGCTTATGTACATCTATGTTCCTTCTAGCATAAGTGCAAAGATTTGATTCAACCATTTTGTGGTATGTGCTAAATTCAGTTATTATCCCAACTTAGTCATTCTCCCTTGACATTAAGTCCTAGATCTAGACAGGTTTTATGACGTGTTAATATAGTCAATGAAACAATTATTAATTATTGTATGTCTTAAAAAACTCACATCAGTTCCGTATCAATTGTTTATGCTTATATAGTTGACTGGTATCACATAACAGATAAAAGCAATAACATAGATCTAGCACCTTGATCTTCCATGGGTTATTGTTCGGTCCACTTCAGCCAAACTAACTAAACCTTCTTTTTTATTGAGAATGATGTGTATATATCGGTTCCTCTTTTTTTGGATACACTTATACATCGTTTCCCCATGAGCTGCAGAGAATTGTTTAAACAGAATAAACCCTAAATGTGACTTCACCACTAGAAGCAGACTTGCATAAAAGCAAAAGACATGAACCTGTAACCATCCATGTGGCATCATTTTATGCATTTCCTCATTAGGTTGTTTGCCATGAAGATATGATGCTTGCTTGATTGTTGAAATAAATTACTTCAAGATCACTGCTGCGTAGACTATATTCTAATAAACTCTGTTATCTCACATATTAATCTAGTGGGATCATTGTCTCTACTTTGGTCTCTTCTGTTTTGTACAACAGCAGGCAAATAGTGTGAAAATTCTGTTGCTTGAGGCACAGAGAAAAGAAATCACACTCCCTTGAGAACCTAGCTTTGATCAGTTATATCTTCTTCTCATGTTTAATAAATTCTCCTATCATTTGGTGAGAAAAGGAAAACGGTAGTTTAATTTCAGTAGATAATGGATGCCCTAAACATTCACATCTTTCAAGTCTTTCGTTTTATTCCATGTATAACCCTTGTTTTCTGTTAGATATTAGAATTTTTTGTACTTTGTTGCTAATTCTAATGCATGTGTTTTCTTATTCTGATCACTGTTTTATTCTTTTAGGATTGCATGATGAGTCAATTTTCAATCTTTCTGCAGTCTCAATCAATAACCTGTATCTCAAACTTGGTTGAATTAATAACCGTGAGTTGTTCATGATGGCAGGTAGAAGATGCAAAGATGATTTGGGTTGATAGGCTAGGTTTTGACTTGTATATTTATTCTGGGGAAGGAGTATTTGCAGCTCGAATCCCTTTTCCAAGAGAAGTTGCAGATGAAAAGGGTGTGAAATCATCATTTAATTCCATGTCTCATCTTGCATGGGAGGTTGAGAAGAATTATGTTTTCCCAGATTTTGAGAAAGTGACATGCATGAAGAAGATAAGGTAGGAAGTGTGGGTTCTTGTTGTGGCTCCTCTATCCTGTTTAAGAGCCTTATCATTGGTTCTATGGATATGCACAATTATTTATGATCTTTTATACTTGTAATATCATCCGTAGCATAATTTCATGTTGGGTCATTTTGTGAAAGAAACTGAATTTCTATTATCTTCTAATTTTTTCACCTGCAATCTTATGCCAACATTATTTAACTTCTTTTTCTTTGATCAGAAGTAATCCGCAAACCTCGAAAAGGATGCCTCATCCACAGATATCTGAAAAATATCAAATTGCAACAGTTATTATCTTGCCTTCATCATAGTCTTTGCAACTAGCTTTACGTCTTTGGAAGTAATCGTTCAGAGTGAACAAATTGCACAATGCAAATAACGAGGGAACAAATAATCCTGTTCTTCTCATCAAAATGAACGACAGGGGAATGCAGACAAATACTCGTTTTCAATCTGCAATCCGAAGAAGTGCTTTCCCCCGACTGATTATGGAACTCGCAAGCTCCAGCCTCCACCTGTGCATCGTTCAGATGTGGTGCACTACTAGAAAATTCAGTTTTAGCAACCGATTTTTTTGGGATATTTGTGACCGATTTTACAATCTATTTATTTTTTGAATAATTTAGTAACCGATTTAAATCGGTTGCAAATTCAGTTGCAAAATTTTTATTTTGTAACCGATTTTGCAATCAAAACAGAAATTGATTTTAATTTTTTTGCAAAGTTTATTTCAAAATTTTGCAACCGAATTTTTGATTACAAAATTATAAATAAATTAAAATTAAATTAAAATAAAAGTTTGTAACCGAAAAATTGGTTGCAAATAAATGATAATTAAAAAAAATTTAAATTTATTTTTTTTAAAATTTTGCAATCGATTTTTCGGTTGCAAAAAAATATATGAAAATTATAAAATTTTTCTAAATTTTTTATTTAAAATTTTGCAATCGATTTTTCGGTTGCAGAATTTAAATTAAAATTAATTTTAATTATTTTAAAATTTGTAACCGAAAAATCGGTTGCAAAAAAATGATAGTTATTAAATTTTTCTAAATTTTTTATTCAATAATTTGCAATCGATTTTTTGGTTGCAAATTTTAATTTAAAATTAATTTTAATTATTTTAAATTTTGCAACCAAAAAATCGGTTGCAAAAAATGATAATTATTAAATTTTTTAAAATTATTTTTAAAATTTTGTAACCGATTTTTTTGTTGCAAAATTTTATTTAAAATTAATGATAATATTTTTGAATTTTAATAATTTTAAAATTAATTTTAATTTTAATATTTTTAAATTGTTTTTAAAATTTGCAATCGAAAATTCGGTTGCAAGAAAAAAATGATTTTTAGATTTTTTTTAAGTTTATTTTTTTAATTTTGCAACCGATATTTCGGTTGCAAAATTTTATTTAAAAAATATTTTTTTAGAATTTTGCAAAAAAATGATTTTTTTTATTTTTTTAAAGTTTTTTTTTTTTTGCAACCGATTTTTGGTTGCAAAATTTTATTTAAAATAATTATTTTTTTAATTTTTGTAACCAAAAAATCGTTTGTAAAAAAAAAAGAAAATTTAAAAATATTTATTTAAATTTAATTTTTTATTTTGCAACCGAATTTTCGGTTGCAAAAAAAAATGGTTTTTTTTAATTTTTTTTAGAAATTCGCGGGTATTAAATAACTTTTTTTTTCGACAATGCCCTAGCCTCGTTCTTTTTCTATCGCTCTCCCATCCACGGATTTCCCTGATCCTAAATCTCCCTCGAAGGCCGACGCCTCACACCCCTCGACGGCCGGTTCCGGGTATCGCCTACCCCACCGGCTCTCTCTTTCTCAGCTCCGAGCCTCACTGGCTCCGAGTATTGCCTACGCCACCGGCTCTCTCTTCCTCATCTCCGAGCCTCGCCGGTCGTCGGGTACTGGCTACCCCTCCGGCTCTCCCTTCCTCATCTCTGAGCCTCGTCGACCGCTGGGTACCGCCTACCCCTCCGGCTCTCCCTTCCTCAGCTCCGAGCCCCACCAGATCCGGATATCGCCGTCTTCCAATTATTTTTTAGAAAAAACCTTTTCCATTTTTCAAGCTTTCTATTTTGTTTTATTTGAGTTAATCTTTGGTGTATTCAGTCTGTTCAATAGCCCAAGATTCTTTTTAGAGTCTTCTCTCAGAGCTTTTTCAATCGGTGAGGGCATGGGTTTGGGGAAAGCTTCTAAATTGTTTGCTTCTTTTTTTTTTTTAAACCTTTTGTTAATTATGTACCAAATTTCTATCCAAGCAATCTCTATGTTCAGATGTCTCCATATCTCATGCAGCTAATTGCTTATAGTCTATATTTTAGTTTTGGGGTTGTCATATGGCAGTTTCCATGGTCCATCAGCCCTGTCAATTCTAACAATACTATTCTTAAAAGGTTTCCATAAAAACTTTAGTAATAGATTCCATGAAAAAACAATGTCTAAGAGATTCCTAATGCCAGATTGAGACTTCGAAGGATTGAATCATCCACCAAGAGTCAATTTTAAGAACCTATTATTAGGTTTTCACTCCAACTTATCCAATGTACTCAGTTGTCCCGTGCTGGAGCTTCCAATCCTCATCACTATTCAATCATGAAACCAAAATTGTATATCTTTTTTCATGTGAAGCACACATTTATATTAGTGTCATAAGCTTAAACTGCATGGCTAACAAGGTAGGATTTCCTTCTTGCAAACTTCTTATTCAGCCTTACTAACATACCGCTCTCTTGCCTAATATTGCCTTTTTTTAAGTATTTTGTATCATTTGTACAAAGGGTTTAAGTATTTTGTAAATGTTATGCTTGCCATCTTGTTTGTTATAAAATTTTAAGAATGTAGAACTACTTTTTATTGGAAAATGTTATTTGTCATGGTCTCACGAATGAATATTTGCTCTAATTTATAGTTTGAGTGGGCAACCTTAGTTGATGACAATACTATTTTTTGACTTGTGGATTTTGTTTCTTGATGTCCATTGACACTATTAAGATTGTTTTGTTTTTTTCTAAGTGTTGTTAACATAAATTGTTTTATCTGCAAAACTTGAGTTTCAAGATTGTGGTTTGATATTCTTTTTCTCAGTTCTTTCAAAGTCCAGACAAAACTTGGATTGCTGCTTTCTGATTGTGGGAACTAAAAATATGTAACTGAAAATGTGTAGCACTTGCTTAATAGATAGCTTTCTGGGTTTCATGGCAACACCTTCTCTTCCCCAAAGTTGCCTTGGCAGGATCCTGACACCAAATCAGAGGGCTGACAATATGTTGATAGTCACATAATATTTTCAATGTTTGATTGATGAAACCTTGATCTAAACCAACCGTATAGATGAGACAATGCTTCTTAGTTATTGTACTGCTCCGAATTTTTCTTTTCCACTACTTTGTTCTCTTCTGCAAATGATCATTACTTCTAAAAATGATTTCCTGCTTAGAAGATTAGTTGATGTCATTAGGAACATAATATAAGCAGAGTCTGAACTGTTTGTTATCATTTTTATTTAAATTTATATTCTATTTTTTTAGATGAATCATTGCAACGATGACAGAATTCATTATATGATTTCTTAATCATTTTATTTTAAACTTGGCTTTGTAGTTAGCTGGTTCACTTTAATTTCATGTCTAAGCATGAGTCTTTTACAGATCGAAGTACCTGGTGTTTGTCTTCCTTGGATAAATATATTTACTAATAAAGGATTTGGTGTTAAATTTATTGAGCTTCTCCAAGACAGACAGATCGCATATCCCATCAATCTGTGAGTAATTTTTCTAATCATCTTTCCACCCTGTTCGTGAAGTTCTGGGCACAGCTGCTATCAAAAAGCTTGTCTTGAATTTTTTTAAGAAATTTCAAGTGTT
This sequence comes from Areca catechu, assembly GCA_021397845.1. Taxonomy (NCBI): domain Eukaryota; kingdom Viridiplantae; phylum Streptophyta; class Magnoliopsida; order Arecales; family Arecaceae; genus Areca; species Areca catechu. Next base: position 41,599,971 of record CM038045.1, read on the forward strand.
GTTGTATCCCTACGTCAACCATATGGATTATGGTAAATAACTGTTGGCAGGCCAAATTTCAAGTGCTGTCTTTTGAATTATTAATATGTTTATTGTTTATATCCAGCTTCGTATCATTAAAAAGCCAAAAACCTGTATCGGAGTTGGTCCTTTATGTAGTGCACAGCAGGTGGTGCATTCTTCTGTCAAATCTTAATGTTCTTTGCTCTGATGCTTTACAAGAAAACCTCATTTACTTTTGTGCTGTGTTTAGATCTGTTACCATGTTCTTGGTCTTGTTCATGGAATCTGGACTCCTATACCTCAAGCTGTGAGTTATCTATATATGCATCTTCTATCAATTTTCGTTTGCCATTTCTGGTTTAATAAATTCTGGTTCTTGCCTAACAGATGAAAGATCAAAGTCTTCATACCACTGTGATACCATTTTTGTATGAAAGCATGTTCCATTTGGAAGTTCAGGTGATCTCTATGATACACCATAGTATTCTGTCTTGGAAGTTTGATTTATCTAGTAATGCCATCACGGTAGTATTCTGATGTTGATATTCCTTCGTTTATTCTCAAAGATTAGTCGCCATTCTTTGTTTCAATAACTCGAAATGTGGCAGATAAGAACAGAAGATGAAATGTGGCAGATAAGAACAGAAGATATGGACTTAATAGATGAAAGAGGTATTGCTGCTCGCTACAGTGGGAGAGGTGTAGTTTCTGGTAAGGTGGGACATGGAATGCACAGCAGCAGGAATTCAAAAGGAAAGTCATCGTGCTCGAACGGTACAGATATTGCTCCAAGGGTATATATTCATGCTCTTCTAATCATATGTCAATCTTTTGCAGTTGGTAACCTTATTTATGGGAGTCTGATAATCTTTTGAAAATACGGACTGCACACATTCCAATTATTGGTAGTGTTTTTATAGATTGGCTGGCTCGACGCAATAAGAGAATGGCAAGAAGAGTTTGTCGGTAACATGAGTTCTAGGGAGTTCGTGGATACTATCATGCGAGACCTATCAGGGAGCCGTATTTTCGTATTTACACCAAAAGGAGAGGTAAGTACGTACCTTCAAGGAATAATATATTCACAATGCTTATCATTTTTTGTAATATTATTCTCTTATTTCTTGCAGATAAAAAACCTACCAAAAGGAGCTGCTACTGTCATTGATCATGCTAATACGATTCACACTGAAATTGGCAACAAAATGGTGGCTGCAAAGGTACGTTCATTTCTAGATTGGCGGTCGAATATATATGAGCTAATACAATCAGATTTTTTTCTAATCCTTTTCCTTTGCAGGTCAATGGTAATCTTGTTTCACCCATGCACGTACTTGCTAATGCTGAAGTTGTAGAGATGATCGCATACAATGTTAGTATTTTTGATTTTTTTTTTTTTTCCCTCTAACAGACGTTATTTTTTTGTTCCTGAGTAGTTTGCTTCCAGTATCTGTCTGCATTATATTCAACATTCTAATACAGCTACATCAAATCACAAGCCATTGTTTTTTTGTGGTTGATTTCTGGAGTATTCTAAATATGGACTGGATGCCTTTGATAAATCAGAATAGTGATCACTTGAGCTGATTCATATTTAGACATCCACGTGATGATAACATGGATAAATCAATCTTCCAATCTACTAGATAGAGATATTGGATATGCTTTTTTAAATGATTAAAGGGAGACAGGGTTGAGCCGTCGAGCGAAAATTAGAGGTATGACTCGTGAAGAGGAGAACGAGGTTTGTGATCGGGAAACTTAACATCTGGTCCTTAGTTTGATTGCCAATATGCACTTAGTCCTTTCTATACATGTTTAGCATTTTGTAATCAGTCCCTGTTCCTGGTTAGGCCTCTTTTTCCACATAGTTTGGCTTGATGTAAGCACAGTTATATGTGCTTCCGTACATACTTGTTCTTGGACCGGGGATTAAATGTAACACGGCCAATGAAATGAATGGCTGGACATAAATATTCGATCAACAAGGATTGAAGCATAAACAGCCTCTTCTTGGTTGAAGATGTATAAATAGCCTTGACAGTATCAATAGGTACAAAGATGCAGTAATATTATTTTTGATATTTTATGGATCTAAATTTATAAAATTCAGGATAATAATTTATTTTATATATATATTTTTTTAATCATTCAATTTTAGCAAATGATTTTAATTTTTTTAAATTTTTTATTTAGCAACCGATTTTTTTTTTAATTTTTCAGAAATTTATTTTTAGCAACAGATTTTGCAACCGTTTTTTTTATTATTATTATTTTTCAAAAAACTTTTTTAGCAACCGATTTTTTTTTTAGCAATTGATTTTGCAACCGATTTTTTATGAAATTTTTTATAATTTTTTTTTTTTAGCAACTGATTTTGCAATCGATTTTTTTTATTTTTCAATTTTTTTTTTAGCAATTGATTTTGCAATCGATTTTTTTTAAATTTTTTAAAAAAATCTTTAGCAACCGATTTTGCAATCGATTTTTTTTTATTTTTCATAATTTTTTTTAACAACCCATTTTTTTATATTTTTTTCAGAATTTTTTTTTAGCAAGCGATTTTGCAATCGATTTTTTTTTTAAATATAAAAATAAATAAAATTCGGTTGCTAAAACGGTTGCTAAATTTTATAAACGAAAAAAATCGGTCACAAATTTTTGCAACCGACTAATTTCGGTTACAAAATCGATTTCAAATTAAATTTACAACCAATTTTTAATTATTAATAATTAAAAAATTGATTGCTAAATTTGATTTTTCAATGCATATGGCACCAACATATGCATTGATCAAAGATAAGAAATCTAGCATCCTTTTCTTCTCCATTTTGTTGTCTGCTTTTGCGATGACACTCACAATCTCTCTCTCATAGATAAATAATTATGGCTATCCAATCCAAGAAGATAACCTTGACATGCGATACACGGTGTGTCGCTGTTGATTGTCGTTTCTGATGGTGGTCATTGAGTGCTAAGGCTCTTGGGTCAACTCAAAAGTCCGTTCAATCAAAAAAATCCAAGTATGAAAATTTTAAATATCCTTTTCTAATGGTTGTTGAGAATTACGCGGTCCAGTCCAGCACTGGGTGGAAATGAAAGAGGACCAAGTGCCATATTTTTTTTTCATCACGAAAGTTCGTGGTAGCTTCCCATGGAAGGAACAACTATTTAGATGATTTTTGACATAAGTAAACGGTCATCAAACACAAACAGTCCTTTTTTTTTAAAAAAAAAAAGGGCTGGGGGGGGGAGTGTAAAGAGAAATATTTGTCTATAATCGATGAGATGATCGCATGCGAAAAAAAATAACAAAAATAAACGATCTGATCGACCATGTCTGCTAAATCTAATTCTATGACATATATATGTAACAGAACCGAATGGTTAAAAAAAATGTAGGATAGAAATGAACATGCTGATGTATGGAATAGTTTGTAAATAATACTAATGAAATGATCAATATAATGTTTGTAGAACATTGTTTTTGTTTTTAAATTTTGTTAGTTCCGTGTAAAAGGTTACTTCCAGCTGCTTGATTTTAGTCCACTTCTTGAAATGATCATATATTCATCATGATTTCTTTTTATTTTTCGTCGAGACAATATTGAAAGGGAGAAAGATTTGCAGTAAAATCAGAAATTGATTACTCGAGATGCAAATCCATGCGTATCACATACTCTTATAACAAGGATTACAGAATAAATCCATGTTTTATTCTGTAAATAAAACACATACTCTTATAACGAAGACGTTTACAAATAAATAGTTTATGGTGCCTTCCATGTTACGGATGCAGGAAAAGTGGCAGAGCAAGCGCCATATATATATATATATGTATGACTCGTACAATCCACGACGTAGGAGAAAGTAGGGGGGATATCTAAGACACGCCAAAGTAGTTTCAGCTAGCCATGAACTAGTCAAGCCAGTCATGGAATTTCTTTATCAACATGGGCATCACTAGTAGGCAAACTAGCATACACAGAGTCTCCGGCCATTATTGCAATCGTCTCTTCTCCATGGCCCTTCTTGCACTCATAGTAGAACACCGTGAACGCCGACAAAACGAAGAACGCCAGGGGCGTCTGCAGAGCGAATAGAACAAATTCTGCCACCACTTGATGGGTTGCTGCAGAGGCTGCAACCATTCTGTTGTAAGCTACATAAATCGCACATGCGATTACGTTATAGAGAAGAGTGATCAAAATCGCTTCCTTCTTCTTCGCTTTGATGAGCTTCATGGCACGCCCGATCGCGTCCACTCCGTAGCAACCTTCCTCTGCTACCGAGACCACCACACTTAATTGCAACACCGTGGCTAAATATATATCAAATATCAGTGCCAAGAGAAGTAGGACGATGTCCAAGATGATAAATTCAATCGAAACAGTCAACAGCAACGATGCAACAATCGCCAAGGTTAATAGTATAAGGAGATAGCCCAGGTTTATCAAGGCAGCATAGACTCGGGTGATCATAGGCCCCTTCAGTCCACGTTTAACCTTTGAGAGCAACTCTTTGAGTGTAAAGAACTCCCCGGAATACGTTGCGGTGATCGCATAAATCGTTGTGATTTGCAGCAGGGATTGGATGAAGAAGGCGGCCATGATGAAGATGATTTGGTCGGCGAACAGTTCTCCCAAGTCCTTCAGGATGGCGGCACGGAGGTTTGAGAACTCCGGGCTATCTGGCTTGTAATTTCTCGAGGTGACGTACTTGAGAATCAAATCAACGAGGAGAGGGCGGGTGGTGAGGAAGTCGCCCAAGAAGAGGAGGAAGGAGGAGAGGATGGAGACGAGGAGGATGGGAAGGATAAGCCTCACGTTTTTGGTGAGAGTAGCGAGGGCATCCTGTAGGATTTTGGAGATGCCAGTAGGCTTGGGAGGGTTGGCCGCCATGGGGGTGTAGCCCATCTTTGCCATGTTTGCTATCGGGAGAAAGCTCTGCTCTTGTTGTGGGTTTTTTGCCAAAGACTTGCGGGGAAGTTATTTTTATGGCGATGATCGACCTCCTGTTGCGTGGTTGTTATACTTGCCGGAAGAAAAGTCCCGGCCGGTGACTTGTTCCCAATAGTTGACCAGCTAGTTTTTTTAATTTGTTTTGGGTAAAAGATAAGGAACCGCGTCTGACGTGTATCTATAATCCAAAAAAAAATTAAATACATCGTTTTCCAGAATGTCTTCTAGTGTCACCAAATTATGGATCCTTGAAACATCAGCGTAGAAAATTTGTATCAGTAAAACTCTCGTACACGCTGGAGAACGCAAGTAGAACCAATTGGGAGTCTTCGATATTGATGAGCTTTCTGGTTGGAAATGTCTCTGCACCTATTTAATTCATCCCCACCCCAAGTAGTACGTAATTTATCCAGATTATTGATAATGTAACGATACTCCACTGCATCATTATATTTGGTACAATTTATCGGTGACAATCTATTTTATCTAGTAATTAAAATTATCTTCAAAAAAGCAATCTTGGATTATCTTTGAAAGGGATGATAATCCAGATTATCATCTTTCGGATAATCGAGATCATCTCTAAATTACTAAATTATTGTCCCTTCTTCCTTTTCTTTTAAAAATAATATAATATAATAATATATATATATATATATATATAATATTTTATAAATTTAATTTATAATTTATAATATAAAATATATCATACTATATTTAATGATATAATATATTATTTAATATATTTAAATGATATATTAAATATATTATCTATTTAATATATAAATTCTCATATTAAATTTATTTAATATAAAAATATTTTATATTTTTATATAAAAATATAAAATAAATTTTTAATATAAAATATATAAAATATATTTTATAAATAAAATATGGATTTGATTTAGGATTATTTTAAAATTTTAATTTTTATATTATGCAAGATTACGTGTATGTACCGAATAAATAATCCACCTTATCTATAATTAATATTGCTATCGATCTACGTTACTGGCAATCCATGTTATCTTTCAAGATTGCCTGGAAATACATTAAAAATGCAACCCGAAGATGATCTAAATGGTAGCAAAAAGATGTCTACCCTAGACATGCTTGGTGAAACATTTTATTAAAACCATTTTAATAAAAAAATCTCAAGAAAGAGAGTTATCTAATTAGTTGCGATTACAAAATTTGTGCCACGACAATATTTCTACTCTCGATGATTATTCATTCAAGTTCAAAATTCTTTGTAACACCCTCATTGCCATGGACTGTCCTGGAACGGACAGAATTATCACGAGGGCTTGGGTGCTAGCGTGAAGCTTTTGCAACTTTTATGTTGCGACTAGCAATGCCTTCTTATACAGAGATTATATCTCTCATTCAAAGATTTTTTTTATTTTTTATTTTTTATTTTTTTGGTCGATGAAGGGAGCTCATTGCCATCCGGCTCTTCCAAAGATACGAAACTGAAAATAATTTTTACATCTTTTCTAAAGCTTTACGCCATGCAATCTAGGAATGGCGGTTGAGTCGGATCGAATCATATCATAAACGGATTGGATCAGAAAAATCTGAACTTGAATCCAATCTATTTATTAAACAGATCAAGTTTTGAAACCGGAATATATTTCATTTAATAAATTGGTTACCCAACCTGACCCACCTACAATCCATTTAAAATTTAGTTAAAAATAATAATGAAGTGAATCAGACCTGTTCAAGCTCTTCGATCTCTAAAAAAGAATAATAGAAGGGTCGATGGCAAAACCAGTACTCTCGAAGTTGCCAGGCTACCGGATAGAAGGGTCAGCAGCGAAACTAGCACTCCATAAGCCACCAAGCTACCGTGACCCCGTGATGCTGTCGGTAGTGAACTCGAAGCCCCCGTCGCGGCAGTCATAGTTGCCCCGGATCTTCTAGCACTCGGGAAAGGCCCCCTGTTGCTAGGGATGGCGAGTCTCCTGCTACCGCCTTTGTTGCTGGCTCCTCATTACCGTCATATGAATCCTCATCTCGAACCCTAATGATAAGATCAAGATTACATACGACGGCATGGAGGAACGGGTGACCATGGCGGACAACGACGGTGATGAGGAGGTGGGAATGGCGGTGATCGCAGGTTTCAAACATGAAAAGAAGAATGCAATGATGTTGAGGTTCTTGGCAAGCATGAAAGGGATCATGGTGAGTGGAACCTATCCGTGGCCCTGAGGACTTTCTACATGAGATCCTTGGATCACGTGGATCGCGCGAAAGATCAAAAAAGTTTGTAAGTGGATTTTAAAATTTAAATTGGTTACTAAAATTTAAAAAACCATCTTATAAATGACAAAATAATGATATGCAGTAATTTACATTTAAAAAAGATAAACAAATTAAAGGGGTTACATATGTTAGAAAATTCAAATCCAAATTCGATCTATTTAATAAATGAATTAAATCGGTTAATCTTTTTATAATCCGAATCTATTTAAGTTCAATGCAAATCTATCGAAGATGGATCGAAGATGAATCAAGTTGATTGGCCAGGTCATATTTTACTACCTCCAATAGAACCTTTCTTGGTCAAAGATACAGAAACAATATGAATATGAAAATTATGGAAATAAAAAATATAGACAAGTTCCATTTTCACCTAAAGAAAGGGGCCTTGCTCAACAAGGGCAAGGATTTAAATTGGAGCACTTTCGGCGGTTCAAATAATGATGGCCCAGGATCAAGTGCATCCAGAGATCTGCCGAGGAAATAGATTAACTACTACTAATAATCTTAAGTTGGATACCCATGATAAAAAATACTAAACCAAGGCATACAAATATATTATATACTCAAATAAATATTTTGAGGACTAGATAATAGATTACTTCCTGTCATGAAGTCTAAATGAGATTTTTTTGGATACCCCATGATAAAAAATACTAAACCAAGGCATACAAATATATTATTGTTGTCACCTAGATCGCCGTGGCCGGTAGCTCTTATGTGGCCTAGGCGAGTGGGCTCCGTGCCAGCGTCACCCGGCTCGTTGGTCGGAGACGATCAAGGGAAACATAGTCGTAGTTGGGATGAAAGGGGCTTGGTACTGTGGTGGTCCTCCTGTGGGCCTCTCCGGTGAGGAGTAATCTTCCTCCTTATTGTCTCTCCGTTGGGCGATACCTGCAAAATAGGGAAGACCTGCGCCGGGGATTCCGGCAAAGACACTCTGACGATCAAGTCAGTTGGACGATCGAAGGAAATAAGGGACCTATGATATGGGGAGCTTGGGGGACTCTCTGCTGCTAGAGGGTGATAGATAATGTAAGAATGAAGAGAGTGTGTTGTCTCTCACTTACCTCTTCTTACCTCTTCCTGCTGCTCTTATATAGACGAGCGGCTCTTGGTGTTCAGAGAGGCACGTTCTTCTTGGTATAGGCCTGTGAGGCTTCTACAGGCATGGGAGGCTTAGATAAGTTGGTCAACCTTCTCCTTCCAGGATGAAGGGACACGTCTTCCTAATTGGTGTAAGTTATTTCCGGGGGCTTTAATATAGCCCTTCTTTGTAGGCGGTGTTGCAGAGCCTGCGATGGAGCCAATCAGACCATGACACGTGGGTTGAAACCAGGCAGACGTAGGCCCCCTGTGCGTACGGTTTGAGGTGCGTGGCGCGAGGCTTCTCCCGCACACGGTCCGAGGTGTATGGCAGCAATCGCGTGGACCGAGGTGCGGCATGCAGGGTCTCTCCCATGCATGCGGTTCTGGGTGCCGGAGCAGGCGGATATGAGATGCGTCCTGGGGGTGGAGTCGGACCGAGCGAGGGTGGAGCAGAGGCATGCCGTACTGGCGCGTGGGCGCACCGGGCGGAGCCGGAGTCGACCGGGTGTTCTGGACTGGGCACGGAGGTGAGCCGGGCGCCTCAGCGGGCAGAGCCGGAGTGGACCGGCGCGGGCGTGCCGTGGACATGTGCTGGCATGAGCTTGGCACGGGTGGAGCCGAGGTGCCGACCTTGGCGGCGGACTCGGGAGTCGGAGCGGACCGGTGCGGGCATCCCGTTGGACTGGGCCGGACCGGATGGAGGACCGCCGAACTGGCGAGGGCCGAAGCCGAGGTGCCGCATGGAGCAGGGGCATTCCCAGACGTAGAGACGAGGTGGTGCGGTCCCCTGCGGGTGACCGGGCGCCGGAGCGGGCGGAGCCAGAGTGGACCGGCACGGGCGTGCCGTGGATGTGTGCTGGCATGAGCTTGGCACGGGCGGAGCCGAGGTGTCGACCTTGGCGGCGGACCCGGGAGTCGGAGCGGACCGGCGCGAGAGTCCCGCCGGACTGGGCCAGACCGGACGGAGGACTGCTAGGCCGAGCCGGGCCGGACGGAGGATCGGCGAACTTGCGGGGGCCGAAGCCGAGGTGGACTGGGCGCCACCGCTGCTGTGCGGGCGAGGGAGCGCCGGACTGGGAGACGTTGGAGCCGAGGTGGACCGGTGCCACCGCTGCTGGCGGATCTGGACACCGGGAAGGCTGATGCCGAGGCAGACCGGTGCAGGGGCAGGTGGCACCGAGGTGCACCGGCGCTGGGGCATGCCCTGGCACGGTCGCGGAGCTGCGGGCACGCGGGTGTGGCCAGGCCGAGCTGGGAGTCAAACCGGGAGGACCGGACCGGGGCACCGATCGCCGGACTCGAGCGGGGCAGGACCGGAGCTGCGAGCGGAGGCGGTGCCGAGGTGGGTTTCCCACGGGCGGAAGCAAAGCTGGGTGAACCGAACTTGAACGGTCGCAAGCGTGGGCGGAGCTGAGTGGAGAGCCGCTCACCAAACCTCGGGCGGGCGGTGCCCAGATTCCACTGAGACAGAAAGAGCAAGACCCCCCATCACGGAGAGCGTGCACCCATGTCACGTTCTCCGTCTCCCTCAATGGAGGGGTCTACTGACGAAGTCATCAAGCGCACAACGGAAAAGCGCCTGGAGGAATATGAGAGCAAGCTGGCGGAGTTCTCCCACCGATTTTGCCAACATGCAAGGCTCAACTAGCAAGCCAGCGGGCTACGACGCCCGTCCACCATTTTTCAAAGAAATCCAAGCGGAGCCGATCTCACATCGGTTCTGGATGCTGCAGGTGGATCCCTACGATGGGACCACTGACCCCATGGACCATCTCGAAAGCTACTAGACCCTCATGAGGGTCCAGGGGGCCATCGATGCTCTTCTCTGCGTCGCCTTTCCTGCCACCCTCCGGAAAGCAGCCCGGGTGTGGTTCACCCGCTTGGAGCTGGAGAGCATCAACTCTTTCGTCTAGTTAGGACAGAAATTTGTGGCCCACTTCGACACTTGTAGGAAGTTGCCATGAGAGGCAGACAGCCTCTTCTCCATCCCGCAGCAGGATCGCGAGCCCCTGCGAGACTACGTGGCCCGCTTCAAGACTGCCGCGCTGGAGATTTATAACCTTAATGAGCTAGTTGCCATGCTGGCACTGAAGCGAGGGCTCAGGACTTCCCGCTTGACCTACTTGCTCAACAAGAAGCCCCCCAAGACTTACTCCGAGCTCCTTCTCTGAGCCCAAAAGTACATCCGCGCCGAGGAGGCAGACCGTACGAGATGGGAGCTCGACGGGAAGCCACTAAAGAGGCCAACCCCCACCGAGATGCCCGGGACCCGGAAGCCAGAACCCCAAGTCCCGAACTCCCGGAGGGACCGGCCAAGACCGAGAGGGGCTCCCGTTCCTGAGGAGAATCACACCCCTCTCCTTGCCCCGAGGACAAAAATTCTCATGGAGATCGAAGGCGAGGACTACTTGAGGCACCCGCTTCCGATGAAGTCCTCCACTGGCCATGATAAATCGAAGTACTGTCGCTTTCACCGCGACCACGATCACAACACCGAGGAATGCTGCAACCTCAAATGAAAAATTGAAGAACTCATCAAGAAGGGCTACCTCAAAAGTTTTGTGGGGGGCAGACCACAAGTGGAATCCTAGGTGCTCATCGCTCTTCAACCAACTTCAACTATTGATAATCGTCCTGCCGAAAAGCCGGTGGGCATGATTTCCTGGGGCGCTGCGCGTACGCCCAAAAGCCCGGGGGGCAGGGGATCCTGAGAATGTACTCTCCTTCATGAGGAAAGGAGAAAGCGGGGGAAAAATGTAAATAATGTTGCCGTGGTCATCGAGATGACAATCGCGAAGCATCCTGTAAAAATGCATCATGGTCAATAATGGAAGCTCCGCAGATGTGCTTTCTTATGATGCCCTCTCCAAGAGCGCTGCTATGATGACTTTCACGGTCGACAGGCTTCCTTCAGCCTGCAACGTGATCTTGGGATCGGCTCGGGCCCAACTTTCTCGATGCCGACCTCAGCAAAACTCACTGGCAACGAGCAGCCCGGTACTACAACGCCCGAGTTAGGCCAAGAGCCTTCAAACCCGGGGACTTGGTGCTGCGGCGGGCAGAGGCGTATCAGCCCCGGGAATATGGCAAGCTCCCACCAAACTGGGAAGGCCCCTAGAAAGTGGCAGAAGCCCCCTCACAAGGGGCCTATTATCTCGAAGATCTCAATGGCGTCATGCTCCCTCGAACATGGGATGCCTGCAATCTGCGAAGATACCATCAATGATGTAATATTTCTTATCAATAATAATGATAATGACTTTTCCTTGCACGAGTATCTATCTGTCTTGCAGGGAAGCACCAGCAACGTCTTCGAGCCCAGCTCCAAGACGCCGATCCAAGACCGGAGCTCAGATCTCCGAGCCCAGCTCCGAGACGTCAAGGAAACTTCGAGCCATGCCGCTCTCAATCAACAACATCCCCGAGCCTAGCTCCAGGATGCCAGCCCAAGACCAGAGCTTAGACCTTCGGCCAAGGGATCTTCGAGCCAAGCTGCTCTCAATCTCAAATGTTAACGAGCCCAGCTCCGAGATGTCAAGGGATCTTCGAGCCATGCCGCTCTCAATCAACAACGTCCCCGAGCCTAGCTCCAGGATGCCAGCCCAAGACCGGAGCTCAGCCCTCTAGCCAAGGGATCTTTGAGCCAAGCTGCTCTCAATCTCAAACATCTCCGAGCCCAGCTCTGGGACGTCAAGGGATCTTCGAGCCATGCCGCTCTCAATCAACAACGTCCCCGAGCCTAGCTCCAGGATGCCAGCCCAAGACCGGAGCTCAGACCTCCGGTCAAGGGATCTTTGAGCCAAGCCGTTCTCAATCTCAAACGTCTCCGAGCCCAGCTCCGAGATGCCAAGGGATCTTGGAGCCAACTAGCTCCTATCAACGCCTCGAGCCTAGCTCCAAGGCGCCAAAGACCTGAGCTAAGCTCTCAGGCAACCCTTGGACCGGGGTCCAGCCCCCCAGCCAAGAAGGCCTCGAGCCTACCTCCAAGGCAACCAAATCCTGTGACCCTCTTCTCTGATCTCCCCACTCACCAAAAAAAAAAACAAGAAGAAGAGAGGGGAAGGAAAGAAAGAGAATAAGAGGGAAATGTAGCAACAAAACTTTCATTTCATCATCCAAGACCGGAGCTCAGATCTCTAGCCAATGGACCTTCGAGCCACGATGCTCTCAGTCATCAACGTCCCCGAGCCCAGCTCCAGGACGCTAACCCAAGACCGGAGCTCAGATCTCTGGCCAAGGGACCTTCGAGCCACGCTGCTCTCAATCATCAGCCATCTTCGAGCCCAGCTCCAAGATGCTAACCCAAGACCGGAGCTCAGATCTTTGGCCAAGGGACCTTCGAGCCACGCTGCTCTCAATCATCAGCCGTCTTCGAGCCCAGCTCCGAGATGCCAACCCAAGACTGGAGCTCGGATCTCCGGCCAAGGGACCTTCGAGCCACGCTGCTCTCAATCATCAACCATCTTCGAGTCCATCTTCGAGACACCAATCCAAGACCTGAGACCAGTCCTCAGGCACCTTGGACCGGGGCCCAGCTCTCCGGCCAAGGAATTACCGAGCTCAGCTGCTCACAACTACCAGAACTTTGCGCCCGACTTGCCGACACCAAAGCCTGGTAACTCAGCCCAGGGCAAGGTGAGACCCTCTTCTCTGATCTCCCCACTCACCAAAAAAAAAAACAAAGAAAGAAAAAGAGAAGAGAAAGAGAAGAGAGAAAGGGAAGTGAAAGAAGGAGGAAAAAGAGGGAAGAGCCAAGCGGGAGACAGGTTGCATCTTACTTTGGTTCCCTCTTTGCAATTCGGGATGTGACAATTATCTTCCATCATCGTTGTAATCAAAACTTGCATCTTACTTTGGTTCCCTCTTTGCAATTTCTTGCCTTTTGTTATTTTCCATTTTTCATCAATAAATTGCGGGAGGCTCCTTGCTTCCTCCGTTTCCAATAAAAAAATATATATAAAGGTACAGGGCCAGTTGATAAAAGATAACTTTACTCGACACCGTATGTAATAAAATGTACTATGATAGCATTTTTATCGAGCAAAAAAATGTATTACAACAGTATAAATCACCTCATAATCCAAGAAAAAAAAATAGTGAGAAGAAAATTCAACTCATGCTTATTTACTTTTCCTTCATTCCCTACTTCAATAATTCTTTGGGTGGTAATATAATTCCCTAAAACTTTGATAAAACTGCATTATGTGGCAAATTCTTGTGTCTATTGGTGGTGCTAAATGGAGGGAGGACAGTGTTGCAGGAATTTCAGAGTAGACCACTAAATAAGGGGTGATCCATATGGATATTTTGCACTTCTTTCTCGTTACCTGGTTAAGCTGCTTGGCTCATGTGAATGTCATCGACTAAACCTCTGATTCATCCTAAAATTTAGCTAAACTGGTTGCTTATTAGTTGACTGTAAACGGGATAGAAATTATGTGATGGAGATCTAATGATTTCATGATTTATTGGCAAGAATGATTTAAAAATGACTGCTCGTTTGGTACCATCGTATGTTGAATGCTCGCCTCCTACTTCTGGGGAGGAGAGAATATTTACTTGTAACTTGAGCCTTAATTGAAAAGTGAAAGCTTGTTAAGCTCACTTTGGCTATTAAGCAGGGACTGCCATATTTCCTGTTTGAGGTTAATTAGCATCCTCTCAGAAAAGGTGCACCGAACTGCAGCATTCTCACTTGGATGCATTTTGATCTGAAAGTATCATGATGCATTTGAGCATTATGTCAGAAATTTGTTAGCTAGAACTGGGGAGTATTTTAGGAGCTCAAGGATTTCAAAATCACCCCCGATCAATAAAAAGCTAAAACATACACATTTTCAACGTCTTACAAGATGGGCAAAGACCAACCGTGAGGGGTCGAAAAGGGCTAGAAAATGAAACCATGGCATAAAATAAAACATGGCCTGAGGATGTAAAAGTCACCTCTCGCGGCTGACAGACTACACGAGTCATGAAATTAACAAGTCTTCCGACCACTAAATGGTAGCATAGTCGGTGAGTGCTCGTAGTCACGTCTTTCCGATCGCGAATTCGAGACATGATCCATACGGTGACTCGATTAAATTTCAAAATTTTTTCTGGGATCATTCACCTTTGAATGAGGACAGCTACAGCGGGAATTTTCCTCCCCCATCCCCCTCTTTTTTTTTTTTTGAAAAAAAGTCTTCGCCTGATCAATGGAAATCTAAAACGTACACATTCTCAACGTTATATAAGGTGGGCCAAGACTGACCGTGAATACCGGAATTAAGATTTTTTTATTCTCTGCCAAAATTTACGTCGTCTCAGACTTGACCCATCAAAGTTTAAACTTCGCGATTCTTGATATTCTTTATGATGGATTGTAGATTCTAGCAAATAAAACTAATTCCAAAAGTCAGAAGGGAATTCTATCGTCTTTATATTTCGCTTGCCCTTCCTCTGTTCAAATAGATAAATAAATAAATAAAACAAATGAAAGCCCTTGATTTGTTTTACTTTCTCACCACGTATACCAACCATTTTTTGAGTCTTTCAATGAGGTGGAATTTCAGAGGAACCAAGCTAACAATGCCAATTAAACAACTTAATTTCAGACATAAACACTAAATTGGCCGGCAACGAATTAACAATAGTAAATAAAAAAAATTCCTATATATTTCAAAACAAGTGGATTCATTATCCAATCTCTTTGCAATTCATTGACAGTCTCGGTTCCCTTCTCTTCTCTGATAACTGAAGCTAGGTGAGTAACAAAGAAGGAATCTTTGAACTCAGAAACTCAGATAGACCTTCCTTTCTTAAATTTCATCGTAGCATGAAATTATACAAACTCACCACCACTCTTGCTAGATACTACAAAATTAATCAAATACCTTGACGTAGACACCTATAGTTTGTGTTAGAGTTTCTGCACTCGTAGTAAAATACGGTGTACACAAGATATGTAACAAACTTCGTCGCAAGAAGAACCGGGCCAGCAACAATGAACGTCAAGATACCCCAATTACCACCCTTCTCGAACCCAAGCAACACGAACGGTGCTTGTTCTACTGCTGCCATAACAATTGTCAGGATAAATCCTCGAAGCATCCTCCCTTCAACTAGCTCCTGAGCCCGCTTGAGTGCATGCATCCCTTCACAGTCCTCTTCGACGACCGAAACTACTACGCTCAGCTTGCAAGCAATCTCAGAATGAGCAAACAAGACCGGACCCAAGCATGACATCAAAGCAACCGAGCCTGAAACCATCAAAGCCTCCAGAAACAAGCCCCTTGTTGCCCCTGCGAAGGCTCTAAGCAACAAAAGAAGGGAAGCCGACGCGGTGGCAAAGAGCTCGATATACATCAAAGTGATCGCAGGCCTCCGCCATGTCTGCCGCATTCTTAAGAATAGTTCCCCGAGACACAGGTTGTTCCCGACGTAAGCAAAAGTCGATAAGTAGGCCATTACTAACACTGAGAACCTCGAGCCGATGAAGCTAATGGGTTCGACTGCCATTGCTTTGCTATCAGCTGAGGGTGAGGGATTGAGCTTGGAGAGTAGAAGGACGGAGTTGCATGAGATGAGCACTAGGACGGTGGCTGAGACGTTGGAGTTACTTCCATTTCTCTGGGCTCCTTCGAGGGGTTGATGGAGCCGGTGAATGCCTAAGGACTCCATGGTTGCGGTCTCGGAGATCGTTGGCTCTTTTTGGCTGCGACAGTTCCACGTTGGTAGTTGAGGTGGTGGGCTTGGACGGCAGAGAGTTCTTATTTATTATTAATTTTTATTTTCGTATTCTTTGACCGATAACTTGGTCCGCTCCGGCCGTGTGGTTATTTTGAACGTTTCCTAGTCACGACGTACGGTTCGGGATGGGCTGAATTTTTTTTTTTTAAATTAAGAAAAGGGACAGGGAATAAATTAAACCGGAGCAGTTATCCTACATGTTCCCATCCTATTAAAAATATTTAATTTAAGGTACCGGACTTCCATGATATTCTTTCGTTCAAGGATGAATATATTAATCCAACATCATTAAAATTTTAGTTGATTAGAACGGAAAAGAAAAAACATCAGAAAATAAACCTTAAATTTAATCAAGTCTTTCTCGAAATCTCGTCTTGAATTCATGGTTTGTTGGATCGGGATGACCTTTAGTGATGGACCCGGATCCAACGCCCAGTCGAAGCAGCCAAATAAAATGGAAAAGCATGCAATACACACGCATTCATGCATGCTGTTTTTGGATCGGTTTGCTCATCAGCTCAGCGATAGACCTGGTCCAACCAATAATTATTATGACAATAGTTTCTAAGACGACACCTCAGCTAATCTTGACCATCCTGGAGATGATTAATCAGCATCAAGAATACGGCAAGGATCTCAGCCTTCCTCACCACAAGATTCGGTAGAGCAGATACAGGTTGGAAAACCCCCTCATACCTAGATGACTGATTAAGCGAGCTAACATATCACCAAGTTACCATAGTCTCCTTCGGTTGAGCATTCTCGAAGGCCTGTTCTGCCCTTTAACTTTAGCAGCAGAAGCAAGTGCAACGGAGAACTTACAGGGGATTTTATCTTCGAAAGAATTGCTTCCTTCTCTTTCTCCTTCTCCTTCTAGTCGAGCTAAGAATAATATTTTACAAGCCCAATCCGCAATGGCAAACAATAACCCAATAGAGGTAGAAAAACTTAAAAATCCAAGAAAATAGGAACACTAAACATGAAAAACCCTTCGAAAGAAGGAAAAACTATGGGGCTTCAAGTAAGAATCCATTAATCAATGATACAAAGAAAACAAATTGATCCACCACAATAAGATAATGCAAGAGTTTTAAAAAAAACTTTTACAAAAAAAAGCATCAACAAGCTTTCGACTTACAAAGTTTGTGGACTCATCCTTAAAGAAAGAAATCTTCAATTTTCTCATAGTACCAAAATATTCTTGTAGATCAAATTAGCGAAGAAAATCAAGCACTTATATCTTGAACTTCAATCCAAGAACTTTGTATGAAAAATCCTTAAAGTGTGTAGAAATTCAAAGCCCTACTTGTCTTTTTTTCTTTTTTTTTTTAATCTCTTTTTCTTGTTATATAGGCTGCCACTAAAAAATGTATACCATATTAACAACTAAGGCCCATGCCCAACACCTATTAGTATAGTGTGGGCCGCATGTGCTAGCCCAAAATAGAAACAGTAAGCCCAACACGATCTTTCCATGGCAAACAACTTGAAGGGAAGCAGGTAACACTTCACAGCCAGTTGAAATTTGAATCCTGTATGAAGTTGGGAAACTACCGTGGCAATCAATTGTGCTTGCTTAGATATTCACCATGAGTGCCTTGTTTCTTCTCTTTGTGGACGGTGAGTGTGAGCTTGATAATGGGAGAAGTGAATATCCATGGTCAGTAAATAAAAAAAAATTTACCATTCCTTAAAACCCATATGAATATTCATGGTCAGTAAAAACATTAATTTTGCAACAATTCCTTAAAATCCGTCTGACACAATAAACCTCTCTCAATATACGTCAGGATCGGATAGCAAGCAAAATAATCAGCCATCATGATGATAGTCATTTTATACTTGTGGCAGAAAACAGCAGCAGATATCCATGAATGAGTAATTTACAGGTCACAATATTATTTGCTGTATTCCTTTTTAACCTTTTACTTTTTCATGGAATTTTATAGGATTTTGCTAAGGTGCTCCAAAGCCCTTTTTAATTCTTTTACTGATATGGCAACTACTGACATGACCTCAATGACTTTTCGGATTATTGTAAGCACCACCAATTGTGACAGACTTGATTCCCTGACTCGGAGCAACCATACTGCTGACTAGGGCAAGGGGGTCGTTACCGAGTAGCTGCTTGCACCAGAAGGACCAGTAGTGAGGCCCATCACTAGCTGGCCAATCCCAGATCGACTAGCAGCATCAATGCCAAGTAGCAATGACCCTCCGAGTCCGCCTAGTATGGCACTCATGCATGTATACCCTCTGGCCTCCTACCTGGAATTCATTAGCTAGTGGGGCAGACCAAGATAGTGTATCCAAACACACAGCTAAGTCCCTTCTTCTACTCAATGTCCATGGTGTCACTACAACAAAACGAAGATTTCCCAGCCCATTTTTCTTGATGCTAGGACGGTGCATCGGGAAGCTCCGTCACCATGCCGACGCATTTGAAAAATGTCGGTAAAAACAGAGGTTAATGACGCTTTAAAGTGTCGACAGGTTCACCCATTTCTTATCCAGCTCGAACCCTAATCTCATTCTTTCCGCCGCCACTCCTCCGTTTCGGCCTCCTCCTGAGCACCCTCCTCCTTCATCTCCTCCGATACCTCACCATCACGTCATCGCCGTCCCGCGCATCGTTGCCGTCCCGTCGTCGCCGTCCGAGCTAGGATCCAAACTTGTTGGTACGTGCGGCGTTTTGGCCTCCTCCTTCATCTCCTCCCGTTCCTCGCCGTCCCGTCGTCGCCGTCCTGCGCATCGTCGCCATCCCGTCATCGCCATCTTGCGCGTCGTCGCCATCCCAGCTAGGATCCAAACTTGTTGGTAGGTGCGGGTTAAGGGATTAATGTTATTTTGGTATTAGGATTTTGTTTCAAATCTAGCTCATTTACTTATATATTTGGTTTTAGCTTTAGCTTTTCTATTGGTTGAAGTTTGAATTTAATGATTAAGCATGATATTTTGTGTGGATAAAAACTTTAGCTCATCCCTAATTCATGGAGTACTCGTCAATTTGGTTGCCAGTTCTCGTGAAATGTAGAACTGTCGTGGTTCGAGCATGGCAGAAAATTGATATTAAAAATGTTTCGACACCCGGAAAACAAGTAGGCAAATTGATGGATGCACCGAAGTATTAAGTCTTAACAAAAACATTGAATCATTTTTTTAAAAAAAAATCCAGTCACTTAGTATGATTTCTTTGAATTGTTGGCCTACTTTTCTTAATGTGCATGACCATTGTCCTGATGCATCCTTAGATTATTTTATGTTATCTGGTGGCATCTGAAATGTACCGAGGTTGGATTAACTATTTTTCTGCTAATAGTTAGTATTTAATTTTATAAGCTTAATCATAGGAGATAGGACCTAATTGAAAATTATTCTATGCATAATTACGATAATATATAGCTGTAATCATGGTTGCCGTCATGTTTTCATCCGGTATCCAGAGAAGGAAGATATGCTAAAGATTACTTATTGGATATAAAGACAGGCCATATATCTCATCTTGTTTGCTTAACAAAATTGATGCCACCTTGCTGTAGGAGATAAGACCTAATTGAAAATTATTCTATGCATAATTATGATAATATATATATAGCTATAATCATGGTTGGTTGCAGTCATGTTTTCATCCGGTATCCAGAGAAGGAAGATATGCTAAAGATTAGTTATTGGATATAGAGACAGGCAATATATCTCGTCTTGTTTGCTTGACGAAATTGATGCCACCTTGCTGTACTCCATGATAATTAGAATAGGAAAGACCCAAGATGGTCTCCTGGATAATGCTATCTACTTTATTTATTTGGTTGGAATATAATATTTAACTAATTTGGAGATGCTTATCAGGGGTTATGGGAATTGAATAGGTTATCACCGGGTAGAGTGGGAGTTATGGGAATATAATATTTAATTAATTTGGAGATCTTCTACTTAATTTATTTATGTAGTTGGACTACGTAAAATCGATTGAAGGGATCTTGATACGGAGAGATGGCTGGTTGTCGGGAGTGAGTCTCGCTAAGCGAGGGCAAGATGTCGAGAGGGTATCAGATATCGATTCCAGATTCATCCAATCGAACGAAAATTCAAATTATGACCAATTTAAAATTCGATAGTCATGAAAGTCGGACGTGGCTATGAAACCTTTTGAAGCTTACTGATGATGAAGGAGGTACCCGATCACTCAATGGGAATCGATACCAAAGCTAGTGGTATAGCGGGCATCTCAAGACCGTGAATGAGTAATCACCATAACAACTAGAAGGAATAGCATGACAAAATTGTTATACTGTTATAATGGAATTTTATCTTATATAAATTTCCATTTCCTTAAAATATCATATATTATTTTTTTGGCAGATGTCATCAATTGATTCAAAGGATGAAAAATAGTAATACTAAAAAGCTTATTTTTCTCTCTAGAAAATAAAACCAGAACATGAAAGCAATTATTCAAGTGCTTTATGATTAATGATAGTAGCTAATTGCTAGTAATTTGATTATATGATGAATACTAAATACTAATAATGTTATCATGTTTATTTATTAATGTTGAAGTCACAACTTGTCATAATTAACTCATCTCAGTTTTTGAATTGACTCACCTGTTTTTTCCCTTCTGCATCTAGCATGATCTTGTGCCCCTAGGTTTGAACCATATAAATACTTATCAACTAGTGTATCATGCATTACTTCTATTTTAAGTTTATTTGGGTTTAATAACCTAATGATTCTTCTAATGTATCATTACGTATAATTTTAACTCAGTATCCACTTACCAATCCTATTAATATATATATATATAATAAAGATAAAACAGGACATGGTATGCCAAGATTATAAATAATAAATCAAATTTAACTTCAAATATTTCATCATAATTACAACAAACTTAGAAATTTATGATATATGAAAATCTTGACTAATCAAAGATCAAACTAAGCCAAAACCCAACACTCCTATATATAATTGCACAAATTATGGTAACCATCCAAATTTAGAAAAACCTAATCTAAATAAATTTTTCCAGATAGATTCATGCAAATTGATGGTGCATGTTAGATTTTGCTACTATTATATATTTTAGGGAGAACCAATGATAAGCACCCCACCATCGAGATGTCATAGAGCATAATAGGATATAAGTTCTAGATTACAACCCTATCATGCATCTTAATAATTTCATAAATTGCATCAATCATCTCTTGGCCTAATAGCATAGAGCTTTTGTTTGATGCTAGGGTTGGGCCACTGGCATTATTAAATTTTTTTAAAAGACTCTTTTATCTTTTTGATTCATGCATTATTTGTGTCCTCGTGGCATCACTTGCATACGGTGTATCTCTACCATTCGTACTTTTGTTTGGATGGTCGTTTGGATGAGAATAAGCTTAGAAATATAAGAATAAGGCTTTTCTAATTTCACTAAAAAAAATTGGCCACAAAGGTAGATGAAAAGGCAACCAGCCTATGGTAGGCATTGTCCACAACTCCAATGTACCTCCACAAGCCTCCATAGTAGGTGCATCTTTGTTTCAGGTGATCAACAACCATGAGCAAAAGGGTTAGAGTGTGATCAGATGACTCTTGCCAGTGCATAATATGAAGCCTATTCTATCAAAGTGGGCATTAAGCTAAATGTCAACATTATCATGAGAAGTGTCAACATGAGTATAGGTAATTCTTGGAGTTGTATTTTAGCACTTAATTAGAAAATTAAATGTAGGGGGAAATGTCTGGAGTCCATGAATGCTTTAATGACATGCACTACTTGATATAAATTGTACATTTATGCTATTCTTTATCTATGTCTTACATATGGTTACAAGAAAGTATATTTTTTTGTGCTTCACACATGTTGTTCATCTATTCATGGTTGCATAATTTTTTCATCTACATTTCAGTAGTATAAGAAAACATGTTATGCATGAAGGCCATTGTCTTGTGTAATGTATACTTTTTAGATTCTTGATCACAGTATTGTAAAATAAACTGATTTTTTCATGAAGATACCTTAGGAGAACAATGAAAAGATTGGTAACATTATACACTCAGAATTCTATCTGGTATTTATCATTAGTATTTGCTTATTTGCTTTCCTTTCAAACATTCGTTATTAAAATATACTAGTGCTTTATAATTTTTTCAAAACTTGCATTGCATAGAAACATAGATCCATCAATTGATTAATGTACATGTTCTATAGCATCCGTATATTTATTTTATTTTTATACAGATGGGAGAATTATATATAGTGGTCAATTGATTGTCCAGTTTGAATAGTTTGAGAATTGCAAATAATTTTATAGGTACTTACAGTAATCAAGTGGTACGGATAAAGTTCAGACAATATTTTTTTAGTTCTCCTCATACATCTTTAGTCATGTGGGGAGAACTAAAAGAAAATACTATCAAAATTTTTTCGGAACTTTATTGCGTATTGTTTGATTACTATAAATGACCTATATAATTAATGCAATTCTTGAATATGATAGGACCTATCTTTATCTATTAGTTGGTGATATAATATATTTATTAGTTAACTTAGTTATTTTTCACATAATTTTTAAAAAATTACTTTGTGCATAATTAACCATTATCTAATCCTGGATCCAGTAATATGCAAGAGAATACTGTAGGAGATGATGATATAACAGGTTTGATCATAGATGCTTTTTGACATGGTTTCAGAATTTGGAGTTTCAACTAATACACATGAAACAACTGGAATATGTAAAGGTTCTACATTCATTGAACGACATATATCGAGGAGCACATGAAACTTCAACTTCTGAGTCAGCTCGGTATCATAATTTAATGAAAGAGCATGAACATTATATCCGGCTATTTAAAATTTTCTAAATCTCTTTTCTTATACATTTATTCCATATAAAATATATGAATGGATGTTCGGAAGAGTTTTACCATACTTCTCAGGTTATCAAAGGATGCATTTCCAGAAGGCAATGGTTTACCATCCTCTTATTATGAGTAAAGAAGTTATCAACAATCTAGATCTTGGATATCAAAAGATTCAGAATTGTCCGAAAGACTGCATGTTATATCATCTTGAAAATGCTGATCGAGAGTCATGCAATGTATGCGGATCTTACGATGTACAACTCATGAAGAGATGGATGACGTAGTGAATGGAACAGATATACTGCAGCATACAAGAAATCGACAAAGGTATTGCATTACTTTCCTCTTATTCTGATTGAGAGGCTATATTCATCATCAAAATAGCTTCATTAATAAGATGGCATGATGAAGGGCGTACGAAGGATGGAATGTTGAAACATCTAGTAATAATTTAGCATGGAAAGTATTTGATGCTAGGCATTCTGATTTTACCTCTGATATTCATAACGTTCGGTTGGGTTTAGCTTCAGATGGCTTCAATCCTTTTCGGACTTTAAATTCTACATATAGCACTTGCCATTATTCTAATACCATATAATTTACCACCATGGTTGTACATGAAACAATCCTCACTTATCTTGTCAATGGTTATTCCAGGTGATAAGGGTCCAGGAAATGATATTGATATTTTTCTACAACCTTTAATAGAGGAATTAAAATAGTTGTGGGAAGGTGTCGATGCAATTGATACTTTCAATGGTAAAACATTTAAATTATGGGTAGCTTTGTTATGAACTATTAATAATTTTTCAGTATATGCCAATTTATCTGGCTGGAGTACAAAGGGATGGGTTGCATGCATTTGTTGTGCAGATTCGACACATTCAATTTGGTTAAAACATGAAAAAAAATTCGTCGATGGTTAAAACCAAATCATCCATTTCATTTTTAGAAAGATTAATTTGATGGTACCATAAAAATAGGTAGTGTACCTATTCCACCTTTTGGAACTAATGTTCGTAGACAAATGGATTCCATTAATTACGTATATGGTAAATTCTCAAAGTCTTCTAAAAGAGGAAGGAATGATCAAAAAGGATTGGCAGAAGAAGTGACTACTGGTATTATGGATGCACAGTTTTCGAAGATCCTGATAATTTTTTGAAAATAAAATGAGGAAGACGTATAAGTAGCATTTATAAATCCTAGTAAACATTTATGAAGAAAAGAAGTATCTTCTTTGACTTACCTTATTGGGAACATAATCTTATTCGGCATAATCTTGATGTCATGCATATAGAAAGAATGTTTTGATAATCTATTTGGAACATTGTTGAATCTTGATGGAAAGATCAAAGATAACATGAAGGCATGACTGGATTTACAAGAATTGGATATCCGATAGGAGCTTCACCGAAAATGCTTGCTAATGATAGAATTTATTTACCTCCTACATCTTATACAATGTCTGCTTAGAAAAAGATATTTTTTTACAGTATTGAAATTATTAAGTACCTGATGAATATGCATCAAATATTTCAAGGTGCGTACATCTTAAAGACCAAAAAATTTATAATCTCAAAAGTCATGATGGTCACATATTGATGCAAGATATCTTTTCAATAGCCTCGGAGCCTAGAGACATGGCTCACCGAATGGCTTTTCCCTCGAACGAGCTCATGCCAGTAGAAGGAAGAGAAAAGAAAACAAAGAAGAAGACCTAGCAGAAGGCAAGGGCCATCGAGCATGACCCCACTCGAGAAACCCTACGAAGGACTTAGCGAAAGATGAACGAGGGCAAAGAGCAAAGGAAGACCAACATGATGTAGAAGAAGGCCCTTGGGGGTAACCTATTCTCCTTCCCTCTCCTCTTTGCAACTTGGCATAGGGAAAACCCCTTCAATGGAGGTGGAGAACCCTCTTAAGCCAGGCCCAATGTTCGGGTTTAACCCTCACCCAATGTGTCCTATGGAGATTTGGATGCGTGGCAAGCACCCACTCAAAAATATCCCATCGCCTCAAACCCTTCTCGCGTGCATTTACTCTCTGTTCCAGAAAGTATGAACAAATCATTTCAAACCATCATTATTAAAGCTACATGGCGACTCCTCAGTTGTTAGAAGAAGATGTGTAAGCTACCTGATGCTCTAAGAATTAGTTGCAGTCCTTTGGCACACCACATATAGCTTTTTCTCTCCCATGATTGGAACACCGGCCAGGACAATTGGCAACATTCCACCTAGGAGTTTGGCTGATAATTAGATTGCACCTAGATTGGTCTAGTCCCTGAGGCAATCGAGTTGGATACTCCCTTCACCCAAAACAGGAGTGTAGAGTTTCCTAGTCTTGGAATTGGGGGACATCTGATGTGGCAACTATTGACATAGCCTAGGTGACTTCCCAGGCCAGCGCAAGCACCATCGATTACGGCGGACTTGATTCCCTGACTTGGAGTAAACATGCCACTGACTAGGGCAAAGGGGACGTCGTTACCGACTAGCTACTCACATCGGAAGGACTAGCAATGGGCCCACCGACTAGCTAACCAATCTTGGGCCGACTAGCAACATCAACACCTAGTAGCAATAACCCTCCAAGTCCACCTAGCATAGCATTCCTATATGTATACCCTCCGAACTCCTACCCGAAATTGATTAGTTAGTCAAGTGAACCAACACAGTGTGCCCAGACATATAACTAAGTCCCTTCTTCTACTGGTGTCCATGGCATCAGAGTAGCCAGCAATTCAGCCAATCATAGTTGTCCTAGCAAATTCGTGGCAGACCAAATCCTAACAAATCCTAATACCTTAACAAAAAAGTGCAAATGGTAAGGATCCTGGGAGACAAGATCCTAGCACCTCAACCAAATTTGTTACGCCTGTCAAAGATGGATACCTCTGTAATGACATTCTATTATGCCATGTAACCATACAAATAGATAAGAGGGACCTCCGATCAGATACATTCTAAACATTTCTACATACTCTTGCTCACACGCTCACCGGACAACCACAGGCCCTCGCTCATGTCGCTATATAATCTCTCGCTTTTCGTTACTGACTTGAGCATCGGAGGGATTTATCAAGGAATTTTACTGAGAGAAATAAATCCCTTGCAATTATGAAAGATTTTTCAAAAAAAATATTTAGTATAAAATTTTCGAAGAAAAAAGTTTTCTCAAAAAATCCCTTGCAAATTATTTTTGCAAGAATTTTTTGAGGGATCTTTGCATCGTGAATGGGTTCTTAGTTTAAAAAATTTTGATGAAAAAAATCCCTCAAAAAATCTCTCAAAAATTAATTTTGTAAGGAATTTGTTCCTTATAAATATGTTCTTAGTAGAAATTTTTTGATAAAAAAATTCTCTTGGAAAATCCCTCACAAAAGTAATTTTGCAAGGGATTTTTTGAGAAATTTTTTTTCCATGAATGAGTTCAAAATTTCCATAAAAATCCCTCGAAAATGTCCCTTGAGAAATTTCTCGAAAATATTCCGTCAGAAAATTCCTCGAAAATATTCTGTTGGAATATCCCTCAAAAAACTTTCTTCAAAAAATCCATCGGAAATTTTCAAGAAAAATATATCGAAAATCCCTCGAAATTACTTTTACGAGGAATTTCTGAGAAATTTTCTATTTCTTAGTAAAAAAATTCTCTCAAAATATCTCTCGAAAATCTTTTTGCGAGGGATTTTCAAATTTTTTCTCTCATAAATGATACAAATAATTTCTCGGAAATTACTTTTGCAAAGAATTTTTTAGGGATATTTTCATCATAAATAAGTTCTTAGTGAAAATTTTTGATGAAAATCCCTCAAAAAACTCCTAGGAAATTACATTGTATTTATAATTTAAGAAAAATTATGTGGCAATTAATCGAATCGATGGTGTGGAGATGCCGGAAGAATCAGATCAAATACCATAAGAAGGTGGCCGCGTACATGAGGGATGAGCTTCAGCTATATAATGCAATAGATAATCCTTTGCATAATGACCTAGAGAACTCTATGTAAAAGTATTCGCACCCTGCTCTAAGTGCCATGCCCATGGATTGATGAAGCACGTTTCACCATCATCCCCATGGGGATTGACCCCAACCTATGATGGTTCCTTAATCGGGTCTTGATATTGGACCCAAATCTAATCTAATAAAAATCAGGTCGGATTAGGTCCATGATCAAATTTCTTGACCCGACGGGTCATTCTGGTCAGGTTAGGTCCTTGTATAATTAATCCGGTCCTAATCCATAAAATGCGGGTTCAGGATCGGGTCGAGTCAAAGGTTATATATCTCATCACAACTTAGAAAAATGTTTTGCTTGTATATATTCGAGATAATGTAACTGAAATTAAGTAGTGTTGGATCGATGCCCCTAACCATTCTTACAAAAGGAACGTCCTTATTATAAGAGGCAGGTTTATCTCTCTTAAATCGGCAGTGCAGCAATTCCTGGGCACTTGAGCCAACCTCGCCGACCCCCACAAAGCAACCTAGCGTACTAGCCTCCTCGAGTCGGCTCCTTGGGGACGAGCACCGCAGCACCGATCAAGGGGTGTTGACGTTGCACCACCTTACCTTAAATGGCACCTACATTTCGTGAGCCCAGACCCCCCATCCGGACGAACCAAGAGGGTGTGAGCTGGCCCACCCAACAATCCCCCCCAGCGAAAACCCCTCGAGAATTCCACCTGTGGGGATTCGAACCCGTAACCTTGGCTCTGATACTAGTTGTTGGATCGATGCCCCTAACCATTCTTACAAAAGAAACATCCATATTATAAAGGTAGGTTTATCTCTCTTAACTGGCAGCGTATAACCTCGGGACACTCGAGCCGACCCCCGCGAGAGCGACCCAGCATACTAGCCTCCTCGAGTCGGCTCCCTAGGATGAGCACCGCAGCACCGATCAAGGGGCATTGACGTGGCACCAGCCTCACCTTAACAGTGGCACTCACATTCCATGGGCCCAGATCCCCCATCGGACGAACCAAGAGGATGTAAGCTGGCCCACCCAACAAGTAGATGCCCAAATTTTAAAAAGTGCAATAGTTACATAATTTCAATCAACTTTAATATATATCTAGCATGTTGGCCACCTAAACCAAACTCTACTTTAGCCTGAAAGACATAAGGATAAAGAAAAGATCTAATTTGAGAT
Organism: Areca catechu; assembly: GCA_021397845.1. NCBI lineage: Eukaryota > Viridiplantae > Streptophyta > Magnoliopsida > Arecales > Arecaceae > Areca > Areca catechu. The sequence continues at coordinate 41,628,042 of CM038045.1, forward strand.
CAGCAAGTACAATGGCCAAATTAACAATCAACCACTTTCCACTTGGTTCCGGATGCTTCATATCTTTTAGGAACAAAAATAAATTAGCCAAGAATACCAAACAACTAAAAATATCACATACAGTACTACTATCAGTAGACGTTCTAGTATATGCTTCATATGAACCAGAAAAGAAAACTCGTTTAAATTAGTACAAAGCAGCTGATACAAGCCACTACGCCTAGTTTTTTAATCTTAGACTTTGTTTGGGAATGGTTTGTCTCAAACTATTTGCCTATTTAGGTGAGTCACTAATAGTAATCAACTAATTACTAATTGAATTTAGATTCTATATTTGGATTCAATTAGGTCAAGTTTGGTCGGGTCATATATCTTAAGATCTAAATTAATCAAAAGTCCGCAAGTTGGATCGGATCAAGTCCAAATTTAGTGAACTCAGACCCGATCCAAAAAAAAAACGGTCCAATTTTTAAATTCGACCTGGTTTCATGGATCTTTAAATGGATTCATTTTGGTCTAACTGAATTGGATCAAGTTGGACCACAAGTTAACTCGATCTATTTGTAGCCTTAGTTTTACTTCGCCGCTACCGTCAATATCTCATTATCCCCTCGCATCAAGTTTTTTTTATCGAACCTGACATTAATCATCCCTAGCCTCGAATTTTAAGTAACTTATTTTATTATATTTTTTCGAAATAATTTTTTAGGAATTCTAAATAATTTTTATATATTTTTAATGGACATTAAAATATTATTTATTAAATAATTTTTTAAAAAAAAATGGTTGATAAATTTTGACAGTTTTCCATCTCATATTTCATTTAAAAAAAAAAAATCTTTCATCAAAACATATTCCTATAATATAATATATTTTTTTGAGCCGTTAGATTAAAGATATAACGGCTCAAGATCTCATGGCAAAGAACATCTTAAATTCAGAGCTTCCCTCGGTCCCTCCGTGCTCTCCTCCCTCCGAGGAACCGACAAAACGCTAGCTCCCTCCTCGCCTCCCCTCACGGCACCGACTGCTCTCCTCCCTCCAAAGTGCCGACATTTCCCTGCACCCTCTCTCCTCCCTCCCTCCGGCGCGGACAGAGCCCTCCCTCCTCTCCTCCCCCCCGCAGCCCCGATAGAGCTCCTCCCTCCTCCGGCGCTGTGGCCTCCAGCGGCTTCTCACCCTCCGTAAGGACTTCATCTCCCTGAAGCTTGCTGCCGAGCGGAACCCACACATCGTCCCCTCCCCCTTCTCCTCCTCCTGCCTGTCCACCTCCACCTCCCGGCGGCGGGAAGAAGGGCTTCGCAGCCGCGGCCTCCTACCGGCGGCTGGAAGAAGGGTTCCGCTTCAGCAAGGTATGCTTCTTGAGTGGACTATGCTCAACGTTTTTCCAAGAATTTCGCAGTATATGCGGTGGTTTTATTTTCGCTCTGGCATTATGCCGAACAACTGTCTTTCGTTGTACCCAGCTTTCTTGTATGTCTTCTTCCTCGCTAGAAGTTGGTTTATTTTGAGGAAAAAGATAGGCATCACCCGCTGTTCATCACCACTCAGTTTACCGGGGGATGTGGTGCCCGATTGACATCACCAACCCGGTGTACGGCACCGTTCCCTGACTTCCACGTGCCCGTGAAGTGAGCAGTGATCATTAGCGGGTGACCCGTATGAGCTCTCTTATTTTAATTAGAAACGGTTGAATATGTTCTTTATTTCGTTCTACATAACAGGTGATTTTTAGGATTTTTTTTAATAAAAAAATAGGATAATAAATCCAGCATAGCAATCCTGAAGGTCCCGTCCAATCAAAAAATGTTTGATTCAAGATGCTAAATTTTGTAGTTTTTTTTTTATTCAAAGATGAATATGTTAATCGGTACCACCAAGATACCAACTGATAAAGAAGAAGGATCACGATCTCTCATCTATCTAATCATCATTGATTTCAGAAAATAATTTCTGAATTTAATTGAGTCTTCTGTAGAGTCACCTTTCGAATTCATGATCTATTGGTCTTGAGACAAGATCCAAACCAGGCCACCAACTTGGTAGTAAAATTTTTTTTCTTGGAAATTTTCTTTTCCGCTCAAAGTCAATTTCTCTTTTTGTTTAAAATGGTTGAATATATCGGGTACTTACATAGAGCTCTTTCCATAAAAAGTTGGTTTTTTCAAATTCTAAAAGTTTTTTGAAATATATTGAGTGCTCTGTTATGTATAGCTTTATTGGAAATCTTCTGGCCTGCTAAACCTTTATTTACTTATTTGTTTTTTCAAGTTTTTAGATTCTGGAATGTATTTATGTACTTGGTTATGCTTTGCTTTCTAGGAAATCTTTTGATGATTTCCTATTGGGATCTATTGCACAGGATTTGGGATGGCTTAGGTTGATTATTTGGGTAGAAAGATAAGGTTCGACTCTACAGAGGGAAAGTTTGATGTAAATTTCTTTCTATTGTTGCATAGAACAAACCACTTATTTTGAAATTTGATCGACCCTCTTTCTTTCTTGTGCTATGTAATTGTAATTTTTGAAATTATTGAAATTTTAATACTAAGAGAGCTTGGGCCATGTGATAATGTTCATAGACGTCTGGTTTTCATAATCAATTTGACTGTTTATTGCTTGCATCGTATCTCACTTTAGTGATAAAGGAGGAGTTGCAGTAGTATGTGATGCGATCCATGATGAATTGTTGATAATTATTATTTAATGTACCATGATTTTTGTCTATTTAATTTTGTGTTTTTGAAATCTATTGTGATGCTATTTCAAAGAGGATGGTATGCCAATTCATGGAGTACTGGAAAAATTTTAGGATTGCATTTGGTGCATGGTTAGGCAACCTTGAAAGGTAATGTGGATTATCAGCAATTAGGGCTGGGAGTGGGCTGGACCGGATCGAGCCGCACCCATACCCGAGCCCGGCTCGAAAAAATTTTCAAGATTCGGGTCGGGCTTAAGCCCGAATTTTTTTCAAAGCATCATACCCGAGCCCGATTGGGCTGGCCCAAATAAAACTCGCATGAAAAAAAAAATTACCTCGCAGACTTGCTATCGCCGGAGCGACCCAACCCTAGAATAGTAGAATCTGAACCAGGGTCTCGACAACAAATGCCCCTTTGCTCCTCAAGACAGCGAGAGGGACCTTGGGGAGAGCCATGGAGAGGAAGGAGAGCAGCGCGGTGACGACGAGCTTGGAGCAGGAAGCAGGAATGCTCTGATCCTAAAGTGCCTGGACCATGGTGCCGATGGCGATGCAGAGGTGCTCGTGGTCGTTCCTGGTGGAGCTGTGAAACCGGGCAAGGACGCCAGCGACGAGGACTTCTCCGGTGCTTCGTCTTCCGGGAGGTAGGGCATCTTGCCCTCCATCTCGAGGCCTTCCATGGCGAGGGAGAGAGCTTAGACGAGAAACCCTAAGGCTAAGGTTTTGAAGGGGAAGTGAGAGGGCGACGGAAGTAGGTAGAGGCATAAAAGGTTGAGACCAGGATAGGAGGCTTAAAAGGGTTCGCAAGTGCGGGACATAAAAATAAATTGAAAAAGTTATATTGATCGAGGCCGGTCTGGAAATGGAGATCGGAGCCGGAGGAGCGAGATCGGAGGAGAAACTAGAGAGCTGACGGTGAGGAGGGAGGAGAGAACCAGGGCCGATGGTAAGGAGGGAGTAGAGAACAGAGAAGGAGAGCCGACGGTGAGGAGGAGAGAACGGGCTAAGCCGCTGGGCCTTGTTCGGTTTAGCTCGATCTGGGCATGGCCGGGCCAAGGAGGTGCCCGAACCGGGCCCAAAAATGAAGTGGACCTTATTTTTAGGCCCACGCTCGGCCTGAATTAGTTTGGATCTAACTCGAAGCCTGGCCTGACGTCGGGCCAGCATGAGCCCACTTCCAACCCTACCAGCAATATTGATTGTAGGTAATGTGCATTACTGTATTTGCTACATGCATGTAATGTTTCATAATGTAAAATCAAATTTTCAAAATACTTCTAAATCAATCTATATTTTATTTATAAATATATATATATATATATATATATATATATATTTATCTATTTATTAAAATATATTTTTTATATTTATATTAAACATATAAAAATATATTTTATATTTCATAAAAAAATAAAAAAATATTTTTGTATTAAATAATTTAATATAAAAATCTATATATAAATAAATGATATATTTAATATATTACTTAAATATATTAAATAATATATTAAATTTACATATTATATTAAATATAATATATTATATATAATATAAATAATAATACAAAATATATAATTATATATATATTATATTTATATTATATGAATTTATCATATTATATTAAAAATAGATATATATATATTATATTATATTATATTATAAGTAAAGGAAGAGGAAGGGAGAAGAGATAATTTGATAATCTAGATATCTAAAAATGGTAATTTGGATTACTATCTTTTCCAAAGATAATCTAGATTATCTCTTGGAAGGCAATCTAGATTATCAGATAGGATAGATTGTCATTCAGAAAAACATATTAATACAGTAATATAGAAGGGCTCCATTAAATTATCAGCAATATGAATGGATTGCCTGCTCCCAAATGTAATCTACATATATTGGGATGTGTTTAGCTTGGGCAAATACTGTACCAAGCAGCAAGTCAATTTCAATCAAGGTAGAGACTATAGATCTCCTCAAAAACTGTTGAGCCAATATGATCCCATAACATTTTGTCAGGAGTTCTGATGAAGGTGAATCAGTTCGTGAATTTGCAAAAATGTGGGTTTCTCCTAAATATGTTGAATAGGACTTGGTATTTTTTAAACTTCATTTTAGTTTATTGCACCTGGATATCTTTTTGTTAAATAGATACTTTCTTTTCTTTCTTTTTTTTTTTTTTTTTGATAAAGCAAATAGATACTTTACTTTTGCTCATAGGTATAGGTTGATCGTAGAGACTGAGCACATGTTGTTACACTTAAGATGCTTGGGCAACAAGGGATAGATTGCCAACTTAAAAGCTTTTAATAAGGATAATCAGGTAAGTCTTTCTTTATATGTGGTTATCTGTTTTTACAAAATAATAATTACTTTCTATTTTGACTTTGTTACTGGTCTAGGTAGGGCCAATCACCAGCACACATGAGTTTAGAAACTAGCGTGCTTGGGGTCTCTAATATAGGACTAAATATGATTTTGGACCTACATGATAGTGCCAAATGTGATTTCATGCCTCATCATGAGGCTATTGTGGGCACGGTCACAAAGATTAAGGGTCAGTTGTTTTCTTTATACACACATGTATCTTAGAAATTTCATAAATTTGTTGGTTGTTCAACAATTCTATTGAACCAAGCTATTTCAATCTTGTTTTGAAAATTATTTGCTTCGATCATGTGATTATGCATGGGCTAGTATGGAACTTCTATCTTGATTTTTTTTTTTTTTGAATTACTTTCTTTATAACACATGGAAATATTTGTAATTATCTAAGTAGTTTCATTGTATGCTTGATCCAGCCAGGGTGTTAGAGATATCTTACTAGGCTGTTAGCTCATTACTTTATTTTATTGTCATTTTTTAGATGTTGAATACCAGTGCGGACTGGGTTTTGGCCCTTATGCTAGAGAGTTTAGGATTCATTTTGGTTTCCTAAATTGAACTTTCATTTTGAATTGAAAAATATTGCATCTAGTTTGGTGGTAATTGGAGACGGTGTTGATGGAAGTTTTAACTGGTATCTTACTAGGCTGTTAGCTCATTACTTTATTTTATTATCATTTTTTAATGCTAAATAGTAGTGCAGACTAGGTTTTGGCCCTTGCACTGTAGAGTTTAGGGTTCAATTTTGGTTTCCTAAATTGGATTTTCATTTTGAATTGAAAAATATTGCATCTAGTCTGGTGGTAATTTGGAGACAATGTTAATGGAGATTTTAACTTGGATATTTTGAAATTGTTGAATGTACAACTATAGTTATTATATTAGGGTTTGTAGATGCTCTAAAATTTACCAATGCATGTTTATATTGTAGTGACTTTTCTTGGAGAATCTATTTTGGACTTGAGAACTAGGTAGGCTTTGCAAGTCTTCTAGGGTTAAGCCCTATGAGATATGCATCCATTTGTCATGTGTCCAGCTTGTGCCATTTGGTCAGGGTATAATGGTCATCTTGTACATAGAATTATTACTGTATATGTGCACGATCACATGTATTGATAGCAAGCATATATATATATATATATATAGTTTTGATGGTCTTTTAATTTCTTCATCTAATGGTTACAATTTTGATTATAAAGATTGATGGCAAAGCATGCAACCAAGAGTTTAAGATCAGAAGAATTCTATTCTATTTTTTTTAAAAAAATTTGATTCTAATTGCAAACAAATTCCATACAAAAAATACACTCTAACTAAGGTTTAACCTAAATCTAAATAACTCCTAACTATTCTGAGTTCACATTCAAGCACTCCAAGTTCAAAATAATTAACCAAATTGATCGAGTAAGTGTAAGATTGGTGGAAGGTTCTCTGTGCTTTCACAACAGTCCTAATTAAATAACCACCATTCTTCAGGATTGTATATCCATAAACTACTTTTCTTAAACATCAATCAATCGATCAATTCTAAATTCGGTCCAACTTTCAGGTTTCCTTGTCCTAATAAGCTTGAATTCCTTAGGGGCAAATATCTAATTGATTTTGGTTGGGTTTGAATTAATGCAAAATAAAGAAAACTTATATATGGACCAAGAAAGGGTAACGAAATTTTCACCTTATCTTGTGTCAGGGTTTGTGCCTTTAAGATTGATTTGAAAATAATATATAACAAACAAGATGTCTAAACAAATGAGTTCTTTTTTTTTGTTTTTGTTTCTAATGTCCATGTATGCATTATAATACTTTTTTTTCTTTTTTATGTTTTTATGTTGAACAATCATGACAAAGTTCCCCGACAATGATGCCAAATTTAGTATTGTTGTAAGCATCAAAGATAATAATTTATTCTAATTCAACTCTTATGTAAAATAGTTTGAGATTAAGTGTTGAATCCTCATGGACCAATGACTTAATTGTGTTCAATTAGAAAATAATGAAAATTTCAGGGTTTTGGAAAAACAAACAAACAAGTTGTTAGAGATAAAGTTGCGGAAAAATCAAATAAAAGAAAGTACCTCGAGATTTCAAATCCATCCTTAATTACATATCTATATTTAATTAAAATAATCGAGATCGCTAAAAACTATAAGTCTTAGTGATGAATAATATATAAATTCATGATTTAGTTTTCAACATAATTTATCTTGCTGAGCACGAATCATATCTTCAAATCATGACTCATCTCTATGTAGTCATAAACTATTTAAAAATATGCATCACAAAATAAGAAATACTACTTAAATGCATGAATAAAATCATAGAAAATATCCATGTTTATAAAATATTCAATAATATTTAAAAAGGAAGATGCCTTATAATAGTTCAAGTAGTTGATTGCATGCATGAATAAAGATATACAACATGATTCATAAAATAAAATACAAATCTAAACTTAAAGACTTCATCTACTTTTTCGAGGATGAGAAGTTTCATTGCTCATGGATTGAATCTCGCTTGCAACCAATAGCTCTATCTTTGTCGAATGCTTGGCAAGGACTTAGAAAAAGAAGAAGGAACTTTCTTCTTATGCCACCCCAATCTATCCCCCAAAGCTCTAAAAGTAGCCACCTCCCTCTCTCTCTCTCTTTATTTTTCTTTTCTCTACTCTATACAATCTCTTTATGACTCCCTTGGGCCAACCCAACTTCCCTTTTTCACAGATTCCAATGCCTCACAAAATCCTAAACCTAGACCCCTTATTCTTCCAAAACCTAGCACCTCAAAGTTTGGCTACCTATGACTTGGCGCCCCCTTTCTTTCTTTATTTGGTTTCCATGCCCCCGAGACCTTGACCACAATCCTCGCTCTCCAAACCCTTCATGCCTCAATCCTCGTGCCAAAACCCTTCTCTTTAGTGCCTCTTTTTTTCCATCTTCAAAACCCTAGTGCCCACTCTTTTCTTTCTCAATTTGACTCTCCAAAACCTAGCCACGCACTCTTAGGTCACCACTTTCCTACTTTGGTTCTACTTTTAGATGGCACCCTTGTCTTTTTCTTCCTTCCTTCTTTGGCTTTTCCTCCTTGGATAGCATCGCTTAATGAATGGTGGAGATTTAAGTACTTGTGGCAGCTCATGTATTGCTTGTGTCTGCTTGTGCTTCACTTATGGCTACTTGTTACTGCCATGCACCTCTTCTACATCCCAATTTGCTGTGAAATCTTCTATGTTCATCAAGTATTATGATTTTAAGGCTTGGATGTACACATGACAAGCTTGGGCTCAAACTCAAGCTTTGTCCTAGACTTGGTAACTGCAATTGTTGAGGACCTTGCTAGTTGATGTGTGACTAAGCCTTCATAATTAATTTTTTTTAAAAAAAGTAAAAAAAGTATCGAATACTAAATAACAAAAATAAATATTAAAGATTTTAATACTTCTTGTATTATATTAATGAGTTGATTAATGGATTGCCACATTGGAAGGGTCTGGCCCTTTTTCTTGCCCCTCACCCAATTCCTTGGTACCCAACTCGAAGAATGATTCTTTGATTAAGGAGGTTATAGCCAAGGAGATCTAGAAGGCGCTTTAGGCCAAGGTGGAGAATAAAGCATCAAGCCCAAATAGTTTTCCATCGTTATTCTTTAGAAGGTACTGGGTGATTGTACATCATGAGATGATTGATGCTATACCATAATTTTTCAAGATGGAACCAATGCCAGAGGCTTAGCAAAGGGACCTTTATTGCACTTATCCCAAAGTAGGAGGATGCTTTAGAGCCAAGCCATTATAAACTCATTAGGTTGTATATAATCATGTACAACATTTGTGAGAGGAATCTGGGGGAAGTTGCAACCACTTCTTCACCTAGTTAGTTCGGAGTAGGGCACCTTTGTGGGGGGGGGGGGGGGGGCTGGCATAGGATCACAAATAATATTTTGATTATCCGAGAGTTCATGCATGACTTTTGAAGAGCTTCAACCTGGCATAGTTTGATAGCTATTAAGCTTGATATGGAGCATGTATACAACCGCATGTCCTGAAAGTTTCTAAGGGTGGCATTCAAGAATTTCATATTTCATAGTCAGTGAATTAGATAGATCATGGATTGTGTAGAACCTCCATCCTTTACTATCCTCATTAATGGTTCTCTATCAACTTCTTTTTACTCTATAATAGGCCTTTGGAAAAGTTATCCGCTTTTGCCCTGTCTATTCATTATATATGCTGACACTCCTTCCTGGGCCCTCCATGAGGCCACTATGAGCTAGGCACTAAGATGCCTATGTACCTGCTCTAAGGGCTTAGCCGATTTCACATTTTTTCTATGCAGATGACTGCTTGATGCTATACCGAGCATCAGTGAGGAATGCTATGATCCTTCCCAAGATCCTTGGGGATTATTGTACTGCATCTAGGCAAAAGGTTAATTTGACCAAGTCAGCTATTCAATTTAGCCCGAGGACTAAGTTACAAGTGAAGCATGTTATACGGGAGCAGTTGGGTACTATGGAGCAGATTGCATATGGTCCTATCTTGGAGTATCTATCATGGGCTGATGGCTTTGGAGATTTGAGTGCCTGATGATAGAGCACGGTATTCGAAAGCGACTGAAGGGTTGGCAAGCCAAATTACTTTCAATGATGGACAAGGTGATGCTTGTGTGATCGGTTCTAAAATCTACCTATTTATCTATTGTCGAGCACTTTCCTGCCAAAACCTTTCTTCTATCACTGGAGCAGATGTTTAGAAGTTTTCTAGGAGGGAGTTTGCATAGAAGAGGTGGCTGAGTTTGCCTTTTGTCATGGGATGTGGTCTGTCTGCCGACTTTCAATGGGGATCTTGATATCCGGTCTTTGCTTGTTAGACAAGAGGCCATGATTACTAGACATGCAACTAGATTCTTACTTATACATGGAAGCTTTCGAAGTTCTATGATGAAGGCTAAGTATAGCCCATGGATTGGAGCGGAGATTTGAGCTAATTGGAGATGTTCGTTCCTGTGGAAGGAGATTTGCGGCAATGCTCGGGAGGTGGTACCATGCACGAGATGGTTGATTGGAGATGGTAGCTCAGTGGATGTCTTTTGAGATGCATGGCTCTCTAATCTTCCTTTGGGATAGTGGCCAATAATGATGGTTTGTACGGACATAACGATGAGCATGCTAGTCAGTAATCTGTTTCGCACGGAAGAGTGGAGATGGGACACGGATCGGGTTACCCATTTGTTCAGAGAGTAGTTGGCAATGCAAGTCCTTTCATTAGCAATCCCCATCCAACCTTGTTCGGATACGAGAGTGTAGAGAGACTCTTATAGTACGAAGGTACTAGACAAAGATCTCTATCAGTTATACAGTGGGGGTGCCTGTGAGAAGCTTGGATGCCACTTGGATGTAGAAACTTGGTGCCCATTCGAGGGTAATGCCTTTTCATCTAGAAGTAGCATAAGGCCCGTTCACCAATGAGAGGGGTCTTGAGGGCGAGGGATGGATATTGTGCTAACGTGCCCAGATAGTGATGCAGAGACACTGGGATGTGCATTTTCAGTGCCGGAGTGCAAGACAAGTGTGGCACCTTATTGGCGTTCATCTTGTGATCATCCAATCAAATAACCATGTCCAGCTATTCCTTGATTTTCATCGGCATACCTCCACTAGACAGCCGACCAGAGATGTGAGTATCAGGGCAACTTATATAGCTTATCAAATTTGGTTAGGAATAGTTAGATTTAAGGGCCGAAATCTATCTACAAGATTTATCCTCGAAAGCAACGGTATTCAGGTGGCTGAGGTTATTGAAATATAGTCGAAGGAGGCAAACTTGATAGCTTGGGATACTGGAACTCCCTGCTCACTCATGCAACAACCTGTTGATTTTTATTACCTAGGAGCCCCCATCCCTGAGTTTCCTCAAGGTCTATTTTGATGATAGCATGTTTGGTAGTAGGGGAGGTGCTAGGTTTGTCATCTACAACTCAAGTTCAAGCTTAGTGGCAACTGGTAGGAGCTATATGTTTTGACATTTTTGTTCCGAGAACTGAGTTGAAAGCAACCTAGATTGGTATCAGCTATGCATGACAAATTTGCGGGCAAATCACCTTATCATTGAAAGTGATTCCGCCATAGTGGTAGGATGGATTGAGCAGAGTGCCACATTCTCATCTTTTGCTTGGTGACATTCAAGGATATTGCGGAGGTGCAGTCCCGTTAGGTCAGAAATATTTACTGTGAGGCAAATGATGCCGTAGACTAGGTTGCTTCCTATATAGATCAACATACCGATGACATACCATGAATAAAAATGGTGATTGTGCCTCGTAGACTTTGCGACATTTTATTTTCTAATTTTATGGACTATGTATATATTAGACTAGTACGACATTCCCATTCTTTGCATATTTAAAAAAAAAAAAAAAAAAAAAAGCCATGCCACACCTATATTTTCCCTTCATTTCCTACTTGATAATGCATTATAAATATAATTATTTTATCATAAAATATCAAAATAATTGACATATCATAATTTTTTACTTTAATTATTATTTTACCAAGGGAATTTATCATCTACTAAAAGATGTGACAAGATTTGGCTTCATTGAAATCATATCCAGCATGGACATATAAATAGAAATGGTATTTTTACATTATATGATTTAAGAAATGCCGGCATATTATATGATTTCATCTTTAGCAAGGTATTTTTGTGATTGTATTTTTTGTGATTGTATGTCGATAACTAGCAGGAAATAATTGTCTTGCACTTTTTTTTTTCTTTTTTTTTTTGTAACTTAAGGATCAATTGCTATAAAATTGTCGAAGAAAGTCAATACTTACACAAACGTGCACGCACACACGCACAAAAAAAAAAAAAAAAAAAGCAAAACAAACATAGGGCTAAACCAAAAATAAAAATCCAAAAAATAAGCTAGATGGCAAAAAACATAATAAATGGCCCCTTGAACAAAAAGTGATAGATAAACTACTAAAATAATAGCTCAACAGGAATTGACTGTGATCCCATCATCCTTATATCTAAGATTCGAACCAAAATAAAGTCAATTAAATAAAAAAAATTATCTTAAATGCGACATAAAGTATGGGATTGGCTATCAATCCAATTGATATCTTAGATGGGATTGAGATGACGTATTCATCCATATCACTTGGATGTGGTAAGAAATGACTTAGTCATCTTTATTATCGTTACATATTGAACAATCTCTAACGAAATGGGAGTCTTTATGGTCACATCCAAAAAAAATTAGCTATGTTGATCACTCCCACCCCCCCAAAAAAAAAAAAAAAAGAAAAGAAAAAGAGAGGGAGACGGAGAAAGTGATGAGAAAAAGAACCAAAAATCAGTTATACATGGAATTAAGGTTTGAAGGCTACTATTTGTAAGCAGTAAACTTGTACATAGAACAAAAGTTATGTACCTGTAAACTGTACACAAAAATTTTATAAGATAATTAATTTTCTGCTTAACATGATTCTCCACACAAATAAATTTCCTGAGGTTAATGAGCCTTCACATGTAAATGCATGGATGGTCGTTGACGTATAGAATTCACAGAATTGATCATGACCAGAATAAAAGATCCTTTCAAATTGCATTCCAGGGCAAAGCCAATAATCAAAATGAACAAACAATACACCTAACAAATGTAAATGGAAGGCAACATGCCCTGCCTTCGAGAAAGGGTAAGAGAGAATGTGATAGAGCAAAAAAGCGTATTAAAGGAGAGAAAGATAAAGGGAGAAAAATACCCCTGCCTTTCTCAAGTAATTTTTTATTCTTCTATTTCTTATGGTGGACTGACCATAAATTTAATAGCAGAGATAAGGAGTGTACCACCAAGATTTTAAATTCCAGGATTGCCCTTAGTTTTTCGTGAAATGGGATGGTAGAGATGTGCCACTGTTCTGTCTTCCAAAATATCCTGATCGAGATATTGGAATGCTGGTAGGATGGTCCTGCCATGACACATAGAATGATATTCCATCCTGACATCTAGTGGACGTTCCAATGAAATTTGAATCCTTGTGTACCACCAAAGCAAATTCCACAAATTCCATGCACTTCTTTTTCCTCCTTTCTTTCATTAGGATCCAGCCTCACAAATGCATAAACTGGGCAAATGATATTTGCTTTTTCACTTTTCTTTTTGTTTCTAGAATTAGAGAAAAAATCCTTGCCATCAAAGATTTTGTATCATCCGGGTCTTATCTCACAATCAACCGGTCACGATTCGAGACGTGACTCTTAGAAGACTCAAGTAAATTCAGGAATTATTTCTGAGAACCGTGACGGTTGGATAAGTGAATCAGTTGGCATCTTAGTGGTATCGAGTTAATATACTCATCCTTGGATGCGGATAGAAAAGCTGCGAAAATCCAGCATCTTGAATCGAATTTTTTGAGAGGATTGGAACCTGCGAAGATAGCTACACCGGATTTATCCCCTCTATTCCTTTTTTTTTTTAAAAAAAAATGCAAAAATACTTCAGGTTTGTATGCCAACTTTCTAAATCTAGTCCAACATTTCTGACTAAGTTTCCAATATACATCCAAGCCACATACTCTTCTATTGACATGTGCCGGTGCATGGTACTTATTGATGTGTCATACTACTGTAATTAGTAGCAGAATAATGTTATGTGCATTAAGCACCCAGAAGTTGTCCAATGGACACGGCATGCCTAAGAAAAGAAAGAAATAAAGTAAGATCAAGAACGGTTTGATTATCATATATCAATTTGAATTAGTGTTTGTAACTACGCCTAGAAGAAAAGGCTTTATGTTTGTGATGACAGAGTAATGGAGGAATAACCATCAACACAACGATTTCTGTTTGAGGAAACATCATGACCGGTTCATGTTTCACTGAATTCCTATGGGTGTCAAAGTTATGATGTACATATTATTTAGCTGGTGCATTTTCCTCCACATTTCGACCATTTTTATATACTTCCCGAAGATGTCTTTTACATCCTTAACCATAAGGATTAGACCTCGATCAGTTAAAGGAGAATTTGACCCACCAACCTAATCTTCTTACACTCCTCTGGCTTCTTCTATATTTTCGTACTCTGAAATCTCAAGAGGCTTGCTTAAAATCATGAAATAGTTAGAGAATCCTTCAGCACAAAAAATAAGAAAAAATAAAACAACCACATTTTAGCAGTTGACAGCCAACAAGAATAAACTCCACCAATGATCACATTTATTGTTTCTTTTTTTTTTGTTTTTTTGTGGTCGATCAAAATCTGCCCATCCAGTTTCTTACAGCCAACCTCCATTTTGCTATCATGCATCTAACACAAATTCTGACCAAGAAAACCAACACAACTACCTCAGATGCAATATTTTTTAATACAAATCCAAACAACTCAATTATAGACATATATTTCTCTCACTGGCATTATAAAAATGCTGTTACATGACCTATCTGCTACAACTTCAAGTTATTTCATCTCTTCCTCTAACGTGCTGCTACACTCGGACAGGATATATGACCAATATTAGCAGTTGCCTGTAAATATTTCAAATTATTATACTGAATTTCTTACTCTGCATTAACAAAAGGAATGCCAAATGAACCATACCCCGAAGCTATACCATTTTTACTACTTCCAAACTTCTTCCAATAACAACACTTATTCGCCCCATGAATAAATTTAATCACAAGCAACCTCGGTTCAACACCATCTATTCATTTTGACTGATATGAGGGTTGCTCTGCATTCCACCTATATGAATGAAACAAAAGAATTTCTTTTCATTTCTTTCTGAACTTGAACGAAGAAAGTACCTTGCCGCGTTTGGAAAAACATAAAGTACTTATTTTCTTATACTTCTCTATTCTCAATTGTAAATTGCTCTCCATTGACAGTAGTTTCCAACAAAGAGAATCGAATACCAAAGCCAAAATAGAAGAAGAAGAAGAGGATATAGCTAGATTGATGAAAAAGGAAACGTCTTTTGTACACGTACACGAACCCTAACAATAAGAAAGCGAGATTACTTACAGGAGATCAACATATCAATCCCATCCCACAGGCCGCCGGATCACCCGATCCGGCACCACCGCGGCGGCGACGACCACCCTGCGACAGATAGGGCATACCGGCGACCTCACCAGCCATCGGTCGATGCACGGGGCGTGGAACGCATGCCCGCATCCGGGGAGGGCGCGGCACTGCTCCCCCTTCCGCAACCCCTCCAGGCACACGGCGCAGTCCGGCGGCCACGGCGACGACGAGCCGCCACCGGAGTACTCGAAGCACCGGATCTTCCTCAAGTCGGTGGCGGAGATGCCGGAGGGCTCCGCAACGGCGGTGGTGGAATCGGCCGGTGGCGGCTCCTGTACTGGAGGCTCCGGCGGCGGCGGAGGGCGCGGCCGGCGATGCAGAGGTGGAAGAGGACGACAGCAGCGACGCCGGCGAAGAGGAAGAAAAGGGCGAGGGCCACCGCCATGACGACGGCCTGGAGGACAAAGGAGAGGACGCGGGCGCCGCCCTTGGGCTTCGCCGGCGGCTGGTGCGGGTGCGTCACCATGGAGGGGGGAGAACTGATCGGACGGTCGCCATCGAATCGCGGCATGGTTTCGTTTCGACGGAAAGGATGAGGGGGGAAGGATACAAGAATAAAGATCGAAGAACGGGAGAAACCTCGGCCTCTAGGGTTCGGGATATTCTCGGCATGGAGGAATTTTAATGTTGAGTGCTCCGGCGGAGCAATATAATAAAAAGCATTGCTCGGTGCCCATAGATTGAGTCAACGGGTTTGCTGGCACCGCCACCGGTTTTGTTTATTTCCAGTGGGCAAAGGAGCGGTTTAACGGGTCCATTATTATTATTATTATTTTGGGGGGGGTTTCGGTAATAACGGTCCTTTGGTTGGTGAGTTTCTGGCGTCCAGGTCTGTCTAACCAGAAGATACATAAGATACGAGCAAATTTAATACACCAGAAAGTTGTCGGTCACGCGGACGAGGACGCGAGAAAGCAGTTAACGAGATTTCGCGTTGGAATTTGATCATGGCTACGGAACTAGTGGGTGAAATGTGACTGCACTCACGTGAGCGTGGCAGATCTAGTGGCTGCTGCTACGCACCAATTTTTTTGAGCAGTAACAGGTTACAGTAGACGCTTCAACATGATCACGTCAGTTAATTCCTTGACGTTGATACTGAATTTTTATCGACCGAATATAGTAATTTACCTACCGATTCGCAGTCAACTGAAATTTGTAAAATATTTTTTCTGATCAGAATTTTTGATGAAAATACTCCAATACTAAAATTAGCAAATATTCAAATGAGGAGCTTAAAAATAGAGTAATGAGAAGAAAAAGGAATGATTTGAATTATCTGGAGTTTGCCTTGCTTACCACGAGTGTCTCCTATTACTAGTTTTATAGAGATAGGTGTAATTACTTACGGTTATGGGAGTTAACTAACAAAACCTCCTCATAACTGTAAGTAATGGTGATCGGAAAATTAGTTATTCCGTGATTATCCAATCTGAGAATATCGAACATGTGGATGGTTACAACAATCAGAACAAACTTCAACAGTTTTGTGTTGGAAAAAATTCACATGTTCAATATGCCTCCTTCTAAAGAAGATTCGAAGTGAACCTAACATTCTCTTCACTTGAGCTTCTTTGAGAAGACCCGAGGAAATGTTAGCTATATACTTCGAACAAATTTTTTAGAATTAACAAGGAAAAACAGTACTTACCGTAATCCTGAGTGAGAGAAGGATAATATAATCTAGAGGCATACACTTCGGACCAGGTTTTCGGACCAGGCTGAAGATACGAAGCCGAAAGAATAAAATCAATAGGTTTATTCTTCGGACCATGCTGAAGATATGAAGTCAAAGGAACATAGTCAATAGCCTTACTTTTCGGACCAGGCTGAAGATACGAAGCCGAAGGAATAAAATCAATAGGCTTACTCTTCGAACCAGGCTGAAGATACGAAGCCAAAGGAACATAGTCAATGCTTAATTCTTCAGACCAGGCTGAAGATACGAAGCCGAAGGAATAATCAATAGGCTTACTCTTCGGACTAGGCTGAAGATACGAAGCCGAAGGAATATAGTCAATAGGCTTACTTTTTCGGACCAGGCTGAAGATACGAAGCCGAAGGAATAATATATCATTTTTGTAGATCAGAATTTTCATCAAACCAAGGAGATATTTCTTTTAGTATGCTGATTTGACTGATAAACCAAAAAATGAAATTGGTTCGATGAATGAACCGGTAATTGTTTTAAAATTGAACCGGATTATCATAACAGCTGCCCCCCACTTCCAAGTTCGAAATAATTATATTTTGAAAAATAGGAGTATCGGGATTTGTCGTTTACTGAAAACTGATAAATAATAATGGCATATTAGTGACAACTGTCATGCATAATAACTGCTTGGTGGCATGGAAATCGTGCTGAAGATACATGTTATCTCCTTATTGGAGCCTCAAAAGATGGTATGGATTTGAAAAGTCTGGCCAATCTTTTCATTAAAAAATCGGTTAAAGGACTTTTGTTTAATCGAGGCAATATACCTGACGTCAATCTGTGGCTTGATCATAGTGTTGAAAATCGATCCTGGCCATCCATAGCTCTTCATGCGGATTACAATTGCCACCTCATTAATGAACATCTCCTAGAGAGTCGTACCCATGATCGTGCTGCCGATATGACGCACGATCAAGGAGATCTCCGAATCAATGGAAAATCCTACCATTTCGCCTCTATAAAAGGGGGAAAAACTTTGTAAGAAGGATTTCTACGCCTCCGAAATTCTTCTCCTTCTTGCTCTGCGCTGCCGTTCAACCAGCCATTTCAATTTTCTTTGGAGGTAAAGGTCCTTTCTTTCCTTTTCTCTTTTCTTTGCAATGTCAGGGTCCATAGGTAATCCTTCTAACTAGCGGGGTTTTACAGGAGGTGAACCCAGTAGGGGGAGAGGTTCAGGCAGAAAGAGGAGCCCTGAGAGATCTCCCGAAGTAGTTTCCAGCTCTTTATCACATGGTAGGTTAGAGAGTCTTCGACACCATTTTCATATTCCGCGAACCTTTAAAGCATTCCTTCCTAACCCTGATGAAAGGGTAGTTAAACCTCCCCCTAAGTCAATCGCCATATATGAAGACCATCTCAAGGCTGGTCTTCGGCTTCCGCTCCATCCTTTTTTACAAAATTTTCAATCTTTACTAGGTGATGTGGCTGGAAGCTGACGTGCTGACGTGTACTCTTTGACGGATGCCATATCAGAAGTTCGCCACGGTGGACACCCCATCTCGGGCTCCTTTGGCCGGGCCGAGCTCCTCCGGATCAACGAGGTTGCCCGCCGAAGTCGAGCTCCATCCTCCGCCAGGTCGGCACCCGCAAGCTCGGGATGCCTAGGCCGGAGCCGAGCGACCTCCTTCGCCAGATCGAGCTCCCCGGAGGCTGAGCCCCCTGAGCTGGAGCCGAGCTCAGCTCAGCTCTCCTCTGCCAGGTTGAGCCCCTCCAAGGTCGAGCCCTCTGACCGGAGTCGCGTGTCGACCTCCTTCGCCAGGTCGGCACCCGCTAGCTAGAGCCCCTCCAGACCACGCCAAGGTAGGAAAAATAAGACCCCCCACCACCACGGGTGCCATGCACCCATGTCACCTTCTCCATCTCCTTCAGCGGGGGGGTCCACTGACGAAGCCGTTAGGCGCATGGCGGAGAAGCGCCTGGAGGAGCATGACCGCAAGCTGGCGAAATTATCTAGTCGGTTTGCCAATCTACCGGGCTCCACTAGCGAGCCGGCGGGCTACGACGCCCGTCCCCCTTTCTCCCGAGAAGTCCAAGAGGAGCCGATCCCATATTGGTTCCGTATGCCGCAGGTGGATCCTTACGATGGGACCACCGACCTCCTAAACCACCTGGAAAGCTACAGGGCCCTCATGAGGGTCCAGGGGGCCACCGATGCCCTCCTCTGCATCACCTTTCCTGCCACTCTCCGGAAAGCAGCTCGGGTGTGGTTCACCCGTTTGGAGCCGGAGAGCATCAAATCATTCGTCCAGTTGGGGCAGAAGTTCGTGGCCCACTTCGACGCCTGTCGAAAGATGCCACGAGAGGCAGACAGCCTCTTCTCCATCAGGCAGCAGGATCGCGAGCCCCTACGGGACTACGTGGCCTGTTTCAAGGCTGCCGCGTTGGAGATTTATAACCTCGAGGAGCCGGTTGCCATGTTGGCTTTGAAACGAGGACTTAGGACCTCCCGCCTGACTTACTCGCTCAATAAGAAGCCCCCAAGAGCTACTCTGAGCTTCTCCTCCGAGCTCAGAAGTACATCCGCGTCAAGGAAGCAGATCGTACAAGGCGGGAGCTCGACGGGAGGCTGCTGAAGAAACCTGCCCCCACCGAGGTGTCCGGGACGTGGAAGCCGGAACCCCCAGCTCCGAGCTTCCAGCAGAGGCCAAGGACGAGAGGCACTCCCATTCCCGAGGGGAGTTAAATCCCCCTCCTCACCCCGAGGATGAATATCCTCATGGAGATCGAAGGTGAGCCCTACCTGAAGCGCCCACCTCTGATGAGGCCGTCTTCTGGTCATGACAAGATGAAGTACTGTCGCTACCATCGCGACCACGACCACGATACCGAGGAATGCCGCAACCTCAAGAAGGAGATCGAAGAACTCATCAAGAGAGGCTACCTCGGGAGGTACGTGGAGGGCAGATCTCAAGCATAACCTTAGGCGCTCGTTGCTCTCCCGCTAGCTCCTACAGTAGATAACCGCCCTACCAAGAAGCTGATGGAAATGATAGGTTGGGGAGCCGAGCGTGCATCCAAGAAGGCCCGGGGGGCAGGGCAATCTGAAAATGTACTCCCCTTTATGAGGAAAGGGAAAGGTTGGGGGGAAAATGTAAATAATGATGCTCTGGTTGTCGAGAAGACGATCACTAAGCATCCTGTAAAACGCATCATGGTTGATAGTGAGAGCTCCATGGATGTGCTTTTTTATGATGCTTTCTAGAATGAACTTGTCTCCTGCACGGCTCAGGCCTGTGCATATACCCCTTGTCGGCTTCACAGGGGACTCTGTGAGAGTTGAGGGAGAAATTACTCTTCAGATCATCGCAGGGACCCCATCTCGGCAGATTACTATCATGATGACCTTCACGGTAGTTAGACTCCCCTCTGCCTATAATGTGATCCTCGACCGACCCGGACTCAATCTGCTCGACATAGTCGTCTCCACAAAGCGATTGCTGGTGCAGTTCCTAACTCCTTACGGGGTTGGTGAAATGAGAGGTGCATCTCAGCCAGTCTAACACTGCTTTCAAACCCTCCCTGGGAGCCAGAGTCCCCGAAGAAGATCCCATGGCTGATAAGCTCGACCAAAGGGTGCAGGACCCCAGAGGCGGCCCGGTCAAGCACCTGCTGTCTTTCCCGCTCGGAACCGATCAGGAGAAGACGGTGCAGATTGGGGCCCAGCTGCAGGAGGAGGAGAAAGCTTACCTATTGGAGTTCCTGCGGGCGAACGCAGATGTGTTCGCCTGGATGGTGGCCGACATTCCAGGTATCCCCTCTGACATCATCACTCACAAGTTAAGCATTGACCCGAAGTGCATGCCAGTTTGGTAGAAAAAGAGAAGCTTCGTCCCGGAGAGGCGGGCGACTATCAATAAGGAAGTAGACAAACTCCTCGCTGTCGGTTTCGTTCGGGAGGTGTAGTATCTGAGCTGGCTAGCGAATGTGGTAATGGTAAAGAAGAGCAATGGCAAATGGAGGATCTGTGTGGACTACACCGACCTCAACAAGGCATGCCTAAAGGAAAGCTTCTCCTACCGAAGATCGATCAATTGGTGGACGCCACCTCAGGGAACAGGCTCCTCTCCTTTATGGATGCATTCTCCGGATACAATCAGATCTGGATGCACCCAGAGGACGAGGAGCACACCGCCTTCATCACCGACCAGGGAACATATTGCTACAAGATGATGCCCTTTGGTCTGAAAAATGCCGGGGTCACGTATCAGTGTATGGTCAATAGGGTCTTTAAAAGACTAGATTGGTCGAAACATGCAGGTTACATGGATGGCATGCTTGTCACGAGCAACCGAGCTCAGACCGCGTCGCCGATCTCACCGAAGCCTTCCACAACCTCCGAAAGCACGGAGGAGTGAAGAATGGCCTTCGAAGAATTGAAGGAGTTCCTGACCACTCCTCCATTGCTCTCCAGATCAGAGGAAGGGGAGGAGCTCCTGCTCTATTTGGCGATCACACCCGGAGCAGTCAGCTCGTCCTCGTCTACCCAGACGAGGACGGGTCCAAAAGCTGTGTACTACATCAGCAAAATTCTCCGCGACGCGGAGATCAGGTATACCACTCCAAGAAACTCATTTTCGCACTAATAATGTCTGCTAAGCATCTCATGCCCTATTTCCAAGCACACCCCATCATGGTCATGATAGACCAGCCGCTGAGGACCATGCTTAGCCAGCTAGAGACCTCCTCTGGGAGACTGCCAAATGGTCCCTGCTGCTAAGCGAGTTCGATATAGTGTATCGACCGAGGTCTTTGTAGAAGGTCCAAGTCCTAGCCGACTTTGTGGTCGAGTGCACGGGACTCGCTAAGGAGCCAGAGCAGACAATGATGGAGTGACAAGCAGAGCTCGGACCAGAGGAGGAGCCCTGGATCCTCCATGTGGATTGCGCGTCCAACTCTGATGGGAGCGGAGCAAGCCTCATCCTCGCCAACAGCGACGGGGTGGTGACGAAATGTGCTCTCTGCTTCAAATTCGTCGCGACAAACAACCAGGTGGAGTACGAGGCGCTCCTCGCAGGTCTGGAAGTCTCCCGCGAGTTAGGCGTACAAAGCTTGAAAGACTTTACCGACTCCCAACTGGTTGCCGGGCAAGTCTCCGGAGAATATGAGGTCAGAGATCCCCAGATGAAGAAGTACCTAGAACGAGTCCGCTTGAGCACGACGAACTTCCGGCGCTTCAGCATCTTTCACATCCCTCGGGGGGAGAATGCATGCGCGGACGCGCTGTCATGGCTCGCGACGCTGCAGGACTCATCACTAGGGCGCGCCTACATCGAGTACCTCGAGAATCCAATCTACGAAGGCCCTGAGGAGGTGCAGCAAGTCACCCTGGAGTCGAGCTGGATGGACAGGTATGTCAAGTACATCACTGATGGCACCCTGCCAGAGGACCACACGGAAGTCGGCCTCATCAAAAAGGTCTCCCGATTCATTTTGATGGAAGGCCAGCTCTACCACCGATCTCATTCTTACCCGCCCCTGAAGTGCCTCAGGCCCACAGAGGCGGCCTTCGTGCTCCAGGAAATACACGAAGGCCTCTGTGGGAACCATGTGGATGGAAGAATGCTGGCATACAAAGCTCTTCGCTAGGGGTACTTCTGGGAGACCATGAGGGAGGACGCTGCCGACTTCGTCAAGAGGTGGGACAAGTGCCAACGCCACGCCCATATACAGTGCCAACCAGCGGCGTCGATCTCATAGCTCTCATCCTCTTGGCCCTTTGCTTAGTGGGGAATGGACATCCTTGGACCGTTTCCCCCTGCGCCGAGACAACGAAGGTTCCTGCTAGTGGCAATTGACTACTTCACCAAGTGGGTTGAAGCAAGTGGGTTGAAGCCAAACGCTAGCTCAGATCACTGAAGCCAATGTCTGTGCCAATTCTTTTGGAAGTCGGTTATCTGCCGCTTCGGACTCCCCCACTGTATCATCACCGACAACGGGTGGCAAGTTGATATACCGGAGTTCAAAGGATTTCGTGCTGAGCACGGCATCTAACACCGCTTTACCTCGGTAGCCCACTCCCAAATAAATGGGGAGGTCGAGGTAACCAATCGGACCATCCTCCAAGGACTCAAAACCAGGTTATACCAAGCCAATGGCAGGTGGGCGGAAGAACTCCCAAGTGTCCTATGGGCCTATCACACAACGCTCAGAACAGCAACTGGCGAGACACCATTCAACCTTGTCTTCGGTGCCAGGCAGTCATCCCGGTTGAACTCGGTGTACCCACGCTTCGAGTACAGCAGTACGACAAAGCGCAGAACTCGGCACACCTGCTGCTAAACCTAGACTTCCTCGAAGAAATAAGGGACAAAGCCCGGCTCCAAATGGTGGCATACTGGTAACGAGTGGCACGGTACTACAACGCGCGGGTAAAGCTGAAAGTCTTCAGACCCGGAGACCTGGTGCTGAGCCGAGCTGAAGCATCTCAACCCCGGGAGTGCGGCAAGCTCTCACCAAACTGGGAAGGCCCTTACAAAATGGCTGAGGCCCTCTCACATGGGGCCTACTACCTTGAGGACCTGGACGGTGCCAAGTTCCCTCAAACATGGAATGCCTGCAATTTGAGAAGATACTATCAATAGTGTAAGGCTTTCTTCCGTTAATAATAATAAAGATTTTCTTTGCGCAAAAGGTTATCTGCCATGCAGGAATGTTACAGCCCGGAGCCAAGTTCTCGAGCCACCAAGTCTTTGAGCCTAGTTCCAAGACACCCAAGCCCGGAGCCAAGCTCTCCAGCCACCAAGTCTTCGAGCCCAGCTCCAAGACATCCAAGCCCGGAACCGAGCTCTCCGGTCACCAAGTCTTCGAGCCCAGCTCCAGGACACCCAAGCCCGGAGCCAAGCTCTCCGGCCACAAGTCTTCGAGCCCAGCTCCAAGACATCCAAGCCCGGAGCCGAGCTCTCCGGTCACCAAGTCTTCGAGCCTAGCTCCAAGACATCCAAGCCCGGAGCCGAGCTCAGGACTTCCGAGCCTCCACCAAGTCTTCGAGCCCAGCTCCAGACCCCAGCCCGGAGCAAAGCTCTCTCCGCCACCAAGTCTTCGAGCCAACTCCAAACATCCAAGCCAGAGCAAGCTCTCCGGTCACCAAGTCTTCGAGCCCAGCTCTAGGACACCCAAGCTCGGAGCCAAGCTCCTCCGCTACCAAGTCTTCGAGCCCAGCTCCAAGACATCTAAGCCCGGAATCGAGCTCTCCAGCCACAAGTCTTCGAGCCCAGCTGCAGGACACCCAACCCGAAGCCAAGCTCTCCAGCCACCAAGTCTTCGAGCCCAGCTCCAAGACATCCAAGCCTGGAACCGAGCTCTTCGGTCACCAAGTCTTCGAGCCCAGCTCCAGGACATCCAAGCCTGGAGTCGAGCTCTCCGGCCACCAAGTCTTCGAGCCCAGCTCCAAGGCATCCAAGCTGGAGCCAAGCTCTCCGGCCTCCAAGTCTTCAGCCCAGCTCTAAGACATCCAAGCCCGGAACCGAGCTCTCTGGTCACCAAGTCTTCGAGTCCAGCTCCAGAACATCCAAGCCCGGAATGGAGCTCTCCGATCACCAAGTCTTCGAGCCCAGCTCCGGACATCCAAGCCCGGAGCCAAGCTCTCCGGCCACCAAGTCTTTGAGCCCAGCTCCAAGGCATCCAAGCCCGTCCAAGCTCTCCGACCTCCAAGTCTTCGAGCCTAGCTCCAAGACATCCAAGCTCGGAGCCAAGCTCTCCGGCCACCAAGTCTTCGAGCCCAGCTCCAAGACATCCAAGCCCAGAGCCAAGCTCTCCAACCACCAGGTCCCAGAGCCCACGCCGAGACCTCCAAGCCCGGAGCCAAGCTCTCCGGCCACCAGGTCCCAGAGCCCAGTGCCGAGACCTCAAAGTCCAGAGCCAAGCTCTCCGGCCACCAAGTCTTCGAGCCCAGCTCCAAGACATCAAAGCCCAAACCAAGTTTTCTAGCCACCAGATCCCAGAGCCCAGCACTGAGATCTCAAAGCCCGGAGCCAAGCTCTCCGGCCACCAAGTCTTCAAGCCCAGCTCCAAGGCATCAAAGCCCAGAACCAAGTTTTCGCCACTAGGTCCCAGAGCCCAGCACCGAAATCTCAAAGCCCGAAGGCAAGCTCTCCGACCACCAAGTCTTCGAGCCCAACTCCAAGACATCAAAGCCCGGAACCAAGTTTTCCAGCCACTAGGTCCTAGAGCCCAGCACTGAGACCTCAAAGCCCGGAGCCAAGCTCTCCGGCCACCAAGTCTTCGAGCCCAGCTCCAAGGCATCAAAGCCCAGAACCAAGTTTTCCGGCCATCAGATCTCAGAGCCCAGCACCAAGACCTCAAAGCCCGGAGCCAAGCACTCCGGCCACTAAGTCTTCGAGCCCAGCTCTAAGACATCAAAGCCCGGAACCAAGTTTTCCGGCCACCAAGTTCCAGAGCCCAGGCTGAGACCTAAAAGCCTAGAGCCAAGCTCTCCAGCCACTAAGCCTTCGAGCCTAGCTCTAAGACACAAAGACCCGGAGCTCAAACCTCCGGCCACTAAGCCTTCGAGCCCAGCTCCAAGACACAAAGACTCGGAGCTCAGATCTCCTGCCACTGAGTATCTGAGCCCAGCCCTGAGGCACCAAAGCCCAGAGATCAGCTCTACAACATTGAAGTCCAGGATACTTAGCAACGAGGTCGAAGCCTTCCTCCTCACCCCATTGCCTGTATACACAAAAAAGAAAAAAGGGAAGGAAAAGAGAAGAGGAATGGGTTGAGGCCTGAAGTGCACAAATCAAGATAGTTTAACAACGAACCATTTCCATTAAGAAGCAAGCATTCATTTACAACTGTCCTCGAGCCCCCGACATGCTGGGCGACCCGAGCCAATGCTGAGAAACAAAGAAAATTAAAGCCCTAGTCTACCCGAGCAGCCCCTTTGGCAGGGCTTTGCGGTGGTGGAGCCCCATCCCCAGTGGCTTCAGTCTGCTCAACTCCAGCCTCGGCGGCCGCCACCGACGGGAGAAGATCAGGGGCGGTCGCTGAATCCTTTGTAATGCTCGGCTCCATGCCTGAAGCCCGAGGAAACCTGAGCCGCTTTGACCCTCATCGGGGACAAACCCCTCAATTCGATCATGCAAGTACATGAAGACCTTAAAGAAGGAGTCCGACGCCGTCTGATAAAACTCAGCGACGAACTCCTTCGAGGCCTTATACCTGTCTACGACCCCTTCCACCCCCTTCCTCGCTTCGGCGGCTTGTTCCTTCGTTGCCTTCATCGATCTGGTCGCCTCCGCTGCCTCCATCTTGACCACGGCCAGCTTCTTCTTCGCCGTGACCATCTCAGCCTGGAGGGACTGGGCGATCCCTTTCTGCCGGATTGCTTCAACATTAAACAAAGTCAGCCTCTTCTCAGCATCCGCCAGCTCCTCGGCCTTGCCCTTGGAGCGAGCCTGCTCTTGGTCGAGCTCCTCCACGAGCTCCTTCGAGTGCCTTTCAGCGCTGGCGAGCCCACTCTGGAGCTCCTCATTATTCAGGCCGAGCTTTCACGAGGTTTCAGTCTTCTCCTTCAGCTCGGCCTTCAGGTCCTCGACCTCAGCTGCACGTCACTGGTCGTTCTTCACTCGTTAGATTTCCTCACCATAATTACATTGGCCAGCCAATTTGGATATTGCACTTCCCTTATAAAATTGGCTTCAAGAAGTTTACTAACCTCTTCATCCATAACTTTTTACCTCTCTGAAGCAAATTTTCTCTTCTTCTACCGAACAGGTTTATAGCTGGAAGATACCTCTAAATGATGTGTGATTACTTCGGATAGAATTTTGGGCATGTCCGAAGCTATTCAAGCAAAAATATCAGCATTATTTCGAAGAAATGCAATTAACCTTGCCTTTGACTCTCCATCTAATAAGCTACCAATTTGTATAAGTTTTGTTGGATCGTCTTCGGACAACGGCACAAAAAGAGTTTTCTCTACCGATTCTCCACAGTCTTCGGCTTCATCCCTCAAATCTAATTGATCAAGTGTTAAGGGTTTAGCTGACTATTTATCTTGGATCATTAGGCACTGGCGAGCGATCCTTTGATCCCCCCTCACTTCCACGATGCCTAATCTAGTAGGAAAACAAACCAAAAGGTGATAAGTTGATACTATAGCCCTGAACTTATTCAATGCTGGATGCCCTAGGATTGTATTATAAGCCGAAGACGTTTGGACCACAATGAAATTGATGGGAAGGGTCCTTTGATATGGTTCGGATCCAAAAGTCACGGGCAAGGCCGTTTCTCCTTCTACTCCAACCTGATTTCCTCCGAAATCAGTTATAGGAATGGGGAACCTCTATAATTCATATCTAGATAATCTCATTCTAAGAAAAGCATCATATAGCAAAACATCAATAGAACTTCCATTATCAATCAGAATTCTTTTTACATCATACTTAACAATTATAGCTGAGACCATGACAGGGTCATCATGTGGAAGTTGAACTCTTTGGATATCTTCATCGAAAAAAGTAATGAAATTTTTTTCTTTGAATCTTTTGGGAATATTCTCTTCACCTTCATTGTTTCATGCAATTGACTAATGAAGCATGCCAACATTTCCATCATTTAGCCTTTGATGAGGTAGATCGGCTTCATCAGATACCCTCTGAAGAGTTGTTGCTTCAGCTTGAGGTTTTGAGCGGTTGATGTATTTTCCCAGATATCCCATTTTTATTAGATCTTCCTTCAATGGCATCTCGAAGCTGAAAACACTCTTCGATGTTGTGGCCATGGTCCCAGTGGAATCGACAGTATTTGCTCTTGTCTTTTGCTTTTGCAGAAGTCTTCAGAGGACGTGAACTTTGCAAGTAATTTTCTTTCTCAATTTCTAGCAGAATTTTCTCCTTTGATAAGTTGAGGGGTGTGTAGGCATCAAATCGATTATTCTGCTGCTTGGACTTGGGACTGCGCCTAGGAACCAAAGCATTATTAGATGTGGGCATATTCGGTCCCTTGGCATTTTTCTTCTTAGAAGGGTATCTCCCTTCAGCAAGTCTTTGGCTTGCAGCCTACTCTTCAGCGGCAGCATATTTTTGAGCCCTTGCCAGTAGTTCGGCATAGCTCATTGAAAATCTCTTGTCCAAAGAAAAAGTGAACCTGGACGACTTGAGGCCCTTCTTTAAAGCTGACATGGCCACATGTTCATTAAGATTTAGGATTTCCAGAGTGGCCGAATTAAAGTGGACCATAAATTCTTTCAAACTTTCTCCTTCATTCTGTTGAAGAGGAATAAACTATCAGTGTTGCATGGCATCTTCTGGCATGTTCTGAAGTGTGAAATAAATTATCATTCCAGTTCAGTAAAGGAATGAATAGTCTTCGGCGGTAAGCTCGAATACCACATCCGAGCATATCTTCTCAGGGTAGCAGGAAAAGCAAGATAATACAAAGCATCAGTTGCTCCATGTACCATCATATGAGCCTTATAACTTCCTAGATGGTCAAGAGGGTCCGGAGTTCCATCATAAGCTTTCAATTATGGGATCTTGAAGTGCCGAGGGATAACTTCATCCATGATCCGATCGGAGAAGGGAGGCTAGGAGTTGAAAGCTACAACTTCATCATTTCTCCTTTGATCTGAAAGCTTGGCTATCTCTGCTTGCAGCAACTTGAATTTCTCTTCAAATTCAAAATTTACTTTTCTTTGTCTAGCTCTTTCAGGTGTAGAATCTCTAGAAGAAACAGAGGGAGAACGCCTGATTCTCTTCTTTCCATTATGATCTCCCACCTGTCGATCTGAAGGGAAGGCATAATGATCATGAGATGAATGGATCCGTGAGGAACTTAGAGTGAGTTCTCGACGCCGATCCTCTCTCCTTTCAGTTTGATGGCTGGGCTGTAAGATGGGTGGTGGACATTGCCTTTAAACGACAGTTTCTTGCAGAGTTTGAACCAATACAGTCAAGGCATCTACCATGTTCAAGAAGGCTTCAAACTGTTGTTGCCCTACCATCAGCATAGGAGGTTGCATAGCATGATCTATTGGAGGATCATCTGCTTGAGGAGCATGTTGCTCCCTGCTTGTGGATGCATTCTGAACCTTTTCTTTCACCATTTTTGCTCGAGTGAAGCTCTCCTTTAACCAGAGGAAACAGATCTTCCCCTACCTGGCACGCCAATCTGTTGATGATGAATCCTCACCGACCGGATGGAGTGATTTGACCGCCGGCTCGCCGTCAACTGGAACCTGCAAAACAACTTCCCTGACCAGAATTTTTTTGATGGGAGACACTCCGATGTCAAAGTTAGCAAGAACTTAGGCAGCAAAATTGATAGCTTGAAAGCAGAGTAGTGAGAAGGAAAGAGGAATGATTTGAATTATCTGGAGTTAGCCTCGCTTACCATGAGTGTCCCCTCTTACCAGTATTTATAGGTATAAGTGTAACTACTTACGGTTATGGAAGTTAGCTAACAAAACCTCCTCATAACTGTAAGTAGTGGTAGTCGGGGAATTAGTTATTCCGTGGTTATCCAATCTGAGGATATCGACCATGTAAGCGGTTACAACAACCAGAACAAACTTCAACTGTTTGGGGTTGGAAAAAATCCACATGTTCAATATGCCTCCTTCTCTTCTAGAGAAGATCCGAAGTGAACCTAACATTCCCTTCAGTGGAGCTTCTTTGGGAAGACTCGAGGGAATGTTAGCTATATACTTCGGGTAAATTTCTTTGGAATTAACAAGGAAAAACAGTACTTACAGTAATCCTGAGTGAGAGAAGGATAATATAATCTAGAGGCATACTCTTCGGACCAGGCTGAAGATACGAAGCCGAAGGAATAAAATCAATAGCTTTACTCTTCGGACCAGGCTGAAGATATGAAGCCGAAGGAACATAGTCAATAGGCTTACTTCTTCGGACCAGACTGAAGATACAAAGCCAAAGAAATAAAATCAATAGGCTTACTCTTTGGACCAGGCTGAAGATACGAAGCCGAAGGAACATAGTCAATAGGCTTACTTCTTCAGACCAGGCTGAAGATACGAAGTCGAAGGAATAATCAATAGGCTTACTCTTCGAACCAGGCTGAAGATACGAAGCCGAAGAAACATAGTCAATAGGCTTACTTCTTCAGACCAGGCTGAAAATACGAAGCCGAAGGAATAATATGTCCTTTTTGTGGATCAGAATTTTCATCAAACCAAGGAGATATTTCCTTTAGTATGCTGATTTGACTGATAAAAAAAATTAAAATTAGTTCAATGAATGAACCGGTAATTATTTTAAATTGAACCAGATTATCATAACACTTGGCAATTGGCTTCTACGTGTTATAAAATATTATCTAAGTTATAACAAGAATCTCATAAAAAAAATTAATAATCAAAAATATTATTTAAATTTTTTGTATAAATATTTAAGATCTAACTAATACATAGTTAATATAAAATTGAATGTACTTCTAGACCCTTACATATTTCTTTCATTTTAGTTCTAGTATCCTCACCAAATTAAAGATCTAAATTCATGCAAATATATTTATGGGATGGCAACGGGTCGGGTTTGGATCGGGTCACTCAAAACCCATACCCGCCCCGCTAAAAAATTATCCGCCCCATACCCATCTCGAGTCGGGTATAAAAAAAATCACGTGTGGATCGGGTCAGGTCGGGTCGGGTATACCCGGTCTCATAAAACTTAGTTTATTTAAAAGCTAAACGGATCGGATCGAGTCGGGTATATCCGTCCCATATCCAATTTACTTAAATATTTTATAAATATAATTTTTTTATATATAAACGGGTCGAGTTCAGGACATGACGTACTACTACCCGTATCCGACCCGAATCCGAATCGGATTTTTTTTATATAACTCATATCCGTTTATAAATTAGACGGGTCAGGTTTACCCGCCCTTTTAGGATCGGATCGGGTCGGATACCCATCGGATCGATAAAAATTACCATTCCTATTCATAAATACTGTAAATATAATTATAAACATCATGATTAACTCAGAGTGGATTTCAATAAATCCATATACTATAGTTTCTCATAATCCATATTGGCCATGGATAAGATTTACTGTAATGCTATTTATAACCATCTAATATATACATCATCTAAAAAAAAAATTAATTAAAAATACTATTTATATTTTTTAATTTTTTATAAATATTTAAAATCTATCCAATCCGGTCAATGCAAAACTAAGCACACTCCTGCATGAATCCTTCCATCCATGAAACTTCAAGATTGCAGCTTTAGCAATTTTTTTTTCATGCTAATTAAGCCATGATGAATATTTTATGAGGACAAACATTGCATGATTTTGTTTTGCATTAGGTGAATTAATCCAGAAACCGGGAGAGACGTAGCCGTTGAGGCAAAATGCTAGGCAGCAGACAGTATCCCAAGGAAGACAGAATCGCCGCGCCTACGTGCACGCAGAAGTCAGGGGCCTGCCGCACGGTTTTTTGAGCAAACCGATCCGAAATGGGCAAGGCAATAACCTAAGAAGGGCAGCGTTGACATAATTGGAAGATTTCATGTGAATTGTGATATAGAAATTTAAGCCAGTAATCAGCATGCCCATAAACGGCCCATGGCGCACGTTAGAACTCCTTTGTTTATCCATGTATTTATCTATTTTATTTCTTCAGAAGAACAGTCTTTCAGATGTAAGAGAGATTTCTGCAACAACCACCGCATAAAGGGACAGTAACAATTAATCAATATTAAATCGAGGGATATCACCAATCAAAGTGAATAGGTACCTGCCATTGTCTTCCCAAGGTCTATTAAACTGTACAACAATAAGTGGCTGCAGATGTAAACCCCAAGTACCTGCATTTTTTGAGAGCCCAAAAAGTTCTCAGCAATTGCAGGTTAGCTGCCATTTTATTAATTATTCAACCCATTGTTGCAACTGAGATCCCTTCTGAGGGGAGGCAAATTCTCTTTCAGTTCTGGAATTAAGATAGTACACACTGATTGATACACTGGTACAAACAGCATACAAATTTTGGAGATTGAATCAATGGATGTTATTAGTGCTTGAGGGAAGATGATGGCACGAACCATTGCTTTGAACTTGATCCGCTCCATGCAGCTAATCACCCTGAAACATATTCGCAACCATGTCACTATTTCCACATCAGATCCATGCTTCATACAACATGGAAGAGAATCAACAACTAACCTAAGGCACGAATAAAGGGAATTTTTACAACCTCGTTTGATATCTAGAGAAGTCGACACCTCTCATCTCGCCTATTTAACCATTTACCATTTTCTAAGATGCTGGTAAGTTTTAAGAAAACTTGCACATGCATCCACAAAGTTTTCACTTGCTGATCGCATAGATCAAGAAGGTTCAGTAAAATCACATGCTCATAAATGCAATCCAAGTCCATGAACAAGCTGCATCTAAAGGTAAATTAGTGATTTTAAAGAATGGGGAACCTCAAGGCACCCATGTTGAATACCATAACCATAGGCATGGACAAGCTCTGCATTGAGATAGGAACCAAGAAAAGCTTTGCAATGAAATCTGGGAAAAAGCAGTGCATATGAAAGTTAATGCTTTCATAGTACAGAAGATCTATCAGGTCGCAAGAAGGATGACAAGGTACAAGATAAGGTCCTAAAATAAATTAAGAATTAGAGAATACGAATCTTGAACGCAGCATATGTCGTTAGATAAACGTGTAAGAAAGACATGATATCTCATGAGCAATTCAACAATTGTATTTATTATGTCCTGTTCCACCTATTTATGTTTTGATTTGCACTTCCAATTTCAACATTTCTTTCTATTACAAGAGCTAGAACAGAAGTGTATCTGAGTGAATATAAACATACAGCACATGCATTTACTATTCTTTTTTTCTTTATTTATGAGTCTGCACAAGGACTTCATTTCATAAAAGAAAAACTTGCTCTATCGAGTGTGATGTTTTGTCCGGCAATTAGAGTTCTTTATCCTTGGTAATTGTTAATATTTCATCAAAATGAAGAATGAGGTACTGCAGTTGCTCCTTAAGTTCCATGGTATTAGATCATAGGCCTTCAAAAGCATCATGTTTAATCTGCCAACTATTTGTCATTTGCAATGGAAAAATCAGTTGTCATCTTCTTTGCAAGCTTGTATTTGTGTCAGGTCATGAATTTTTGTTGGCTTCATTGAAAGAGCCAGAATTCTGTCTCATATCCAATCACTATACTGCTTAGTCTGCTGATTAAAACACCTCTGATTTGGTACATAATGCTTAGTGTTTTTTTCTAAGATAGATCTCAGAAAACATTTGGGCTTCACAGGAGCCAGAAATCTACAGGGAGTGTCATACTTTTTCCCCCCATATTCACATTATCCAGGTTGATTGACACTTTTCTGAACCAGCTTAATCTGCACCAGGTTCACCTACTTACCCTGAAGTACTTTTTGGTTGAATGGATATCCTGTTGGAGGAAAAACCAATCGAGAAAGGAAAAATATCGATTTTACTTATAGGATTTTTAGATAGCATTATAAAGAAATCAAAAAAGGTAAAAGAAGCAAAGATTGAATAGGGCTTGCCTGGATAGAGACATATAAAATGCTGCCCCAAGAATATGATTCGTCCCCTACGTGCAGGTTTTTTCAACGATCCCATTTCCAAAATATAACAACCTGGCTCATCTTGATCCTCCTCTAACAAGCACAATCACTAGGGAGGCTGACCTAGAAAACTTCCTTCATATATCCAGTTAAGAAAAAGATTAAAAAATGGAAGAAGAAGAAGAAAACAAGGATCTATGTCTCAGAAAGAAGAGTTTCAGACAGAGCACGAGAAAAAGAAAATAAATCAATGTTTTTTAGAATTTAATTGATTTTAAACGGTCAATCTAGATTACCAAGAAGACACCATAATTTTGAGTAGATACAATGTTTCAGAAACATTGTATTTCTTCGGAACCAGTATTCTCTTCCAAGAGTGTTATTTATATTATATGAAATATATATATATTTATATATATTTAAAATATTTTTCTATGATGTATTTGAAATAGAATATTTTGATATGACAAACAATTTTAAAAATTAAAACAGAACCTAGCTTGAGAGGTTGTAAAACCATTATCCTAAAGAAGAATTCAGCCTTCTCATGCGAAGATCTGGACCGCACACCCTCTTCCAAGATACAACCTGGAAGTCAAGAACTTCAATGCCCGTCGATGGCACAATCTCGATCAAATGCCAATTAAATTTGTCTTCAACCCAAATGAATAAAAATTTTAAAAAATGAGAGAGTTGTTGAGAGGTTTTAGAGTAAGAGGAAAGAGGAAGAACTTTTAGATGGATGAAAAAACAGGAAAAAGGGTGCCTATTTATAGACTCAAAACCCCCAAAAAATCCAAAAATACCCCCAATTAGCTGTTAAAAGGCATTTAAAATAAATAAATAAATAATGCATGCAAATGGGCATCTGCATGCAAAGCGCTCGCGGAATGGCTGCCGTGCATGGAGCTCGCGCACCATGAGCATCCAAGGATCCAAGTTTTGAAACTTCCAAAATGTACGATAATCTTCTATTAGTTTCAAAACTCATAATAAAATATTTAAATTCAATAAACAATTTAAACAATGAAATTTTTAGACTTTTACTATGTTTAGTATAAATACCTTCTAGATTTGAATTTGCATTTAGTATAAAAATACACAGTTTGAAGACGAACTGATCATAATACGAGATAGCGCTATCTAGGTTATGTGCTTACCTTGATTTTTAACGAGATAAATTCTGTTATACATATCCTTGGAGGTAGTTCCTCACAACTACTCTCACTAAGATAAATCCTCCAAGGATATGTATAACAGAATCTACCTTGCTGAACTTTCAATCTTGGATCTATTAAAAAGCTATGCTCAACCTAATTATTACACATAAAGCACTACATCATAAGGATGGGTTGGAAACAAATTCCTGGAAATAGTACTGTGAGGCCCAATCCGAAAAATGGCCATGCCCATGAAAATTTGGACTGAAGCCGGCATTTTGGATGCCGACTTCAGTTCGGATCGACTCTGGCACCAGAGCGGCCGATTTGTTCGGCGGAGGAGCGGGAGAGGGAAGGTTGAGGCGTGCGGGAGAGGGAAGGCTGAGGCGTGCGAGAGGGATTCCTCTCTATAAGAGTTCCGTGCGCCTCGATCGATCAAAAAAGCCATCTTCTTGAGGTGAATCCCGACGAAGCTCTCTCGCGTGCCGCGGCCCTTCCCGGAAAGCGTACCCCTCCGGTGGATGTCGACCTCGCCGATAAGCTCTCCGGTCTCGTCCTTTCTCGGGTTGGCATGAGCAAAGGTGAATGGTTGGAGCCTTTCTCTCTCGAGCAGGGGTTTGTGTGGGATTGACCGGCCGGGATGGGAGGAGGGGATTGGGTCGTTTTGGGTTTCCGGCAGTGGCCGGACGGCCGTCGAGCACCGGTGGTTTATCCCCTCCCTTCTTTTCGTTTTTCCGGTGGCAATGGAGGGCTTGTTGGGGGAGGTGGTAACGGGATTTGAAGGGAGGATGAAACAGGGAATGGTAACAGGTGAAAAGAAAAGGAACGAACCGAGTTGACTCGGTTTCTGGGGTGAGTCAACTCGATTGGTTGATTGGTTGGGTTAACTCAGTTATAAAATTGAGTTGACTCAATTAGCAGGGAATTTAGCTTTCTTTTTTGTCGAATTTTATGGGAATTAATTATGTGATTAAAAATTGTTGTGCAGGATCGGGGTTATCCTTGGAAGTCCCGGTTTAGTGTTGGATTGTATTAGTTGGTGGATATTCGGTAAGTTATCACTCTCTAGTAAAATTTACCATGCAATATTACTGTATAATTAATGATATGATGTGGTATGAGGCTAAACATTTATGATTAAAATGTATTGTGTCATCGGTTGAGTTGGTTTTAGTTACTCACTAGTCCGACTATGATTACAGGAGTTAGGATCTAGTCTCCTTGTAGGCCTCCAGCGGGGCGATCGTTGGCACATGACCGATGAGCGATATATGAGTCAGGAGCTAGTTTTCCTTGTGGGCCTGGCCGGCGGGCGATCGCTGGTACATGCGGAGGATGCATGTTTCTCGTGTAATTTCAGAGCTAGTTCTCCTTGTGGGCCTCTAGTGGGGCGATCACTGGCACATGACCGATGAGCGGTATGTGAATCAGGATTCTAGACTCTTGTGGGGCTAGCCACGGGCCGATCGTGGCCATAGTCAGTAGAGGACTAGGCGAGAGCGTGTGAGGATGGCCATCCTAGGGAGTGTGTGTTGTCAGAGTATTAAAGAAGAATAATAATGAAAAAAAACTGATTTGGCTTTGTAGTAGTAATATTTTTATTACTTGTGTGCACTGATTTATTTAAATTGCTTTGCTCTTAAATTATGGTAGAATTATACTTGAGATGTATGATATCTTACTAAGTTTTAGGGAAACTCACTCTATTCCCTTTTTTTTTCAAGACCAGAGAAATATGTGGGCTTGGGAACCAGTCAGTGAGGATTTAGGACTTAGTGAACATTGTTATTTATTTTTTTATATATAGCGTGTGGCTGTTAGTGGCTTGAACATATGAATTTTCTTATTTAAATAAATAAGATTGCTTGGTTGATTATTGTTTGAGTTGGTATGATACAGGCCTTGTATGTTTAAGGGAAAAGTAAACCCAAGAACATACGACCGTCTGATGCGCATCCGGCTCTGATTCTGGGCCGGGACGTGACAGATTTAGTGGTATCAGAGCCAGGTTGTCTTAATGATAAGATGATATAGATAGTGAGAGTGGGGTGGAGATAATTATGATAAGTTTAAGACATTTAAAATAATAAGGTTATATTATCAAACTTTCTTCTGTAAAATAGGTGTGAATGGCCCAGACTCGATCTATGAGGACGTCTAATCATAATGATCATGCTTCTCGAGCTCATGGTACCTCGCAAGCAGCAGGACCGTCTCGAGCTGCCAGTGCCTCCAGGACTCGTAGTTTATCACCTGATCGAGGCAAAAGCCGAACAGTAAGTCCTCCCCCTCAACAGCGTGATTTGAGGACAGCTAATTCTGATGGTCAGATGGTAGGCCTTATTCAAGCATTAACCGGGCTTGTTCAGGAATTAAGTCTGCAAGGAAGTAGAGGTGGTCAATCTTCTAAGACAGAACGGGGAATCGCTGAATTTAAGAAGTTGGCACCTCCTACTTTTGAGGGCTCTACCGAACCTACTGAATCTTTGAAATGGCTAAAGGAAATGGAGAAGGTTTTTGCCGGTATGAATAGTACAGATCAAGAAAAGGTTCGTTTTGCTGCTTATCAGTTGCAGGGCGAAGCTTTTGAATGGTGGGAGGCTGTCAGGAGGCAGCATGGTACGAGGAGCCAATTACTTCGAACAGTTTTCGTCAAGAGTTTTTGGATATGTATTTTCCAGAGAGCCTTAGATTTGAGAAAGAAAGTGAGTTCACAAGACTGATACAAGGAAACATGACGGTGGTAAAATGAAGCCAAGTTTATAGAATTGTCCCGTTTTGCTCCGGACTTGGTGGTTACGGATAATATTAAGGCTCGAAGGTTTGAAAAAGGGCTTAAACCCAGGATTCGCGCTGGAGTGAGACCGATGCAATTGGTTTCATATCGGGATGTGGTTAGTAAAGCTAAAATTGTGGAGCAGGAAGTTGACAACATGCAACAGGAAAGAGAACGACAATTGAAGAAGAGATCTGGACCTGATGGATAGCAAGGTGGTCGATATTCTGGCAGATCAACTAAACAGAAGGGAAATCAAGAGAGAAATCTAGGACCTCAGCAGGAAAATGGTCCTCGTTGTATAAGATGTCAGGGTTTTCATTTGGTGCAGGATTGCCGTTGGTTTTCTGGGACTTGTTTTAACTGTGGCCAGCAAGGCCACAGAGCTGTGGATTGCCCTCGTACTCAGATTTCTGGGGCTTATTTTAACTATGGCCAGCAAGGCCACAAAGCTGTAAATTGTCCTCGTACTCAAAATTCTGGATACCAACATTCATTTCCAAATGCACCGCGACCGCCTGCACCTCCTGCTTCAAATGCACCAGTTTCTTTTCAAAATCAACCTTCAACTTATGGATCTGGAGAGCACCAGAAGCAAAAGACCCAAGCTCGTGTTTATGCTTTGTCACAGCAAGATGCTCAGGCATCGAATGCTGTAGTGACAGGTAATTTCAAAGATATTTTCTTTTGTAAGTTAATTAAATCGAGTTCATATAATTACAAAGTTAGAATTTGATTGTTCGATAGGTACCATCAAGGTAGTTTCTTCTTATGCTCGGGTTTTATTTGATTCTGGAGCAACACATTCCTTTATCTCAACTGGATTTATTAAGAAGGCTGGTATGAAACCAGTATTTATGAATTATGAAATCTGTCTCCACTCCAAATGGGAGCACCATCGTAGTTAGCATGATTTGTCCATCTTGCACTCTGAGTATTGGAAATCATGACTTTTCAACTAATCTAATGGTTTTGGAAATGAAGGAGTTTGATATTATTTTGGAAATGGATTGGTTGGCTTCTTATCATGCTACTGTAGATTGTTTTGGGAAGAAAATAATTTTTCATCCTCCAGGACAGGAACCTTTCAGTTTCTATAGTAGTAAGGGAAAGAATCCTATTAAAATGATTTCAGCTATGCAAGCTGGCAGGATGTTGAGGCAGGGTTGTACGGGATACTTAGCTAGTGTTATGGACTTTCAACAAGAGGAAGTGAAATTGGAAACCATTCCGACTGTGCAAGAATTTCCTGATGTATTCCCGGATGAATTGCCAGGATTGCCTCCTGATAGAGAGATAGAGTTTTCTATTGATCTTGTATCAAGTGCAGAACCTGTTTCTAAGGCTCCCTACAGAATGGCACCAGCTGAATTGAAGGAGCTTAAGGAGCAACTTCAGGAATTACTTGATAAGGGTTTTATCAGGCCGAGTGTGTCACCGTGGGTTGCTCCAGTGCTTTTTGTTAAAAAGAAGGATGGAAGTTTGAGGCTGTGTATTGATTATCGGGAATTGAATAAATTGACAATCCGGAATAAGTATCCTCTTCCAAGAATAGATGATCTTTTTGACCAATTGCAAGGTGCACAGGTGTTTTCAAATATTGATCTGCAGTCTGGGTATTATTAGTTAAAAATTAAGAGCGATGACATATCCAAGACAGCCTTTCGAACTAGATACGGATATTATGAATTTCTGGTGATGCCTTTTGGATTAACAAATGCTCCAGCAGCTTTTACGGACATGATGAACATGATATTCAGATCATATTTGGATCAATGTATAGTAGTGTTTATTGATGATATTCTGATATATTCTAAGAATGAGACAGATCATGAAGAACATTTGAGGAAAATCCTACAAATACTGAGAGAACAAAGATTGTATGCAAAGTTGAAAAAATGTCAATTCTGGCTTGATAGTATTTCGTTTCTCGGCCACATAATCTCTAAAGAAGGTTTAGCTGTTGATCCATCAAAGATTGAGGCAATTGTTGGATGGAGTAGACCAACAAATGTAACCGAAGTTCGTAGTTTTCTGGGACTAGCTGGTTACTATCGAAGATTCGTTGAGGGATTTTCTAATTTAGCATTGCCACTAACCCAGTTAACCCATAAAGGGGTCAAATTTGATTGGACAAATGACTGCAAGAAAAGTTTCCAGGAGTTAAAGAAATGCTTGGTGTCAGCTCCTATTCTTACCTTACCATCAGGAAGTGAAGGTTTTACTATATACAGTGATGCCTCCAGAAGAGGGATAGGATGTGTACTTATGCAAAATGGAAAAGTGGTAGCTTATGCCTCCAAGCAACTTAAATCACATGAACAGAACTACCCTACTCATGATCTGGAGTTAGCTGCAGTCGTTTTTGCTTTGAAGATTTGAAGACATTACTTATATGGAATATCCTGTGAAATTTTTACTGACCATAAAAGTTTCAAATATTTATTTACACAGAAAGAATTAAATTTGAGACAAAGAAGATGGTTAGAGCTAATCAAGGATTATGATCTGAAAATAAGTTATCATCCGGGAAAAGCTAATGTGGTAGCTGATGCGTTGAGGAGGAAAATCACGGGTAGTGCAGCAACCTTAATTATTACTTCTCAGAAAAAAATTCTTCAGGATTTTGAAAAGTTAAATATGGAGATACATCTGCACAATTCTGAATTTTTACTTGCTACCTTAAAGAAACAATCTACCCTAATTGACAGAGTTAAAGTACTCCAGGAGAGTGACACAGAATTATAAAAGAACAGGAAAAAAGTACAATCTGGGGAAATTTCTGAATTCCGAATTCATGAGGATGGATCCTTAAGGTTTAGAAATAGATTATGTGTTCCAAGGGATGTAAATTTGAAGAAAGAAATTTTGACTAAAGCTCACAACTCCACTTATATTATTCATCCTGGAAGTACAAAGATGTATAAAGATCTTAAAGAAAACTTTTGGTGGAGTAGTATGAAAAGAGAGATAGCCATGTTTGTGGCCCAATGCTTAACTTGTCAACAAATAAAAGCTAAGCATCAGAGACCAGCAGGATTACTGCAACCCTTGGCTATTCCAGTATAGAAATGGAAACATGTCACAATAGATTT
This sequence comes from Areca catechu, assembly GCA_021397845.1. Classification (NCBI taxonomy): domain Eukaryota; kingdom Viridiplantae; phylum Streptophyta; class Magnoliopsida; order Arecales; family Arecaceae; genus Areca; species Areca catechu. The sequence continues at coordinate 41,668,490 of CM038045.1, forward strand.
TGTTACAGGATTGCCAAGGACTCTCAGAGGATTTGATGCTATTTGGGTTGTTGTAGACCGATTGACGAAGTCAGCTCATTTCCTACCTATCAAGGTTAATTTCTCCATGGAAAGGCTAGCCAAATTATATATTGATGAGATTGTTAGATTACATGGTATTCCTGTATCAATTGTATCTGATAGGGATACGAGATTTGTTTCTCAATTTTGGAAAGGACTGCATCGAGCTATGAAAACAAAGTTGGAATTTAGTACAGCTTTTCATCCTCAAACAGATGGTCAGTCAGAAAGAATAATCCAGATATTGAAAAATATGCTTAGAGCATGTGTTTTAGATTTGAAAGGGTCATGGGATGAACATTTGTCACCGGTGGAGTTTGCGTATAACAACAGTTATCAAGCAACCATCAAGATGGCACCTTTTGAAGCATTGTACGGGAGGAGATGTAGGACCCCGATATGTTGGGACGATGTTGGTGAAAGAAAGCTTTTGGGACCGGATATTGTATTGCAGACGATGGATAAAATTCAACTTATTAGGAGACGGCTTCTCGCAGCTCAAAGTCGACAAAAGAGTTATGCAGATACTTGGACAAGAAAGCTAGAATTCCAAGTGGGAGATCATGTGCTTCTCAAAATGTCACCTACCAAAGGAGTAATGAGGTTCGAGGTGCGAGGAAAGCTAAGCCCTCGATATGTTGGTCCTTTTGAGATCCTAGAAAAAATTGGAGTAGTGGCTTATCGACTTGCATTGCCACCTTCTCTTGCGGGAGTACATAATGTTTTCCATGTTTCTATGCTAAGGAAATATGTACCTGATCCAAATTATGTAGTTGAATTGGAACCACTTCAGGGAAGATTTGTCTTATGAAGAACAACCGGTGAAAGTGGTTGATAGAAAGGAACAAGTTCTGAGATGGCATATCATTCCTTATGTTAAAGTCCAATAGAGCAATCATTCAGAGTGTAATGCCACCTGGGAGCTAGAAGAAATCATAAGAGACAAATATCCTCAACTTTTCGGTGAATCGGGTATGTCAATTTCGATGACGAAATTTCTTTTAGGAGGGGAGAATGTGAGGCCCAATCCGAAAAATGGCCATGCCCATGAAAATTTGCACTGAAGCCGGTATTTTGGATGCCGACTTCAGTTCGGATCGACTCTGGCACCAGAGCGGCGGATTTGTTCGGCGGAGGAGCGGGAGAGGGAAGGTTGAGGCGTGCGGGAGAGGGAAGGTTGAGGCGTGCGGGAGAGGGATTCCTCTCTATAAGAGTTCCATGTGCCTCGATCGATCGAAAAAAGCCGTCTTCTTGAGGTGAATCCCGACGAAGCTCTCTCGCGTTCCGCGGCCCTTCCCGGAACGCGTACCCCTTCGGTGGACGTCGACCTTGCCGGTAAGCTCTCCGGTCTCATCCTTTCTCGGGTTGGCATGAGCAAAGGTGAATGGTGGGAGCCTCTCTCTAGCGGGGGTTTGCGTGGGATTGACCGACCAGGATGGGAGGAGGGGATTGGGTCGTTTTGGGTTTCCGGCAGTGGCCGGACGGCCGTCAGGCACCGGTGGTTTATCCCCTCCCTTCTTTTCGTTTTTCCGATGGCAATGGAGGGCTTGTTGGGGGAGGTGGTAACGGGATTTGAAGGGAGGATGAAACAGGGATGGTAACGGGTGAAAAGAAAAGGAACGAACCGAGTTGACTCGGTTTCTGGGGTGAGTCAACTCGATTGGTTGATTGGTTGGGTTAACTCAATTATAAAAATTGAGTTGACTCAATTAGCAGGGAATTTAGTTTTCCTTTTTGTCGAATTATATGGGAATTAATTATGTGATTAAAATTTGTTGTGCAGGATCGGGGTTATCCTTGGAAGTCCCGGTTTAGTGTTGGATTGTATTAGTTGGTGGATATTCGGTAAGTTATCACTCTCTAGTAAAATTTACCATGCAATATTACTGTATAATTAATGATATGATGCGGTATGAGGCTAAACATTTATGATTAAAATGTATTGTGTCATGGGTTGAGTTGGTTTTAGTTACTCACTAGTCCGATTATGATTACACGAGTTAGGATCTAGTCTCCTTGTGAGCCTCCAGCGGGGCGATCGCTGGCACATGACCGATGAGCGGTATGTGAGTCAGGAGCTAGTTTTCCTTGTGGGCCTGGCCGGCGGGGCGATCGCTGGTACATGCGGAGGATGCATGTTTCTCATGTAATTTCGGAGCTAGTTCTCCTTGTGGGCCTCCAGTGGGGTGATCACTGGCACATGACCGATGAGCGGTATGTGAGTCAGGATTCTAGACTCTTGTGGGGCTAGCCACGGGCCGATCATGGCCATAGTCAGCAGAGGACTAGGTGAGAGCGTGTGAGGATGGCCATCCTAAGGAGTGTGTGTTGTCAGAGTATTAAAGAAGAATAATAATGAAAAAAAACTGATTTGACTTTGTAGTAGTAATATTTTTATTACTTGTATGCACTGATTTATTTAAATTGCTTTGCTCTTAAATTATGGTAGAATTATACTTGAGATGTATGATATCTTACTAAGTTTTAGGGAAACTCATTCTATTCCCTTATTTTTTCAGGACCAGAGGAACATGTGGACTTGGAAACCAGTCGGTGAGGATTTAGGACTTAGTGAACATTGTTATTTATTTTTTATATATAGCGTGTGGCTGTTAGTGGCTTGAACATATGAATTTTCTTATTTAAATAAATAAGATTGCTTGGTTGATTATTGTTTGAGTTGGTATGATACAGGCCTTGTATGTTTAAGGGAAAAGTAAACCCAAGGACATACGGCCGTTTGATGCGCATCCGGCTCTGATTCTGGGCCGGGGCGTGACAAGTACTCCTAGATATTACCTCAAAGATCGTTTTTAAACCTTGACCTGAAATCTCCAATCACAAAGATAGGGATCCACTCTAATGGCTAATATACGGACTTAAGCCCTATCCCCCTAGATGTCTTAAATACTGAGATCTTTGAAAGACCTTTGATCAAAAGATCATATAGATTATTTTTTGATTTTATATATTAAAGTGATATCACACCTTTCATTTTATTTCACACAGTTTTGTATCTGATTATGATATGTTTGTTCATCTTTTTATTTAATGTCTGTTGATTTAACATATTTATTAGAGCCCTATAATCATAATTTATTGGTATTATAGATATTTTTAATAAAAAAAATTAATATCATTAATTAAGTCTTTCAGCCACTATGCTTCAATGCAAGTGATGTCGAAACAATTAATCTAGATTCTAAAGTACTTGTTATTATTGTTTGTTTACATGATCTCTGAGATACTGTACCTCCTTCAAGCAAAAAGAGATCCTATGATGGACTTTATATCTAAATTATCTGTTATCCTGTTAGCATCACTATATCCTTCCAGTACTTCTGGATAATCGGAGTACAAAATAGAGTAATCTATAGTTTCCTTTAGATATCTAAAGACTCTTTCAAGGATTTTCTAATATTCTTTACTAGGATTACCAGTATACCGATTTAGTCATCCTATTGTATAAGCTATATTAGAATGAGATCTATTTGCTATATATAACAGAGATCCCATCCTCTGCAAATACTCTAATTATCTTAGAGATTCTTCTAAATTCCTAGTTAAGAAAAATATGATTATATAGGATACAAACAGGATTTAAATCAAAATATTCAAAATTTTTAAGCATTTTTTCTATTGATCTTGTTAGATTTATTGCTATTTCGTTATTTATTCTTTTAAGTTTCATTCATAAGATTATATCAACTTTTTCTAAATCTTTCATATCAAAATTATTTGATAAATAATCTTTCATTTCTTGTATTATTTTTAGTAATATTCCAAATAATAGAATATCATATATATATATATATAGACATAAAATAATAAGATATGAGTTATTTTTTTATCAATTTATCATGTTCGTTAATTCTAAAATTATCACTTAGGATAATTTTATCAAATTTAACATGTCATTGTCTAGGAACTTGTTTTAGTCCATAAAGTGATTTAATTTCTTACAAACCTTATGTTCTTGTCCTTTAATTATTAAACCTTGATGTTGGTTTATATAAATTTTCTCTTCTAATTCTCTATTTAAGAATGCAATTTTTACATCCACTTAATAAATTATTAATTTATGAATTGATGCTAATGCTACTAAAATTCTTTAGATAGTTATCCTAACTACAAGAGCATAGGTATCAAAATAATCTTTCTTTTAACCGTATTTCTTATCTACTAACCTAGCTTTGTATCTTTCTACGTTCCATCTAGATTTAATTTTTTTTTGAAAATCCATTTAGTTCATATTATTTTTTTCTGGAGGTAAATTTGATAAAATTCAAGTTTTATTTTTTAAGATTGATTGAATTTCATCATTTATGACTTCCTTCTAATATGATAAATCTAATGATTACATAGCTTTATCATATATGTAAGAATCACCCTTGACAAGGTATATAAAAAAATCTTCTTCAAATTCTTTTCAATTATATTCATTTTACTTCTTAATTCAAGTTCAGTTTTAATTTTGATTTTATAGATCTATAAGAAGATTTACATTGTCACGTCCCAAACCCAGCACCGAGATTAGCTACGCGATCGGTCGCACAACCCTAGGTATCATCGTAGAGATCATGTCAGGCCTAAGTATACAAGATTCTCATTATTTCTAGAATTAAATTTAAGTAACCAAGCACTATTAAAACAATTTAATAATAACTGAATAATCAACTTGTTCAATTCATGATCACTAAATAATCAATTTGTTCGTTACATGGAGTTCAAATATAGGATTAACTAAACGGTCTAAAAGTTTTGGTACTCGATCTCACGCTCAACCCGACCCTTGCTATGCATCCTGCATCTCTGAGAAAAAAATAGAAAAATAGAAAGTGAGCTTTACAGTCCAATAAGAATTCCATATGGTCACATCCATAATAATATAACTTAGAAATAACAAGAAAATAATGGAATATCATGCCATGCAACCGAAACAACTCAAATATCATATCTAACAAATTTTTGGTAAAATCATGTTTCCTTTTTATATTTCAATTTAGTCATCCTTCTTCTTTAGGATTATAGACTAACCACGATCATGCTCCATCCCATAACTGGTAATCTCAATGTCACACTCCAGTCTATAACTGACAATCTTAGTATCACACTCCAGCCTGTGACTGGCAATCTCATTATCACACTTCAGCCTGTAACTGGCAATCTCATTATTACACTCCAACCTGTAACTAGCAATCTCAGTAACCACAATCCCAAGACATGGCTAGTCCAAATATCCTTTCTTGATTATACCTTTATAACATCTTAGATATATTTTCAAATCATACTCTTTTTAAGATTTACAATAATCAATATCACAATCTAAACCATCCAAATAGTCATGTCTGATAGGAATATATCATAAAAAAAATATAAATAGCAGTACCAACAATCATAATTGTCCGTCGTGAGAAATTAAAATATGTAATGCATAAACAATCATGCATGCCAATGTTTATGTCCAAAAATCAAAAATCATGACAGATAAAAGATATTTATAAAACTGATGATCATATCCAGAAATCCTTATCTCATAATAGACAAACTAAATATACCCGATATCGGTCCATACCCGAAACTTGCTCAACACCCTTCTCTCAAAAGGTTATCTTCCTATAATAAAAATTTTTATATTAATAATAATTTTATAATAATTATAAATCCAAAATCTTCCATTCAAATTTTATCAGTGATCAACCCGCTGATACCCTTACTTCCCAAACTCCTGGAGAGGACTTTTTGGATCTTCCTGTTTAATATTTATTTTTTCTCTCCTCTTCCTCTCTTCTTCTTTCTCTCTCCTCTTTCTCTCTCTTCTTTCTTTTCTTTTCTCTATCTTTTTTTTCTCTTTTTTTCTTTTTTTCTCTTTTTTCTTTTCTTTTTCTCTCTTTTCTTTTTATTTTTCTTCTCTTCTTCTCTTTTCTTTTTCTCTTTTTCTTCTCCTCTCTTCCTTCTTTCCTCCACTCTTCTCTTCTTCTCTTCTCTCTCTTCTTCTCTCTCTCCTTCTCTCTTCTTTTCTTTTCTTATGCTCTCTTCTTCTCTTTCCTCCCCCTCTCCTATGCTTCTACTCGACTGAACAGGGGAGGTCCTCCCCTTCGCTCATTCTCCGGGTCTCTAATGGCTCGGCTCCTAGTCCCGACCGGCATCCATCGACAGCAGGGGAAAGCAAGATACCGTTCCTTTTCCTTTTTTTTTTTCATGGATTACTCTGGCGATTGCCGGCCGGTGCCAAGAAAGAAAGGAATAGGAACAGGAAGAAGGGGTCAGAGCTCACCTCGTCCTCCGGTGGTAGATGGTTCAGGTGTGGCGAAAAGAGGGAGGAGAGGTCTTTTTATAGGTTTAGGATATTAAGGTTTTGGCTATCCCCCCTTCCTTCCATCGGAGTCGGAGGGAGGAAGATGGGAGTCTTCCTTCCCATCGCTCCTTTTCTTTTTTTTCTTCAGGTATTACGCACATTCTAGGGATCTAGAAATTCTAGTCTTGAAAGAAATGTCCTCAAAAAAAGAAGCATCTCTAGTTTCAAAGATTGAATTATTACTTATATCACTAATATCTGATTTAATCACCAAAAATCTATAGGTATTACTATTTTGAACATAGCCAATAAATACATCTATTATTTTAGGTCATAGCTTTTTTTTTATGGGTTCAAAAATATTTACCTTAACTAAATACCCCCTACTTTGAAAAAATTTAAATTAGAAACCCTGCCTTTCCAAAGTTTATAAGGGATCTTACTACCATCCTTAACAAGGATTCTATTTAGGATGAGGCAAAAAAGACAGAACTTTCCCCCACAAGTTCTCAAGCTAAAGCTAATCAATATAATATTCATCGTATCTAAGAGGGTACGATTTTTATGCTTAGCCACACCATTGAACTGCAAAGAGTAAAGAGCAGTTACTTCATGAATTATTTCATGTTCTTGACAAAACAGAAAAATTTCATTTGAAATATACTCCCTCTATCAAATCTAAGAATTTTAATTTTTTTCTTATTGATTCTCTACTTCACTCTTATAAATCTTGAACTTATTAAAGGTCTCGTCCTTAAATTTAATTAGATAATAATAACAATATCTAGAATAATCATCTATAAAGATTACCATGTACTTATTACCATCACGGGTTACAGTTTTGGTAGAGTTACATACATCACTATGTATCAACTCCAAGATTGAAGTATTTCTTTCAACCGATTTGAATGATTTTCTTGGTTATTTAAATTCAGCACATATTTCATACTTAAATGTATCTAAGTTTAATTTGAAAATTAATTTTAAATCCATAATAAGTTTGACTTTTTCTAAATGTACATGATTCAATCTATCGTGCCACAAATTTTGATTAGATTTATTTATGAAATAAATTTATTTATCAACTTTATTAATAAAATAATTTATTATATTCAATTTGAATAAACTTTCATTTACATCTTTTTTTCAATAAAGGCATTATTCTTAATTATCATAACTTTATTACAATCAAGGATAATTTTATATTCCCTTCGAACTAATTAAGACCCACTTACAAGGTTCTTTGTAAGATCTAGAATATACAGTACATCCGTCAGGATAAGAATTTTTTTAAAAGTCATCTTCAAATTGATTTGTCCTTGTCCCATAACCCCGACGACTATATTGTTCCTAAGAGTTACACCTCCGCTTGAGTCCTGAAAAGTAGTGAACTAAGAGTAACCAAAACAAATGTGAATATTAGCTCCTGAATCCAACCACCAATCAAGGTTAGAGAAAGTAACATTAACTTCAAGGTTAAAGCTTCCTGACCTAAAGGTGATGTATTCTGGACCTTCAACTACATAAGCTTAGAATCCAGAGAAGCCAGAAGGTTTGCAAAAAGGCTCCTTCTGATAAAAGCAATCTCTTGTAAGATAGTTTGTTCTTCCACATACAGAGCAAAACCTATCACTTAGATCTTGGACAAACTTGTTACATCTAGCATTATTGGCCTTGAAGTTTTTATCCTTAAGCTTAACTTATTTGGATTAGGACGGTTAGATTGGTTTAACTGATATTGTTGATTTAGTTAAAATCTAGGTTTTGATTTTGATTTGGTGTTGTTGTTGATCTGATATTGTTGAGTTATGTTAGCTTGGACACCTAAAACTTTGGTTTGTTAGGTTTTAAACCTGTGTTGATCTTCTATCTTGATCAAATTTAGAAATTGAGCTAGGATTAGCTCTCTTTGCTTATGAAGCTGACCTTTGATAAAGCCGTTCCAAGAAGGCATCTTATCAAGGAGACTGGAGACCTTAAATTGTTCGGCAAGAATGGTCCCATTAATTTAAAACTTTCTAAGATATTCTTGGAATTGGTAAAATTGGTCATTTATAGATTTGTCATCTACCATGATATATTTAAGAAATAATGTGATGTTGAACTATTTAACCCCAGCATCATCAAGGCTATATTCAGATTCTAGATTATTCCATAATTCTTTCGCACTCTTTGCAAATAGATAAATATATATCATAAAGTATCAGAAATGGTACTTAGAATTCTACCCTTACATAGATAGTCTTCTTCAAGGGTGATAGGAGTCGTTGAACTAAAGGAGGCAGAGGATTGATCAATAATCTATCAAAATTCTAAGATAGCCAAATTTTCATTTGACTTTGCCATCTAATAAAGTTAGTTCTATCATACTTGTAGGATTTAAAACTAAAGGTTTCTTCTCTAAGGATAGCCATTTGGTCCAAATATGGTTCAGAGAAGAAAACTGGAATTATAACAAAATTTATTGGTTATTTGTTTAATAATTTTAAGATTTTTTATATTTATTTTATTTTATTTTTATTTTGTTTTAAGAGGTTATGCTAGTATCACTTAATGAAATTTATTAAAGTTGAATTGAAACTTAATTGATTACTAAAAAACCTAGAGTTTGTTGAGAATTTTATTTAATTTATTATCTCTAAAAGGATCCTATAAATTTTTTTATCTGTTTTATTTTTTCAGCTTTTTAAAAATTAATTTAGCATGCTACAATACAAGTTTGGTGGTAATCTTTGATTGATTTTGCATAACACAAAATAATAAAATGAAGCTAAGGTTAATCAATCAAAAACATAATTCATATAAATATAAAATATGCAAAGCACATAAACTAAATTATATATAAATAATTATATTTAATATAAAATTATATGCATCACTACAAAATTATCTACTAAATCTCATTTTGACTGTTAATTATAATATATAAAATATATATATATGTTTATAAAAATTTAAAAAATATTTTTCTGTGATGTGTGTGAAACAGAGTATTTTGATGTGATAAATAATTTTAAAAATTAAAACAAAACCTGACTTGGGAGGCGGTAAAACCACTACTCTAAAGGAGATTTCGATCCCTTCTTGTGCAAAAATCTGGATTGCACACCTTCCTCTAAGGTACAACCCGGAAGCTTAAAACTCCAACACCCATCGGTGACACGGTCTCGATTAGATGCCAATCAAATTTGTCTTCAACCCAAATGAATAAAATATTTTAAAAAATGAAAGAGAGGTTGAGAGATTTTAGAGAGAGAGAAGAAAGAGGGAGAACTTTTGGATGGATGAAAAACCAGGAAAATGGCGGCCTATTTATAGGCTCAAAATCCCAAAGAAAAATCCAAAAATTCTCCCAATTAGCCGTTAAAAGGCATTTAAAACAAATAAATGAAAAAAATGCATGCAAATGAACATCCCGTGCCAAGCGCTCATGGAACGACCGCCCGCATGCGGAGCACACGCGCACCACGAGCGCACCACGAGCGTCCAAGGATCCAAGAAGTTTTGAAACTCCCAAAGCGTATGATAGAGTCATCTCTTCAGAAGGAAACGTTGAAATTAAAAAGAGTTTTAATATTTTTAAATAACTAAAATTTTAGGATAAGAAAAGTTTAAATCCTTTTTATTTTAAATAAAATCCCACCATCTCCTACACTTTTTTGCCTTGCAAATTGATGGTTTGGTATGTTGCAAGATGTTCTGGCTCATCACTTCAATGAAAAGACTTCTACTCTTCAAACTTCACTTCATTTCTTATGATATTATTGTGGGCTTTTACATCCAAAATCATGAGTCTATCATTTCGTATTGCCCAAAAAAAAAAAAAGAAATCATGAGGTACATGTTTGGTTTAAAAGATAAAGGCAATAAATAAGTTGACAGGAACGAAGAAAGTTTGGACTATGAAATCTACTCATATACCTTCTCAATTCTGCATGTGATGCATTCTCATACATATACATACATACATGTGTATTAAATTTTCTAAAGATGCCCAAACAACACTCTTTATTCAGTGTTCTTTAGGTAAAATCACAAGATTATCTTGAGTTCACGATTATCTAAAAGCTTATCTTGAAGTTTCTTTGGCCGATTCTCATTCTTGGCTCACGAAGTTTAAACCTAAATGAAATGCTTTTAGCCCAGTCTCATTACCATTGGCCAGCCAAGTGTTTGAGATATACAGCTTGGTCATTCTAATTCTTGAATGTGGAGCCACTTTTGGTGTCTATTGAGCTCATAGGACATGTCCTAGGAACTAAAACTTGAATTTTAACACAACATTGAATTCAGGCTCATAAGAGTACGAGTGATGAGATGAAGGATTGGACCAAAAAAATCATAATGAGTTGATTCCATATGCATATTTCATAATGTCACGTACCTCAAGAAAGTCTGCATAATATTTGCTATTCTCAGAGTCATTTGATTCAGATTATTGCTTCACAGCCCATTGAGCATGCCATCCATTACCTTGACCTTTCAATTTCAGTTTGCTACCTGCTGTATGTCCTTTCTTGCATTTCTTCATCAAGATTGGAATTTCTAAAGGCACCTGCTTAACTTCAATTATCTATCATTAGCTTATCATAAACATTTACGATGTTAATTTTGTTGCTCAACATATCTTGCCTTTGCTCAACAGAGCGAATTGTTGTTACGTGAATCTTTATTATCGGTGACTTTGGAAAAATCAACTTCACCTCATTTGTCTACAACATGCCTAATAACTTCAGACAATGCATGCCTGTGTCAAGTATTAGACAGATTTACCACATTTTTTGCATGCATGCTAGTTCCATTTTGTTACCTACATCCTCAATCAAATCACGAACCATGCCATGAGATTAAAATACCATTTTACCCTGCATGCCTTTATTAACAGCTTGTTTCCCATCAACAAAGCCTGACCGTATATTAAACAGTCATTTCCTTCCAACTTTGACCATGCTACCTTGCTCTTCAAGATATAGTCTTTTTCAACATCTACTGACTTTGTTAACTAGTTTGCAACAATCTCATCTGCCTATAATTCGACTTTTGAACATGGCTGACTTCAATGACCACTTTAGAGTCCAAACCACCTCGTCTGGCTTTATTTAAAAGCAGGATCCCATTCTGAAACAATGGCCCTTATCATAGTATGCATCCCTGTGGTTGAAGGACATTTTCCATGAATTTTCCCCTTGGAACATCTTAGCTTGCTAATAGACCTATCTTATCATGGAGATCACATATTTGAGCTTTTACTTAATGCTTTTCTAGTGCTTGTGACTTCTCTTTAATGATTATGTGTTCTTCAGTATCAGCTCAACACACAATTTAGAATAACCTTCATGGTCCAGTCTGATCTGATTGTCTTCTACATTGTCCTTTCCCCATTAAACAAATTATTCGAATATCTTATGGTCATCAATCAATCTCTCTCATTGCGAACTCCTGACATACAAACTGAGATGTGTTTGGGCGGCCTTAAAGAGAAAACCTGTTGCACCTTATCCTAATGAATATACATTACAAATACAAACAAATTCAGCATGCTTACTTTTTGCATTCATTTTTTCCAATATAACCCTCGGTGTATTGTTTGTTCAACTGATATGGAATGAGCCTTTGCTGATATAGCAAGCTCACATAAAAGCTGTAATGACATTTTGCATTTTGTCCAAGCAGCTGCTGCACAAGTTCTCTTTCTATCAGGGGACAAGAACTAAAAGATGCAAGCTTTCTAAATACCATCTCACTGCTGCCAATTTCATACTCTTGGCATTCTTCATTTATTTATGCCCACAGATCTGAGACCAAGGAAACCCATCTATGGCCATTGTTGACTCTAAGCCATCTACCCATTTCTCATTTTTCTAAGCCATGCACTAAATTTCACCCTTCTTGTAAAGCATAAGAGAAAGCAGAGCTTTATTTACTGTTCAATTTTCTCCTGCAAGTATTGTGTTAATAATTGAAGAAACACATGCTTGCCCTGCTGTTTTATATGGTAGGGTAATGGAACTTTACAAGGACATTAGTAAGGGATTATCAACAAGAATCCTGCTTTGACAGACACACATTCATATTATGCATATATATGCACAAAGATAACTCTAAGATAACATGTGGTTTTACAAATTGTTTATTTTGGACTTCTTCTATTCTCTCCTTTTTTCTATCATGCTTGCTGCCTTGTTATTGGCAATTCATTTCTTTTTCTGAAGAGAAAGGGCAATACTTTCATGTTACTAACCCTTCCTTTAAAAAGCAATCCTGTAGTAACAATACTGAGATATCACGTTTTGGTCTATAAACATGAATTTGCTGGAGACCAGTAAGCCATATTTCATAAGGAGTAGCATGTTAATTAATTAAAAACTCATGCAACCAGGAAATCTTATCTGTCTCATAGAAACTAGTGAATCTGTCATCAAGTTGTATCAAGATAAAGTCCTTTAGATATACTGATAGAAAAAGAGGCATGACCATAGAACCATATAGATTTAAAAAAAAAAAAAATTCAAAACAAGCAGTAGCAAACCCAGTAAAGTAGTTCATAAAAGTTTATAAAAGTTTGCAACTGTTGATGAGAATAAGGCATGATATAAAACTCATAGTCCTCAAACTCCCTGCAAACCAAAAAGACAATCCACAGTCAACCTTCATGCTTTTTTGTGTAAAAACTCTTGAATACATATGAAGATAAAGTTATCAGGTGCACTCAAAGTCTCAAACTAAGTGTATCGGAAATAGAATAGACTATTTTAGGTTAGTGAATGTAAAGGAGCGGGATTTGGTAATCAGAATTAGCACAAAAATAATTTTCAAGAAAAACTTGTTAATTTAATGGTTCAAAAAGTAATTGTCATAATGACTATTGTTGTTGCTTCTCTTTTGTCAGCAAATTATGTATAAAGATTATAGTCCTTCCATTGTTGAATTGCAATCATGCACAAAAGGGCCATCTCATAACTAAACCTCTAGATGTTTGTATCACTTGTTTCGATACAAACTGAGAAAGCCACTTCTGCCAATTCATATCAAAGATTCTAGCATCCACCAAACATAGATGGAATGCAGAAATCATACATAAGAAGGAAAACATTGAAAGCAGCAGTGCAAGGAAGCTTTGTACCATGCAATTCACCAGAATACCTAAAACACCAAAACCTAAATTATCATTGATTTAGAAAGAGAACAGCTGCCCAAAGAGTTAAAAACCATCAAAAAAAGAACATAGGATATGACTGACCATTCCATCTCTCCTTGGCAGCTTATCGAGTTCAGTTCCTAAAGATGAGCCCTCACTCTTATTGCTCCTCCAACGTGACTTCTTTGCGAAAAGCTTCGCAATCTGCAGCTGGGTTTTCACTATAATTTCTGTACCCTTAAGCTCCATTTCCCCATGCCTAATCTCTGCCTCCACCCTCATCCTTTCAGAATCCTTGTACATCTCTATCCTTGCCTGCTCAACTTTTAAAATCGATTGGGCAAGCAACCTAATGCTATCTGCCACCTCATCTCCCGATCCCTTCCTCCTCTTGGATGGATTACCAGACTTTCCTGCCCCATCCTAACGTAGAACGGGTAGCCCAAGACTTTTTTGACCAAAGGGACCGTCAGAAAAAATCCAAAGTCAAGGAGGGTTCTAGAAAACTCATCCTTCAATTTATCCAGAATATTCCCAGCATCCTCCGAGCATATTCCAGAATATTCTCGGCATCTTTCCAATATATTCCTTGAATGTTCTGGAATACCATAAACCTATTTTATTTTTTCTTTTATTCTGATTTTATCATTAACATATTTCCTTTTCTAGTCCTAAACTTCAGCTATATATATGTAAGCCTAAGAGCTGAGAGGATACCACAGAAATATTATTCAATTTCAAAGGGGCGTTGTTCTTTCATCTTAAAGAAATCCTCTTTCCTTAGGCTTAATTGTGTATTAACCTTTTTATCGTTAAACGCTGCGTCAAGTGGTATCAGAGCAGGTTTCGCCTAATCTGATGGCAGCTCGTGATGGAGTCAATAGCAACCATCCAGCTGACGACGAACAGGAAATGCAGGCCATCTGGTCAACCATCCGTGGCCAAGAGGTGGCACTACAGAGCCTTGGTCAGAGATATGATCGATTGGAACGTGGATTGGAGGCCATCAACAATCAACTCGAAGCTCTCCGAGTGGGAGGTGCCAACAGAAACCGAAGAGACGAGAGGAATCAGGCTGGAGATTTTTCTCGCGGCCAGCCTATCGCCCAACCAGTCCTTGCCAATCCGTGTAGGTGCCAGGCTTATGCGGTAGATTCAAATGATGAGATAAACCCGCGTATGCGTCAGGCTTATGCGGCATATTCAGATGGTGATAATGAAGATTTTGATGATTATGCAGAAGCCAGGTATGAACGTCAACGACCCCGATATCCTAGGGGGCCAGACGGATTTTGGCTAAAGGTAGATATCCCTATTTTTAATGGTGAATTAAATATTGAATGTTTTATGGATTGGTTAGCCGAAGTAAAAAGATTCTTTGATTATATGGAAATACCTGAAGAAAGGAAAGTTAGATTGGTAGCTTGCTGGCTAAAGGGAGGAGCATCTGCTTGGTGGGAATGACAAAAAAATCGAAGGAGAAGAGAAGGCAAAGTCCCAGTTAGAGACAGGTACAAAATGAAACAGCTCTTGAGATGAGCATTTCTCCCTCTAGATTATGAGCAGATCCTTTTCCAACAGTATCAACGTTGCCATCAAGGCAATCGAACAGTGCATGAGTACTCGGCAGGTTTTTTTAGATTGTTCGAACGCAATAACTTGATGGAGTCGGAAAGCCAGCAAGTCTCAAAGTACCTAGACGGATTGAAACCAACTATCCGAGATAAAATCGGAGTTCAGATGCTACTGAACATATCTGAGACCAAAAATATGGCTTTGAAGGCCGAGATGATGCTACAAGAGAAGAATAGAGTTGAACCCTCTCGTAGGTATTATTCTGATTCTAACAAATCCATTGTATAACCAAAAGCTTCAAGCCAAGCGGAGAAGGCAATGGCCCCTTATAAAGCTACAGGAAAATAGCCGCTTGTTGAGAAAATAGCTGGTCGAAATCCTAATCCTTATAGGAAGCCTACAGTTGGCAAGTGCTTCAAGTGTAATGAGGCAGGTCACCACTTTAGTGATTACCTAAGGCAGAAGGCGATGAATATAGTGGAGCAGGAAGGCGCCATTAGAGAAGATGATGAAGTCTATTGCTGCCCAAATGGAGAAGAAGGCGAGTATGAAGATGAAAGATCTGTGTACGTGGTGAGGAAACTGATGCTGGCTCCTAAGTAGGAGGATGACACTCAACGGAATAAATTGTCCCGTACCAGGTGCACAGTTAATAATACACTGTTTGACTTGATTATTGATAGTGATAGTCAAGAAATATTATTGGAAAGGAAATTATGAAAAACTTGCAGCTGCTGGTAGAGAAGCATCCGAGTCCATACACCATTGGATGGATCAAAGCAGTTGAAGAAATTCGAGTAACGGAACAATGCAAGGTTCCTTTCTCGATTGGCCAGTACAAAGATGAGGTCTATTATGATGTCGTAGACATGGATGCATGTCACCTATTACTCGAGCGGCCATGGCAATTTGATGTTGATGCTCAACACTCAGGCACAAAATGTCTACAGGCTCGAGAAGGATGGGGTGAAGTATACTTTACTGCCCATAAAATGAGGGTTCCGAATCAAGACTGCTCAAGTGAAGGGGAGAACCTTTCTAACAGTCACCCATTCAGATCAAGAGATTGAGGCCGCCATCAAAGAGTCGAAAGAAGTTCATGTGCTAGTGGTGAAAGGTGAAGTAACCAGCGGCCTAGAGACGGCAGTTCTAAAAATAATTAAACCGTTACTGGAAGAATTAGTGAGATCGTACCAGGAGAGTTACCAGACGGGTTGCCGTCGATGCGTGACATACAATACCAGATTGATTTAGTCTCTGGTGTAAGTCTTCCAAATCTACCACACTACCGAATGAGTCCTAAGGAGAACAAGATCTTAAGGGAGAAGGTAGAAGAGCTGCTACAAAAAGGGCATATCAGGGAAAGTATGAGCCCATGTGCTGTACCAGCCTTGCTAACCCCGAAGAAAGATGGCAGTTGGCGGATATGTTGATAGCCGGACAATAAACAAGATCACCATTGGGTACAAATTTCCAATTCTCAAGTTAGATGACATGCTAGACCAGCTTGATGGATCCAAGGTGTTTTCGAAGATCGATCTACGAAGTGGCTATCATCATATCAGAATCAGATCTAGGGACGAGTAGAAAACTGCATTTAAGACTCAGGATGGTCTTTATGAATGGCTGGTTATGCAGTTTGGTCTCTCTAATGCTCCTAGCACCTTTATGAGGTTGATGAATCAGGTACTGAAACCTTTCATCGAGCAATTTGTTGTTGTCTACTTTGATGATATTCTTATTTACAGTAGATCGATGGAAGATCATATCTTATACTTGAGGAAGGTATTAGTAGTACCGCAGGAGAATAAGCTGTATGTGAACTTGAAGAAGTGCAACTTTATGACTGATAAGTTACTCTTCTTGGGATACATAGTCAGTTCTGAAGGCATTCAGGTTGACGAGGAGAAAGTGTGGGCAATTTGAGATTGGCCTACTCCCAAAACTGTAGGCGATGTGAGGAGTTTCCATGGCCTGGCAACCATTTACCAAAGGTTCATCCGGAACTTCAGTACTATTATGGCACCCATTACAGAGTGCGGCAAATTCCAGCAGGGAGAACAAGAAGAACAGCGGTTTGCTCTTATTAAAGAAAAGTTGTGTGCCACTCCAGTATTAGCTCTCCCTAGCTTTGACAAGCTATTTGAAGTCGAATGAGGTGCCAACGGTGTTGAAGTTGGTGCTGTGCTTTCCCAAGAAAAGAGACCAGTCGCTTATTTCAGTGAGGAGCTTAGTAAAGCCCGACAGAAATGGTCAACCTATGACAAGGAGTTTTAAGCTATTGTGAGGGCCTTGAAGCATTGGGAACATTATTTGGTAGGCCGTGAGTTTATCTTATACTCAGATCACCAAGCCTTGAAGTATCTCTACAGTCAGAAGCGAATCAACAGTGACATGCATGCCAGGTGGTCCAATTTCCTACTAAATTTCCTTTCAAACTATTTTATAAGACGGACCAACAAAATAAGGTTGCTGATGCCTTAAGTCGGAGAGTATCTCTATTGATCACATTAAGCAACGAGATAGTGGGTTTTGACACTCCGCGAATTATATGAGCATGATGAAGACTTTCAGGCCATTTGGGAGAAGTGTACTCCGAAGCAACATGCAGTTGATTTTCATATCCATGATGGCTATCTGGTGCGTGGAAATCAACTCTATATTTCACAATCATCATTGAGAGAGAAGATCATTCGCGATTTACATGGAAGTGGTCTTGCAGGTCATCTTGGACGAGATAAAACCATTACTGCTATTGAGGAACGGTATTATTGGCCTCAGCTGAAGAGGGACATTGGCAAATTTGTCCAGCGATGTTACATATGCCAGACGGCTAAAGGCCAAACACAAAATACTAAACTTTACATGCCTTTACATATTCTAGAAAATATTTGGGAAGACCTGTCTATGGATTTTATTTTAGGCTTACCCTGCATCCAACGCAGTATGGATTCTGTGTTTGTGGTTATTGACAGGTTTTCCAAGATAGACCATTTTATATCTTGTAAGAAGACATCTGATGCTTCCAGTATAACTCGATTGTTCTTCAAGGAGATTGTGCGACTACATGGAGTGCCCAAGTCCATTAAATCTGACCGTGACGCCAAATTTCTTAGTCACTTCTGGATCACCCTGTGGAGGTTGTTTGATTCATCTCTGAAATTTAACAATACAGCTCATTCCCAGACAAATGGTCAGACAGAGTCGTTAAACAGGATCCTGGACAACCTTATTTGAAGCATTTGTAAAGACAAGCCAAAACAATAGGACTTTGCCTTAGCTCAAGCCAAGTTCGCCTACAGCAATACAGTTTACAGTGCTGTAGGGAAGTCCCCTTTTTCTATCGTTTACACTAAATGTCCATAACATGCTTTGGATCTGGTCAAGCTCCCTCGCATCCCAGGCCTTAGCATTGCAGCTGAAAATCTTGCAAAACAGATACAGTCAGTCCAAGCTGAGGTGAAAAGGAAGTTGGAGATTGCAAATGAAAAGTACAAGAAAGCTGCAGACAAACATCGAAGAAGCCAACTATTCGAAGAGAGTGATATGGTGATGGTGTTCCCTCGCAAAGAGCAATTTCTAGTTGGGACCTACAACAAGCTACAGCCTAAGAAGTATAGTCCTTATCAAGTCCTGAAAAAGATCAACGACAATGCCTATGTGATTAATCTACCTGAGTAATGGGAAGTTTCAAGGACCTTTAATGTCGCAAATATTTATCCATTCTACTCTGATGGCCTCTCTACCCAGAACATGACTTGAACTCGAGGTCGAGTTTGTCCCAAGTGGAGGGAACTGACGTAGAATGGGTAGTCCAAGACTTTTTGGACCAAAGGGACCGTCAGAAGAAACCCAAAGTCAAAGGAGGGTTCTAGAAAACTCGTCCTTCAATTTACCCAGAATATTCCCAGCACCCTCCAACATATTCCAGAATATTCTCAACATCTTCCTAGCATATTCCTTGAATATTCGGGAATACTGTAGACCTATTTTATTTTCCCTTTTATTCTCATTTTGTCATTAATATATTTCTTTTTCTAGTTCTAGACTTCAGCTATATATGTATATGTATATATATGTAAGCCTAAGGGCTGAGAGGATACCATAGAAATATTACTCAGGTTCAAAGGGACGTTCTTTCATCTAGGAGAAATCCTCTTTCCTAAGGCTTAATCGTGTATTAGCCTTTTTATCACTAAATGCTGCGTCACATCCTCGGCATTCGCCTCCTTGTTTCTTGGGCACTCACGTCGCTATCACCTTACTCTCTTTCTTATCAACGCTGTCCTTGTTGACAGCGTTAGCATCAACTGGCAATGTGTTCAACGCATCATCTTGGTTGCTGTCCTTCAAGCACCCCTTGAATTCGGCCTCTGCCACCAACTTTGGCAAAGCTTGGAGATTGATATTATGATTGGATTTGGTCTGAGCCATGCAATCTGGGGTCACCTTTAGCAAGCCATCCATACGGGCATAGAACTGCCATGAAGAGCATGATTTTGGTTCATGAGCAGCGGCCGACTCTGCCCGATACCTTTTCTTCATTGACTCGATCTTATTCTTGCACTGAACGGGGGTTTTGAGCGCCTTTGTTCCCGACCACCTAGCAGACACCTGGCGTGCTATGTCCTCCCAGTCACTCCCCTTCAGCTTCGCCCGCTTCCGAAGGAGCCACTTTGACTCATACACCTCCAGCAAGCACACCACACCACTCGCACTCCACTCGTCCCTCTTCCCCTTGTCTGGGCCCCTTGTTGCTGCCGCAAGAGAATGCTCTGGGCCAGCAGGGAGGTGGTTGCTACACCCTTGGACGCTATCCATCACGTATAAGAACGAGAACTGGCCGCCCAATATAGCGGGAAACCAGGGATCATAATTAAAAAGGTGTCATCTTTCAGGATTCAAAAGCAAATCGAAGCATGGGTCCACTAAATTCCATCTTTGAATGATTCTAATGCAGGAAATAAGATTATGGTGCCATAGAACTAATCTGTTTCCCTGCATGAATGGTATGTTTACATGGATTAAATGACCATAAACATACATTTAGCACTGAGAAATTATTCCAAAAGATAGCTAGAGATCGGGATTGGTACTCATCTGGGGGAGAAGTTCGCATATATTACTCTCTTCTCCTCTGAATATTTCCTTCTCCTCCTCTGGAGAGCGCCGGGGGGGGGGAGCAGAAGTGAAATGGAGAAAATGAGGGAAGGGCGGGGAGGAGAAAAGAGAGGGAGACAGGGGAAGGCGTCGGCGAATCGCTGTGAAGCAGCGGTGACCTTTCATTGGTGCCACGTGGAGGAATCCGTGCCGTCGGAGGCCAGTAGCCGGAGCTCGTCAGGGAGCAATAGTGCAATACCGCGGGAGTAGAAACTCTCGTCAGCAGGTGAGGATCAACTCGGACGCGACGATGACAACAATGGTTCAACCGGAGTACATTTACAAAACGTGGACTTTAAGAGTCGGGATAAATTGCATCTAGCCAATCTACACCCGTTCTTGCCGTGCAGATCGGTTAACATATGCTAGGGAATTGCGGAACGGATCCGGGAAGTAGTAGGGAAGGGAAAGAATTGGTGCCTGGGACCAGCAAAAATGATTCTGCATCCAATTTGCCGACAAATTATTCTCCGTGCAGTCATTGGATCTACCGTTCACGATATCTCAAAAGGCATCTTCAACCGTCCACTATCCACTCGGTAGGGCCTTTGATGGATGGATATTGCGAAATAGTTTGCCTACTCTTTTACCAACTTATCCATATACTTATAATTTTTTAATACATAAATTATTATTTCATGAATAATATTTATTTATTAAAAAACTTTAAACATCTAAAAAACGGATCAATCTTTTTTTTTTTTTAATGAGCCAAAATAATAACTTTTTTATTTTATACCTAATATATTTTTAACTATATAACATCAATATAATTATAAATAACAATATAATAATATATATATATATTATATTTCATATAATCTAATACATTAATATATAATATATTATTATATTAATGTAATGTTTTTTTATAATAATATATTTATTATTATATTATTATTATTATTATTCTATTGTTATAAAATATTATTATTATATGATATATAATATTATAATAATATATAAAATATTATTGTAAAATAAAATATATTATTCATATTATATACTATGATATATTAAATTATATATTATAATATATATTATAATATATATAATTATTATATTTATATATATTACCATCTGGATCATTGTGGCCCGTAGCTCTGGTGTGTCGGGTCTCTCCCACCGGGTGCTCGGCCTCCGGTCTCGTGAATGCTCAGTACCCCGCTCCAATGGGATTCCACGCGCCCCGATCTGCGCTCGTAGAAGGACTATGCATGCCGCGCCTCGATCCGCGTGCATAGAGGGACTCTGCGTGCCTCGCCTCGGTCCATGTGCACAAAGAGCCTTTGCCTGCCTCGTCTCGGTTCGCATGCCATGGTCCGTCTGACTCTATCCCAAGTATGCTTTTCAAAGCACAGGTACGATGAAGCTTGGATGAGCCCCGACATGTAAAATCATCGTTCTTGCCAAACTTGCTATAGGTCCTGTAGCGCGCCGCCTGCAAGGAGGGCTGTAGCCCCTAGGTCACAGTTTACACCAATCAGGAATGAGTGCCCCACCCGAGGCACTGTGCTCCTTCATCAACCTCCTGAACCACTCAGAAGAAGAAGATTCGTCAACCTATCCTAGCCTCGAGCCTACATAAGTCTCGCAGGTCTATACCAAGACCAGCACGCCTTCCCAAATGACAGAGACCACTCATATACATAAGACCAGCATGAAAAGGTAAGGGGAGGTAAGAGACGACAAACTCTCTTCAGTCCTACATTATCTTCCATTCTTATCACCCTCTGGAAGTGGAGAGTTCCCAAGCTCTCCATCTCAGGGATCTTCTGTTCCCTCGATCGTCCCACTGACTTGATCATTGGAGTGTCTTCGTCGGAATCCCCGGCCCAGGTCTCTCCAGTTTTGCAAGTCCGCCCAACGGAGAGAACCGATTTATGAGCCGGAGGCTGAGCGCCCGGCGGGAGGGACTCTACGCACCGAAGCTACAGGCCACGACGATCTGGACGGCAACAATATAATATAAGGTATTATGGATGAATAGATTTTAGTTACTTATTTAGAAAAGTAGTAATAAAAAATATAAATAATATATTCTAAAATTATTTTTAATATATAAAAAATATAATAATTCCGTGGGTGGCTCAATTAAATCAAGGATTTTTCTCGAGCCTTCGATAGTTGGCGTGAGTGAGAGGTCAGAATCTCCCCCCTTTGTCCCCGATCTACTAGTCGGCGTCTTAGTGGTATCAGGTTGACGTACTCATTATTAGATGGGGAGAGACTGCACGAATCTGAGCGTCTCGTATCGAACATTACCGAGCGAGGTGGGGGCCTGCAGGTAGCTACACCAGGATTTATCCCCGGTCCCTTTTGCTTTATCAAATATATATATATATATATATATATATATATATATATATATTGTATTTAAATATTATTTTAAAAAATAGAGATTTACGGGTACGTTATTTATAGGGATGGCAATAAAATCCAAATCCATGGATACCTGACCCGGCCCGACCCGATTGGGCCAGGTAGTCAATGCTTTGACTGGGTTTGAACCGGGTTTGGGTAAAACCCGAATGCCTAACTTTGGATTTGGGCCAGGACTGGGTACATATACACCCGACCCAAACCCGACCAGAATTATTTTTATATTTAAATAATAAATATATATTAATATATATATTATTAATATTAATTATTAGTTATTAAAATTTAAAATGCTTAACCCTTACCCTGTACCCTAATCGTTATTTTGTTATTAATTCCTATTAAATTAATCACCGGTGTCCTTGGCCCCTGCTCTCCCCTTCCTCTTCGGCCTCCTCTCGGATCGGTGGCGAGCGGCGGCGAGCGGTGGTGGCCAGTGGCTTCCGATCGTGATCCAGGTGAGTCGAGTGGTTTTTTTTTTTTTGGATTATGATAGCCGTCGAGGAGGAGGAGCGTTGAAGGGGAGGGCAAAGGCTACAGAGCAGTGCATCTGGGTGGTGGGGGAGATGTCGGCGACGAGGCGACGAGCGAGGAAGAAGAGGAATAGATGGGAGGGGCGGGCCGCGAGAGGGGTTTGGCCATTTGGGTGGGTGGAAGGTGTAGTGCAACGACGGCCGGCGGACGAGGGAGAGGAGGATCGTGCGGCGGCGGAGGAGAGGGACTGAGGGAGAGGGCGCCAGCGAGGAGGGCGGCGGGGAGGGTGGAACGTCATGCGGCGGTCGGCGGATGAGGGCGAGGGGAGAGGGCCTCGATGATGGCAGGGTTATTGACAAAGAGAGTCGAAGAGACTAAGATGGGGACTCGGTTTGGGACAGAGGAAGAGGGCGCCGGCGAGGAGGGTGGCGGGGAGGGTGGAACATCGTGCGGCGACCGACGGAGACGGGGACTGGAGTCTGAGACTCAGACACAGCTGGGAGCCTGGGAGTGGGATGCTTAACTTAACAGGTTAAGGTGCTTAAGGAGAATAACTATAAAATAAATAATAAATTATATATATAATAATAATAAAAAAATTATATATATATATTAGATTTTTTTTATTTTATTTTATTCAAAGTAAATTCAAAATAAGGTCATAATTAATAGTTTATTAAATTCATAACATCTTATTTTTTTATGCATCTTGGGATCTTGAATATAGCTATTTAAGAATATGAATGATCAAGAATATAGCATTATTAATGTAGTTATTATTAGTTCATGACATTATACCATTAAATCTTTATATTTATGAATATTTTAATTTAATTATTTATATTTGTGAAATTGTAAGATTATAGTTGTGTTTTATTTATATTTTTATATTTATAATATAGGAGTTACGCATGGAAACAAAAACAGAAAGTACTACTCAAATGGATCAACCACCACCTGTGCTTGTTAATGATTCTCTTATTGCTATAAATTCATATCAGCATATACAATCATCTACGTCACCTTGTATTTCTTTTGCTGGTACAAATTTAGACCAACCTATACATGTAGATGAAACAAGAAGCCAAGATCAATAAAAAGTTCCAAATAGTAGCAAACTACAAAGTAGTGCTTATAGTCATTTTACAAAGGTTGATGTTCATGGAGTTCCAAAAGCAAAATGCAACTATTGTACTAAACTGCTTAGTGGTGGTTCAAAAAATGGGACTAGACATTTGCACAGTCACTACAAGGTATGTCCAAGGAGGAAATATGGAGATATTAAACAAAAAATTTTGGTGAATAAGCTTGTAAAGGAAAAGGATGAATCACAAACAATATCAGCTTATTCATTTAATCAAGAAACTGGAAAGGGAGAGCTGGCTGCAATGATTCTTCTTCATGATTATCCTTTGAATATAGTGGATCATGTTGGATTTAGGAGATTTTTGAATGTAGTACAACCGTTGTTCAAGATTCCTACTCGAAATACTATCAAGGATGAGATCAAGACTATATACAAGGAAGAGAAGAAACAACTAACAAATTTAATTGAGAAGAATCGAAGTAGGATAGCAATCACTACTGACATGTGGACATCAAGCAATCAAAAGCGAGGTTACATGGTTGTTACCGCACACTTTGTTGATCAAGATTGGGCATTACAAAGTCGAATTCTTAGATAAGTAATTCATATGTTATATACTTTATATTTAATGTACTTAAGTAATTTATTTTATATAGTTGCTAATAATTTATGATGTTGAACAGGTTTGCTTATGTTCCTTCTCCGCATACTGCAATGAACCTTATCGAGGTACTTATTGCATATTTGTTAGATTGGAATGTTGATACTAAGTTATCAACAATTACTTTAGATAATTGTAGTACCAATGATGCAATGGTTGATATTCTAAAGGATAAGTTGCAGCTTAGTACTTTATTGTTAAATGGTACATTATTACATATGCATTGTTGTGCTCACAT
The DNA here is from genome assembly GCA_021397845.1 of Areca catechu. Classification (NCBI taxonomy): domain Eukaryota; kingdom Viridiplantae; phylum Streptophyta; class Magnoliopsida; order Arecales; family Arecaceae; genus Areca; species Areca catechu. The sequence goes on from CM038045.1 coordinate 41,693,563, forward strand.
ATTAAACTTAATTGTGAAAGATGGTTTGGAGGTGATTAAGAAAGGGATAGAAAATATTCATGATAGTGTGGAATATTGGACAGCATCACCTAAAAGGTGTGAAAAGTTTGAAGAAACAGCTTGTCAAATACGAGTGAATTGTACCAAGAAGATGGGTCTTGATTGTCCAACTAGGTGGAACTTAACTTTTTTAATGTTAGAGACTGCTTTGATATATAAAGATGTTTTTACCAGGCTGAAACAACGTGAGACATGATTTAAATATTGTCCCAGTGATAATGATTGGATACTTGGTCAGGAAGTTTATCATAGATTGAAATTATTTTATACATGACTGAGATATTTTATGGTACTAAGTTTCCTACAGCTAATTTATATTTTCCAAAAATATGTGATATGAAATTAGAGTTACTAAAGTGGCTTGAATCTCCTTTTGAAGTGTTGAGAAAATGGCAAAGCAGATGTTGATTAAATTCAACAAATATTGGGATGAGATCCATATTTTGATGGGGGTTGCTACAATTTTAGATCCAAGATTCAAAATATTCTTGATTGAGTATTATTTTGGCAAAATTTATGGGGATATGGCTGCTGACAAGATTGTGAAGTTACATGAAGTTTGCTATAAATTGCTTAATGAGTATCAATTCAGGGCTAATATGAAAAAGGAATATGAGAAAGACTCCAGTTTGATGCAGAGTGATCATGGACCTATGAATGATCAATTGGTTGATTTTGATTTGTATGTGCGAAGAAAAAGAAGGCCAAAAGCGCCTTGGTAAAAACTGAATTGGATCATTATCTGGAGGAAGATGAAATACCTCGGCCTCCTTATTTTGATGTCTTGCTTTGGTGGAAAATAAATGGATCTAAGTATCCAACATTACAAATGATGGCTAAAGATTTGTTTGGCATTCCTGTGTCTACTTTGGCTTCTGAATCTGCTTTTAGCACTGGTGGAAGGTTGTTAACTCCATACCGCAGTCGATTACATCCTGAAACTGTGGAAGCCTTGGTTTGTGATAGTAATTGGTTAAATAGAGGTATTTTCATATCTTGTATATAATTATTTTTTTAATTAATTTTTTTATTTAATGTGTTGATTGTTTAATGTTTATGTAAATTAATTGATGTTTTGTATAGATACTAATACTATACTTTCCAAAGAAGAGCAAGAGAAGATTTATGATGTTTTCGAAGATTTTGCATTTGAAGACAATAATTCAAGTAAAAATTTTTTCAACAAATTCTATTCTTCATGATTATTATAATCAATCATTACTAACAATGATTAATTATTTACAGGTGAATCGGGTGAAGAATGATGCCGCAACTAAGTATTCATTGAGAATTATTCTTTACAATTTTTTACATCTTGGAACTTCGAGTTAGATGTACTTTTTAAATTATATTTATGTTTTTATTTACTTCATAAGTATTGAATTAAGTCTTATTAAATTTTATTTATTTAAGATAATTTAAATTTTATTTTGATTGGATATAAAATTAAATACTGTTAAACTAAAAATATAGTTAAATTTATTTGTTTAATGTATATATAATTTATAAAATGGTAGATCATTTTAAAGTTGATAAAAATAAAAAAATATTTAATATAATTCAATTAGGTTCGGGCCAGGTAAACTCGATTATCCGATATTCGATTAAAATATGTTTGGATAAAAAAAACCCAATCTCGATTGAATTTGGGCCGAATTTGAATAATATGTTGAATATTTAGATTTGAAATTGAATAATTATAAAATCTGGTTCGAATCCGATCCATTGCCATTCCTATATTACTTAGTGGCGTAAGAGAAAAAGGAATTACGTGAGTATTCCAAATGGAATATTTAGCCATTCTGGACTAGCCAGGTGTCCCTCCCACGCTGCTTCATTAAATCTTTTCCCTGCAAATCCGGGATAAAATCGGCTACCGAAACTCTCCGCTTTCCATGCCAATTAAGTAAAAACCGATGCCGAAACCCAACAGGGTCCGATCGATTACGACCTGGTCCGAGTTAGTGCGGACCGTACGCTGAACCGAAGACGGCCCGTTACTTTGAACTCTCGCACGCTCGCCCCGTCCTGCGCAAAAAACCCTAGCTTTTCTTTTAGTAATCTAGCCGGCAGGAAGTAGGGGAGAAGATAGCCGATGCAGTGGGAGATCATTCACATACCTGCGAAGCCTTCATCTTCATTCGAACGGTCTACTGGTGCCTCTTCGTTCTTCTTTCTCTTCTCCGACTTTTTAAGTAAATTTTCATTTGGGATCTGTTTTGCTGATTGTTTTCTTCAATTTTTTGTTTTTGATATCTATTTCAGTTGATGTGTTAGTTTCCAATATCGAGCCGAAGCTTGCAAACAGCCTTGTGAGGTCAGCAGATGCTATCACCTTTATTGATTGCTTCATGAAAAAAAAAAAAAATCTCTTTTTTCCTTTTTTTTCTTTCGCAAAAAGAGTAATGTTTTTTGTAGTTTGCAAGTTCGTTTTTTGATTCAGTGAGTTGGAATTTATGGGCTTTGTTTGTAATGTGTGTTCTTGATTTTTTGGATTGGGCAGGCAGCTGAACCAGGTTTGCCCCCTTAAGAATCTTCGCCATGTGAAACGGGTCCGGAAGAGGTCTGTCGAAGGTGCGATTTTTTCACGTCAAAATATTACTAAGTGTTATTTGCATTTGTACTGTTTCTTGTTGGTGAATCGGGCAGGTCGGTTATTTTAGATTTTATGGAGGGTGCTGTAGAAATAACATTACATGTTAAGAGGAAGATGTCAGTGAATATGGTCAAGAAACATTTGCATTTCCCGAGTACCAATTCATGGCCTTTTTAGCCTCCCTCACCTCATCTCTTATGCAAATTAATGATCAATGTCTGAGCTTCCCTCATTCTTGCCTTTCTACCTGTCTTTCCAATACGCCTAGTAACAGAGCTTCTAGCACTCTATCATACGTGCATTTAGGTATTTTCAGTATTAGGGCTGTTTTCTTTCTTGAGAAAAGGGTTCAGCGGTATGAGAGTTGTTTTCAAGTTGTGATTGAGCTAGAAAATGGTCAACTTAGTGCTGTAACATTTTGGAACTCCAGATAAGCCTGATCAAATCCAAGACTAACTTCCAGGATTAAGCTTTGCTGTCTTATTTTCAGGTATATCATGTTGTTCCAAATGGTGCATGCAAGTGATTTTTGAGAGTTGTAGACTCCCCGGACAGTGTACTTTCTGCTAATTCTGTTGTTGGATCTTGATTTAACAACTGAGTTATTTAGTGATTTATATTTACCTTTTCCATTAAATTGATATTGATATTGAACAAACATTTTTTTTTAAAAAGAAAAAGAAGACCAAGTCATATCTATGCATGCATTTATATATCAAACTTAATCAAGTCAAAATGAGCAGGGTTAAAAAATCTGAAGCTTGGCCTGTAACTATTTTGAGTCCAGTTCTCAGACTTCAGATTGGCTCATATGCTTATGAATGTGTTGCGTAGTTGACAGCTTTACCTTTTCCTTTTGATAGAAGTTAGACTTTGCCATAAAAATCTAATCTATTCTTCATCATGTTGTGATGGGTAAAACTGTCTCAGTCCTCAGCTCCTTTCAGATTTAGCTTTAGGTAGCCAATATGTTTGCCTTTTATACAGGAGGTTTTTTTTCACTTCTTTCTGTGAAGTTGATTACTTGTAATAAAGGAAAGTATCCCTATTTTATGTGATTTTTGTCATTTTCACTGAAGTCCTTTTTTGTGATAAAATTTGCCTAAACTCGTAACTATGCTTTGCAGCTATTATCTTACAATTCTTTGTAACATAAAATATAAGGGAAGAATTATTAAGAATGCATTGTGCTTACATCTTCTCTACTTCATAATAAGAGATTTGCTTTTTGATGATTCAAGGTAATGGTGCTGTCCTAGGCTATGGTGATGATTTGCTTTCTTGGCAGGGAAAATTGAATTGTCAGTGATTTTATGTCTTTCCAGCGAAAATGAAAACTACATGGAGGACATACCAAATGATGTGCTTCAGCTTATAAATGCCCACCAGTTGAGTCCTTTCAATGCAAAAGTGAGCAATCCTTCTAGTCGTAGTTTTTATATTTGAATTACTAAATAATGGCCAATTTCACTTGCAAATTCTAAAAATCCAATGTTGGTGTCACATAAAAAAATAGCCAATGATTAAAATTATAAGGTTAAAGTCTCTCAGATTTCAGGTTTTCATTAACCATTAATATTAAAAAATCTTTGCGAAAAAGCAGTTAGCAATAATGGAAGGCAACGTTTATTTAGGTGTTGATAGATATGTAAAAATTGGGTGATGGAGAGTGAAAACATAAGCTTTTCTTAACTTTGTTTTATCAAGTTACAAATAAGCCATGAAAAGCTGGCTTTATGGTATCTGTACCACTGAATTTCCTTTTAACTATTACAATTAACATTATACAACAAAAAAATAATTACTAATCAGTTGCTTTTAAGTTAGGAATGGTATGTTGTCAGTGTCACTTTTATGATACTTGAGTGTTGAATCAACTCTACAAGAAGCAGAGTTAGATGTACTGATGTTGGAAAGTGCTTCCAGGTTGCAAAGTATGCTGCTACATCAAAAGAAGAATGGGAAAAACAATGCAAATTCTGGCCTACATCCTACCATCCATCAACCAAGTTTGCTTCTTTCCTTTCTATATTTGTGCATTATGAAATTTGTTTAAGCTATAGTGCAGCCATTGCTTCACAGGTTCTGTGCACATGGTTTTTGTGTTACACAGACAAATGCATGGTGTTCCTGTTTTCTCAAAATTCTTTTTTTTTTTCATTCTAATTTTAAATTAAATAGTTGTTGAAGTAAAGATGCTGAAAGCTTTGCCTTTCTAATCCTAAAACAGCTCTGGGAAGAAAATGTTCATCATGCACTATACATGCTGCTTTAATGTGATGTTTTATATCTCTCAACAACTGTATTGAACATTGAAGAGCAAAAGGTAATGTATTGTTATCTATTCTACTGTGGCAGAATGATGTTAGGCTATGAAAAACACATATGGATTATTATGGTTAAAATATTTTCTTATTTAGGTTAATGTTTAATTCAGATAACCAAGTTAAAATATGTAGACATAACTAAGCTATGCAAGATATAATAAATAACCCTGTATATTGTGCATTAACAAATTAAGCCTCAGAACTGAAGTTGTAATTGTTGTATTAAATATTCTGATTAAGTTGCCAACAATTATTTACTTGAATTCTTAGATGCTCCAAATTGATTTTGTTCCTTTCCAAGTTTTGTCATTGTAATATTTATACCGTAGCTAGAGTGGTAGTATAAAAGAGAAAGTTTTGCCATTAACAGTGGTTATTTGCTATTTATTAAGGCTTTATTTGCTATTTTATAAGACTTTATTGGGAGTATCTTTCATGCAATTCTGTCATTGAGCTCAAGTTTGGCCTTCACATATTTGAGCCAGAATGTATACGGAAGAAAAGGCAATGGGCCACCATGCTTGGCATGCTGGTCATTTGATTACTCCATGGTCATCTAACTATATAGGATAAGACAATTTCTACTGTAGGGCCGTATTTTTTTTTAGGTGCCTTCAACTACTATAATCTTTTCTTCTGATCAGTGACATTAAGTTGATATATCCTTTATATGATCCTTTAACTTTTAAGAGGCCGGTAGATATTATCTAAAGAACTTATCCAGGGAATTGGAATCTCAACAATTATGTTTCAGATGTCATGAGATTACTAGTCTTCAACAAATGTTGAAAAGAAATAGGAAAAGAATGACAAATTCATGATGGAGAAATTAAGAGGTAAGATTAGGAACCACTGAAGACAGAAAGAAAGCTCACAACTTTATGCTCGGGTTCTAGCATTCAATGGAAGCAGATGCAAAGACTTTTATGATCTGAAAGGAATCATCAATGCTATTTATTCTTGTTTACAAATTACTTTTGAAGCATTTAGTTTATATAATATAACAGAAAACCAGATATCAATGGCCCATATTTATTTTTTTCTTCTTTGCAAATATGGCAGTCCTGATGACATCACTGGGTTTCGTGAAGAGGAATCACAATATGTCTTCAAATACATGAAAGTTGCGCTCCACTTAGCAAAGTCACACTACCATGGTGATAAGGTATGTTGATATAATGCTTCTTACCTCTACTGCATTGCTCCATTTTGATTCCTTGGCTTGAAGACTTGATTCCTTTCTGACTTTCAGAATACAATATGAGAAGATGCAAGACATTTAAGCTATTTTTTATAATTAAAATGGTACCAGAATTTGATCATTTAATGTCATGCTTTCAATTTTTTTTTAAAAAAATGACTTTGTGGAGCATGGTTTGGTACATCTTTTCCTTGAAAGATCTTTGAAGGTTTTTGAAGTTGTGTTCACTCTCCCTCTAGGACACCATCCTTGGAGAAGCTTATACAATTAACATTAGGTTTTTCTTAGAAATTTGGAACTTCTTTTGATACTAGCATAGTACCTCATCGTATGATGCTTTTGAGGTTATGTTTCATATGTCATGCTTCTCCTGGGAACCTGGAGATTTCTTTGTTCAAACAAAACTTCCTTTTACATTCTTCTATCAGGTTTAACTTTATATGTTGTTAATTAATTTTTCCTTTTTTCCTCGGTTTTTCATTTCATGTTTGAAAAAATTGTTAGCTGGATGTGTCTTTCTATAACCATAATTAAAAAATAGGGAGCATTTAATGTTTAGCTCTACCTATATAAATCTCTTTTCACATTTCATTCTTTTGTCAAGTTCATCTTCCTCTGTTAGTGCAATTTGTATATCTTTTCTCACTGCTCTCATTACATAATCCAGGATTATCTGGGTTTCCTTTTAAGAGATGAGCCATTGGATAAAGCCTAGTATTTCTTCTGTCAAGGACCTCATCTAATTTTTGTTCCATATGCAGTCTTGATATTTCATTTGCCAACCCATGATCTTTTTGATATTTCATTTGCCAACCCATGATCTTTTCCTTGATCCATGTGGACCTTTTTCTTCCTCTATGCACCAAGATCCCATCCTATCCTTCCTGATTTTCTCATGCATCCAATTTTAGCATTCTCATTATGGTGACTTACCTCACATTCTGTGACTCATGTCATATGCCCATATCTAGCTCCATTTTTCACACTACTCACTTATTCAGGTACTTTTGCTTTCATCTGACAATTGAAGAAACACTTCCTATGCTAACACTTCATGTTGTCACTACATTATGCCATGTTTTTCATGTTAATATAAAGGTAAGGCAAGTGGAGCTCTGTTGGTTAATAAAGTTACAATTTGTTTCTAAGCTGGTAGTATTGTAGGAATCTCATCTTGCAATCAAAATTTAAACATTTTCAATCTCAGAGTTTTTGATATTTTACTAGAACTAGTATATCTGAACCTAACATGTAGCTCTTTCTGTTTATATTATGTTCAATTTGTTGATGTTAATCCTGCATTTCATGGAACTTAAATTCTTCAATGTATTAGGTTGTAAATGCTGCTGTGATAGTTGATCCTTCGTGTAGGCAAATTATTGCAAGTGCTTGTGACAAAACATGCCCAAGGTCAACATTGACTAATGAAATGGACTCAAAAGATGTCAGTTGCATTGAACAGGAAGCAAATACTGCCTCCATTCATTCTGGTGCAGATGGTCTGGCAAGCAGTGAAGAACACTTATTTCCAAATTTCTCACCTGATTTATGCAGTGACCTGTACGCTGGTGTTTCTTGTCTAAACCCTTGGGGATGGGCAGAACAAAGACCGTACCATCAACACTCTGAACATCAATGTGGAAACAACTATCCCTGGCATCCTTTGAAGCATGCTGCTCTTGTTGCTATTGAAAAAGCTGCCGAGAGGGATAGACAGCTATTTCCCAGCGTAGGCTCTTCAAAGAATCTGTCTAATTCGGATGACGGTTTAAAGTTTGCTTCTGATAGCAGCCCAGCAAAACGACAGAGGACCCAGCTTTTGAAAGTGAGCTTTCATCTTTTCACTTGACCTTATGTATGACATTTGGTAATGTCTTGATATGGACTATCATTGACATGATTAGAACTCACTTCAAAATAGTTTATGGAGGTCAATTTTGAAATGGCTGACAACAGTTCTGGTTATATTTCTGTATTCTGTCTAAGGCCTCAGTTCTTTCTTCTTCTTCTTTTTTTTTTTTTTGCATGATACTTTCTTGTTGATTCCCAGATTGTTTGTTGACTCAATTTTATTTGATTCTATTCCAGAATGAGCACAGCTTAATCAACAATATTAGTACCAATTGTTTGTCTTCCGAAGCAATGCGACCTTATCTATGCACTGGTTTTGACATCTACCTTGTATGGGAGCCATGTACAATGTAAGTTGCCAATCCCTTTTTTTGAAGCTTATACGGTAATCTGGTATGAAACATTTTGTGGTTCCCTGGTTAAGTAATAGTCTTTGATTGCCTGTGAATGCTTTGTGTTAGTTTCAGTCAAAACCTTTTGTTTTTCATCAAGATCATTGTGTTTCAGACAAAATATGCTGAACTTATATCTAGATTAACAACTTTATTATCATTTCATTGAACTTTGCCCCTCAGTATCCGTATGATCCCCTCTGTTAAGTTTTTAAATGAAGATCAGAACTAAGCTTTAATTTTTCCATATCTTGGTTTTACTCCGATGCTTTAAACACGAATTGGATGACTGAGTAGCAAGAATGCCAAACAACTTTTATTCTGAAAATTAAATTAAGGCTCTGACCATGTTATGGATGTCCAATCTAATTCTTTTCCAAATTTTATTCTGGTGCCCTATTTTTGCTCCTAGCCTTTATCTGAGTTTCTCTCTGTACATTTTGCCATGTCTATGTCTGGTATCTGTCTTAAATTGCAGTATTCACATATTAGGATCTATTCTGATCTCTATTTATATGTTCTATGTTTGAAGGTGTGCAATGGCACTTGTTCATCAAAGAATTCAGCGCATTTTCTACAGCTTCCCAAATCCAAATTCTGGTGCACTGGGTAGTGTCTACAGACTTCAAGGAGAGAAAAGCCTGAACCATCATTACTCTGTATTCAGAATTTTGATACCTGAAAAAGCCCTTTACCAGGTAGAATCAAAATGGTTCAGATGACTGTCCATTGCAAAGTTGATGACTGGTAAATCTTTTTTGAGAGAGAGGGAGGGAAGAGCTATCTAAAGTAAATTACCTAGGTCCAAATACCTGAGAATACAGCAACTATGGCACATAGAACCACCTCCAAGGTGAGGTATGCGAACATTGGCATATCACCAGTTCACAGTTTCTGACAAATGATTGGAACCCTTGTATTCTTTTCAGGCGTTACAAGCAATTATATATATCACATCTTTATCTGGACGGTTTCTCCAGGGATGACATGTTGATATATTATAATTGAATAGTTTCAGCATTTAATACAAACAATATTCATATCTTTTGCATATTACGATAGCCAGAATCCTTCAAAATCCAACTGCTCCTTTAATAGCGAAACCAAATAATGTACTTATTTTATAGTCCTTTTATAGGATGTATTAGACGGGAACTGGTGAGTGGGTTTTTAGTTAAGGTGGGGGCTGGATTACCTCGGTTGAATTATGAGGAAGATATGACCACCTAATGATATAAAAATTCTTAGTTTATTACTCTGTTAGCTTATTTGGGTGGTGTCATTTAGTGGTTTGTCAGCATGCTTCTGCCCTACAATAATCGGGGATGTGAATAGAGATGAGAGGAGATAAAAAAAAGTCAAAAATGTTATTTAATTTGTAGTGTTGCTTCTGGAATCAACTAATGGTTTTAAAATTTTTAATACAATTCAAAATTATTTTTAATTAAAATTAAATATTCAAAATTTTGTTTTTAAGTTTGGAATTATTCTTGACCAATGCAAACGTACTCTCAAATATTTACTATATTGTATAGGGCAAGCTAAGTCATTACATTAGCCATTGTGATTTTTTGTTCTTTTTTTTTTTATAGAAAAAAGGGTGGGGGGGGGGGGGGGGGGGATAAATCCCGGTGTAGCTCTTCTACTGGTCCCTAATCCGTTAGACAATTGTTCGATTCGAGTTGCAAATTTTTCGTGTACCCTATCCACCAATCGGTGAGTGCATCAGCCTAATCTCACTACGGGCTGGAGTATCAACTCCGTCTCTCAATCACGTGCATCCAGAAAATCTGGAATTTAATCGAGTCATGCAAGGGATCATGTTTCGAATCCGTGATCGGAGAGACGCGGAGCCGCATTTTTATCAACCGCGCTATCACTGTAGTGGTTGTGGTTGATTAAATAGACCGGACATTGATGTCAATGGTCCTTTACATCTTTTGGATCATCGGTGATCTAACATTTTCGTTTCATGATCCTGTCACAGACTGACTAGCAATGTAATGTGCCCCACCTTACAGACGGCTGAAAAGCATATTCTCTGATGATTATTACATCCAATGCAAGCCATACTTTGTAGATACTACTTCTCGCAGCCGGTTTGGGGATCTGTTTTGACAATTGGTAGATGGCTTTAGCTCGCACGAATCAAAGCGGTCTGTTAATAGGAGGAACCACTCAACTCGAAACCCAGAATGTTGATATCTCAATTCCTCAAGGATAACATTTGGGCCTCAACGATGGATTCATTTGTATTTAAAGCATTGGTGAACCAAGATAAACCTAACCAGCTTGACAAGAATTCCACTAGAAGATTGCAGTTGATGGCAATAATTTGCTTGATCCTTTGATGGTGTCAAGGGCTATGCTCTGTACCTCACCACAATTTGAAAGGAGAATATGGAGATGATATTGACAATTTCAAGCTTCACTTGGTTCATAATGATTGATCTTAGGCTTGCGCCTGCTCGATCTATTTTGTGAGTTAATGCTTATATAATATGGAGACTCGTTTCTAAGTTGGGTAGAGGCTCAATCAAAGTGTTGAAACCAGAGTTCATATTACAAAACTCTTGGGGAGGAGAAGCTTGAAAGAGTGTGACAATTTGAGATACTAACAGGTCAGCTACTGAGTCAACCAAATGTAGCATCTGAGCTGGCATAAGAACTAAAATTTTGGAACCTGACCTCAACTCGGACACGTCAAGGTTCTTTCTTGCTTGCATGCACCGACACGGTCTACATTGGGTCCCAGTGACACGAGATCCTTGTGATTTTGATCTAAGTGGTGGTCAAATACTATCAAACATGAGCTTCCAGGGTTTGTTCAGCAAAACAAAATTGCTTAGGTGTTAGAGGTCCTGAAACAAAACCATAAAGCTTAAGCAGAGCAGGAAAGCTAGCAAAGTTTGGACTTGTCATACAGAACATGTACGAAAATAACAACAGTGAGATGATGAAAGTTACGAAATCCCTTTCTTCTTTTTTCAGTAATGAAAACTTGTGGTAGGAGTAGCAAACAATAGTTTTGTGGGAACTACATTTGTTCAAATACGGTTCAGTTTCCCCATGAGAAAGTTCGTGGTAGAATGGTCTGAACTTGAGCGCGCATATTACTTGCAAGTGTTAAAGAAGAATCATCACTCATGGGAAGAGAAAAACAGAAAACTAACAAAGATATAGATAATCCTTGTGGGCATTTCTTTGCTTATTAACTTTCCATGTTTCGGCCTTATAAATGGAAAACGATTTTTTTTTTTTTTTTTTTTTTTTTTAAAGCTTCACAAAAAGTCTGTTCAAGAAGCAGAAAAACTAATTTTTGTTCCATTATTTATTTTCTTCCATTCACCCATTTATTTATTTATACTGCTCAGCACAAAAATAGAGTATTTGAAAGACTAAAATTCCTACTAGAATGCAAAGAGATACAAGTGAGCATTTCAATCCAGAGCCTAATGGCTTGATCACTTTTTCCAACAAAGACTTCACAGTGACAAAAACGCACAAAAGCAAACAGATCCTCCTCAAAACCCAGGCAAGAACAAAATAAGTGAGCATGAATTTAAAATAAGTAGAAACTTCTGAACTTATCTAAGATTTACACCAGTTTTTTTTGGATTTCAAGGAATATGCCGGCTATTCGCTCATCAAGGAAAAACCAAAAGTATGTTTAAAATTTTGTATGGAATTTGTATACTGCCGTTTTCTTCCTACATGAAATAAAAACACTAATCCAATTCCAACATGGTTCGATCACCACCTTGCTCTGCCTCCCCATTATCCAGAAGAAGTGTCCTCCTTGATAAGGATGGTGGCTCCTCTACCCAAGACTGCACGGTTATTGGATCTCCCAACCTCCACATCCAGACCCATCTCACCTCCACAACCCTGCAATATCAAATTCTGATAGAGTCCTTGAGCTGCCTCCACACTCTATCTTCGACACAGCACTTGCTTGATACTGTGGCAGCTGAAATGAAGATGGCCGCCTTGAGAAGTCCTGAGCAATCAGTTTCCCTTTCTTTGGCCGGAGCCAAGTCTTTGAAAAAGAGAAGCTCTCCTTCTTGTGTGCATTAGCACTGATACTGGCGCTTCCACCATAACCACTGGATTCCGACGTTCTTGGTGGATCAAATTCTTTAAATCTTGCGCTCATGGAATGGCAATCGCACTTGGACATTGCTAGCCCATGCTCGGGATTTGTATTGCTGGTTTTTGGCTTCTGCGGTCTAATGGCTACTTGAAGCAGAGAATTCTCATCCACCACATACTTATACGATCCCATAGAAAGACACCTTCTTTCATTCAAATTATTGCCGCCACTGCTACTGCCTTCTCCCCCACCAGCAACAACATCCATGCTTCTTAACTTTCCAAGCTTAATATGGACCACCTTTTCCTCTGAGGCCTCTGAAATAGCTGAGCCAAAGTCTTCCTTGTCCCCTGCTTCCCATGGCTTTTGAGAATACTCATGGCTAGGACTCCCAACACCATCTTCTCCAGAAAAATCGGTAGGAGCATTTCGCCCCGACTCCACTCTATCAGAAACTAACTCTCTCGAGCTCTCACCCCGGGACTCGATAGAAAAGCAAGCAGGACTGCAGACATTGCTCGGAGAAAAGCCCGGCAACAGGTTTCTTCTACACAGAGGGCAGGTAGAGTGGGACAAGAGCCAGGTATCAATGCACTCCAAATGGAAGGCATGACTGCACTTCGGGAGCAGCCTTAGCCTGTCATCTGCCTTAAATTCACAGAGGCACACAGCACAGTCAAACGGGTCCCTGGGGCCTATGATGGCTTTGTAGGGGAAGACCGGCAAGCTATCAATGAAGCACTGGTCCACCCCTGAGTCATGAAGGTGGAAGAGCTGCTGGAGTTGGCCTTGCAAAACTGTGGCATTGTCTCTGCGCTCTGGGTTCCTGTCAGTTGGCCTCCAAAAGTGCCTAACGTATTTCGTAAGGAGGTGGAAGAGCCCGGCAAGCAAGCACATGGCTGCCACTATCAACATTACGAGAAAGATTGTGGAACTGACCTTGTTTCCTGAATCACTTCCCGAATTAGAAGCCAGAGGAGGAGCAGCCCGCGATGGGTGTGGAATTGGAGAAAGCAAGTCCTCTTTGGTGCTTCCAAACATAACCATGTCCATTTTTTGCACACGCCCGCGCAGAGAGGAGAGAGAAGAAGGGGGCTCACCGGTCACGGAACCGCATCTGGTTTTTTTTTGGAAAGCCCAAACAAGCGAACCTGGACGGCTTTCGCGACCCTTATATCAGGATGTGGAAGCCATGGGTGAGTTCTTCTCCATGGACTGCGAGAAGAACAAGGGGAAAAAAATAGAGATCGATAAATGAGGAAGGTAGAGAGAGGGCGAGCAAAGAGATGAGATCCTTTGTAACGTGGACAAACGAATGGAGTCCCAGCCGATTGGAATAAATGAATGAGTTCATTTCAGGCGAGGAGGAAATAACAGGTAAAATAAAGAGGGAAACTGCAGGATTAATTAATAGGCCGGGATGATTAATAAGCGAAGATTTGAATACAGTGAATCCAGCGGTGATTAAATGCAAATCTTTAATGATACTGAGAGGTAGGGGGAGGTGAAAACTAGGCAGTGTTATTTACCAAAAAAATAGGGAAAAATAAATCTTAGGCGGTCTTTGTTAGATACAGTGGTTTGGATGCATGCATCTGGTTCCTAGCCAGGAATCATCTCTCTTTAACTGGATATCTTTATCCTCGATTAGCCATTGAAAAGATTTTAATTTGGTATACCCGAAAGAACTTTAAATTGGTGATTGATCAAGAATTGGATTATGATTGGCATTTTTCTAACCAATCCCATTGTTAGAAACTTGATTTATATATGTATTTCATCAAAAAAAAAAAACTTGAGTTGTATGTTGAATACTTCTCTTAACATTGATGGAGGCTCAAGATACAGCATATTTGATTCACTCCATCATTTTTATGGAAGTTGTTAATAGTTATAAATTGACAAAAATATAATTTTCTTCTATACAATATAGTTAATCATGTTAGATTGTATACAACCTCTTCATCGGTCCTAGTTTAAACCAAAAAAAAAATAAACGCCTGATCTTAACTAGATCTAATGTAAACTTGTTGCTAGCTCTCTCCCGTATCAAAGCCTATCTCCCTCTTTTAACCTTCCCAAAACATTTGCAATCCGTACCAGACCTTGCTTGTGCACATAGTTATGAACTTATGGTTGATTCTATACATAATTTGCTTGTTTGGTACGTCAAAACCAAGGACCGAGAAAGAAAAAGCTAAGACAATAGGTTTAAAATATCTAATGGTAGAAACTTCAAGAGGAAATCTCAATTTTCCTAAAACTAGCTCAACTACAAAGGAAATCACGTCAAATTATTTGTTTAACATTTTCTTTGCATAATTTTTGCAACATCATATCTAGTTGTCATATATTTTTTGAGAAGTTCTAAGTGTCATATATGACTTTATGAAATAGTATGCTTTTTATCAGTTATCAATCTGTACCCTCTAAACAGTTGGATACTTGCCATTCCTATTCCACAAAGTTCATTGTACTTTGGACTTATTCTAAATGTCTTCTGCTTAATAATTTATGCATAAGAAAAGGAAAGAAAACCTAATAAACAGAATAAGATGGTTGGAATAGTATTTGAAAATAAATCCAGTAACCCCCCCCCCCCCCCCCCCCCCCAACACTCACACACACGTACACACACTTCACCTGTGATACATTTTACTTCATAGATCCATATCTTCTAAAAACATTAACCATTCGACATTATTTGTAACGAATTGGGCTGGTATTCCCTCACCAATCTCACTGAGAAAGAGCAAAAGCAAAAAAGTCTCAATTCTTCTTCCTTTTGGCCTGCGGAACTACACCTGTTAGACGAAAGCTAACCCTGTGGAGAAAGGAATCTACCATCCAGGGATGGAGGGGGTTGCTCATACAAATTGACTAATATGTGTCAGATTCACATGATCACAGCAAATGGTGAGGCCAGGATCTAATGACACCCTTTCAGACCCCTCGGAGGCTCGGACTGCAGGATAGGTCTTTCTCTCTCTGCATCGTCGAGACATTCTTGTATACTTTCAATAAAAAAAAGGAAAAAAAAAAAGAAAATAGAAAAGCAAGTCTTACCTGACCTCTTAGTCTCTCTCTGTTTTTCTGTACAATAATATCCACTTTTTAATGCCATGTTTACCACTTAACTAAATATTATTAAGCTTTTATTTTCCATTGATATAATTCCTTTTCAGTATTGCTCTCTCTTTGTTCATGAATTCATGGTTTCCCCGTTCCTTCAAGCAGTGCTACTACAA